>OY998239.1:47898719-48357719 GCA_963922005.1 Cornus suecica
GAATCGTCCTATAAGTTGAATCGGTGTTTGTACATCATTCCATCACAAATATATGACTCTTATGGTCAACAACACTATATACCATACCGAAATAGTTCACAAGTTCCTAGCTTGCCCTTTTCTTTCTCTCCAACTTTCTTTGGTTTCTAAGTGGGACGAATTTCACTTGAATCATACTAATAAGTTAAATTAGTGCTTGTACATCATTCCGTCACCAATATAAGACTAATTTTGACAACAACACCATAAAGCATACAAAACTAGAACACACGCTCCTAACAAGCCCTTTTCCTTCTCTCCAACCTTCTTTTCTTTCTTTGTGGGACAGATTTGACTCGAATCGTCCTATAAGTTGAATCGGTGTTTGTACATCATTCCTTCACAAATATAAGAGTCTTATGGTCAACGACACTATGAACCATACCGAAATAGTCCACACGTTCCTAACTTTCCCTTTTCTTTCTCTCCAACTTTCTTTGGTTTCTAAGTGGGACGGATTTCACTTGAATCATACTAATAAGTTAAATCAGTGCTTGTACATCATTACTTCACCATTATAAGACTAATTTTTAGAACAACACTATAAAGCATACCAAACTAAAACACACGCTCCTAACAAGCCCTTTTCCTTCTCTCCAACGTTCTTTTCTTTCTTAGTGGGACGGATTTGACTCGAATTGTCCTATAAATTAAATCAGAGCTTGTACATTATTCCTTCACCATTATCAGACTAATTATGAGAAGAACACTGTAAAGCATACCAAACTAGAACACGCGCTCCAAACAAGCTCTTTTCTTTCTCTCCAACCTTCTTTTCTTTCTTAGTGGGATGGATTTCACTTGAATTGTCCTATAAGTTGAATCGGTGTTTGTACATCATTCCTTCACCAATATAAGACTCTTATGGTCAACAATAGTATAAAGCGTACCAAAATATTCCACACATTCCTAACTGAGCCTTTTATTTCTCTCTATCCTTATTTTCTTTCTAAGTGGGACGGAGTTGACTCGAATCGTCCTATAAGTTGAATCGGTATTTGAACATCATTCTTTCACAAATATAAGACTCTTATGGTCAACAACACAATAAACCATACCGAAATAGTCCACACGTTGCTAACTTCCCCTTTTCTTTCTCTCCAACTTTCTTTGGTTTCTAAGTGGGACGGATTTCACTTGAATCATACTAATAAGTTAAATCAGTGCTTGTACATCATTCCTTCACCATTATAAGACTAATTTTAAGAACAACACTATAAAGCATACCAAACTAGAACACACGCTCCTAACAAGCCTTTTTCCTTCTCTCCAACGTTCTTTTCTTTCTTAGTGGGACGGATTTGACTCGAATCGTCCTATAAGTTGAATCGGTGTTTGTACATCATTCCTTCACGAATATAAGACTCTTATGGTCAACGACACTATAAACCATACCGGAACAGTCCACACGTTCCTAACTTGCCCTTTTCTTTCTCTCCAACTTTCTTTGGTTTCTAAGTGGGACGGATTTTACTTGAATCATACTAATAAGTTAAATAAGTGCTTGTATATCATTCCTTCACTATTATCAAACTAATTTTAAGAAGAACAATATAAAGCATACCAAAATAGTCAACACGCTCCAAACAAGCCCTTTTGTTTCTCTCCAACCTTCTTTTCTTTCTTAGTGGGACGGATTTGACTCGAATTGTCCTATAAGTTGAATCGGTGTTTGTACATCATTCATTCACCAATATAAGACTCTTATGGTCAACAATAGTATAAAGCGTACCAAAATATTCCACACGTTCCTAACTGACCCTTTTATTTCTCTCTATCCTTATTTTCTTTCTAAGTGGGACGGAGTTGACTCGAATCGTCCTATAAGTTGAATCGGTGTTTGAACATCATTCCCTCACAAATATAAGACTCTTATGGTCAACAACACTATAAACAATACCGAAATAGTCCACACGTTCCTAGCTTGTCCTTTTCTTTCTCTCCAAGTTTCTTTGGTTTCTAAGTGGGACGGATTTCACATGAATAATACTAATAAGTTAAATCAGTGCTTGTACATCATTCCGTCACCATTATAAGACTAATTTTGAGAACAACACTATTAAGCATACCAAAATAGAACACACGTTCCTAACAAGCCCTTTTCTTTCTCTCCAAGCTTCTTTTCTTTCTTTGTGGGACGGATTTGACTCGAATCGTCCTATATGTTGAATCGGTGTTTGTACATCATTCCTTCACAAATATAAGACTCTTATGGTCAACGACACTATAAAGCATACAGAACTAGATCACACCCTCCTAAAATGCCCTCTTCCTTCTCTCCAACCATCTCTTCTTTCTTTGTGGGACGGATTTAACTCGAATAGTCCTATAAGTTGAATTGGTGTTTGTACATCATTCCTTCACAAATATAAGAATCTTATGGTCAACGACATTATAAACCATACCGAAATAGTCCACACGTTGCTAACTTCCCCTTTTCTTTCTCTCCAACTTTCTTTGGTTTCTTAGTGGACGGATTTCACTTGAATCATACTAATAAGTTAAATCAGTGATTGTACACCATTCCTTCACCATTATAAGACTAATTTTGAGAACAACACTATAAAGCATACCAAACTAGAACACACGCTCCTAACAAGCCCTTTTCCATCTCTCCAACCTTATTTTCTTTCTTTGTGGGACAGATTTGACTCGTATCGTCCTATAAGTTGAATCGGTGTTTGTACATAATTACTTCACAAATATAAGACTCTTATGGTCAACAACACTATAAACCATACCGAAATAGTCCATACGTTGGTAACTTCCCCTTTTCTTTTTCTCCAACTTTCTTTGGTTTCTAAGTGGATGGATTTCACTTGAATCATACTAATAAGTTAAATCAGTGCTTGTACATCATTCCTTCACCAATATAAGACTCTTATGGTCAACAACAGTATAAAGCGTACCAAAATATTCCACACGTTCCTAACTGACCCTTTTCTTTCTCTCTAACCTTATTTTCTTTCTAAGTGGGACGGAGTTGACTCGAATTGTCCTATAAGTTGAATCGGTGTTTGAACTTCATTCCCTCACAAATATAAGACTCTTATGGTCAACAACACTATAAACCATACCGAAATAGTCCACACGTTCCTAACTTGCCCTTTTCTTTCTCTCCAACTTTCTTTTGTTTCTAAATGGGACGGATTTCACTTGAATCATACTAATAAGTTAAATCAGTGGTTGTACATCATTCCTTCACCATTATAAGACTAATTTTGAGAACAACACTATAAAGCATACCAAACTAGAACACACGCTCCTAACAAGCCCTTTTCCTTCTCTCCAACCTAATTTTCTTTCTTTGTGTGTCGGATTTGACTCGAATCGTCCTATAAGTTGAATCGGTGTTTGTACATTATTCCTTCACAAATATAAGACTCTTATGGTCAACAACACTATAAACCATACCGAAATAGTCCATACGTTGCTAACTTCCCCTTTTCTTTTTCTCCAACTTTCTTTGGTTTCTAAGTGGACGGATTTCACTTGAATCATACTAATAAGTTAAATCAGTGCTTGTACATCATTCCTTCACCAATATAAGACTCTTATGGTCAACAACAGTATAAAGCGTACCAAAATATTCCACACGTTCCTAACTAACCATTTTCTTTCTCTCAAACCTTATTTTCTTTCTAAGTGGGACGGAGTTGACTGGAATTGTCCTATAAGTTGAATCGGTGTTTGAACATCATTCCCTCACAAATATAAGACTCTTATGGTCAATAAAACTATAAACAATACCGAAATAGTCCACACGTTCCTAGCTTGTCCTTTTCTTTCTCTCCAAGTTTCTTTGGTTTCTAAGTGGGACGGATTTCACATGAATAATACTAATAAGTTAAATCAGTGCTTGTACATCATTCCGTCACCATTATAAGACTAATTTTGAGAACAACACTATTAAGCATACCAAAATAGAACACACGTTCCTAACAAGCCCTTTTCTTTCTCTCCAAGCTTCTTTTCTTTCTTTGTGGGACGGATTTGACTCGAATCGTCCTATATGTTGAATCGGTGTTTGTACATCATTCCTTCACAAATATAAGACTCTTATGGTCAACGACACTATAAAGCATACAGAACTAGATCACACCCTCCTAAAATGCCCTCTTCCTTCTCTCCAACCATCTCTTCTTTCTTTGTGGGACGGATTTAACTCGAATAGTCCTATAAGTTGAATTGGTGTTTGTACATCATTCCTTCACAAATATAAGAATCTTATGGTCAACGACATTATAAACCATACCGAAATAGTCCACACGTTGCTAACTTCCCCTTTTCTTTCTCTCCAACTTTCTTTGGTTTCTTAGTGGACGGATTTCACTTGAATCATACTAATAAGTTAAATCAGTGATTGTACACCATTCCTTCACCATTATAAGACTAATTTTGAGAACAACACTATAAAGCATACCAAACTAGAACACACGCTCCTAACAAGCCCTTTTCCATCTCTCCAACCTTATTTTCTTTCTTTGTGGGACAGATTTGACTCGTATCGTCCTATAAGTTGAATCGGTGTTTGTACATAATTCCTTCACAAATATAAGACTCTTATGGTCAACAACACTATAAACCATACCGAAATAGTCCATACGTTGCTAACTTCCCCTTTTCTTTTTCTCCATCTTTCTTTGGTTTCTAAGTGGATGGATTTCACTTGAATCATACTAATAAGTTAAATCAGTGCTTGTACATCATTCCTTCACCAATATAAGACTCTTATGGTCAACAACAGTATAAAGCGTACCAAAATATTCCACACGTTCCTAACTGACCCTTTTCTTTCTCTCTAACCTTATTTTCTTTCTAAGTGGGACGGAGTTGACTCGAATTGTCCTATAAGTTGAATCGGTGTTTGAACTTCATTCCCTCACAAATATAAGACTCTTATGGTCAACAACACTATAAACCATACCGAAATAGTCCACACGTTCCTAACTTGCCCTTTTCTTTCTCTCCAACTTTCTTTTGTTTCTAAATGGGACGGATTTCACTTGAATCATACTAATAAGTTAAATCAGTGGTTGTACATCATTCCTTCACCATTATAAGACTAATTTTGAGAACAACACTATAAAGCATACCAAACTAGAACACACGCTCCTAACAAGCCCTTTTCCATCTCTCCAACCTTATTTTCTTTCTTTGTGGGACAGATTTGACTCGTATCGTCCTATAAGTTGAATCGGTGTTTGTACATAATTCCTTCACAAATATAAGACTCTTATGGTCAACAACACTATAAACCATACCGAAATAGTCCATACGTTGCTAACTTCCCCTTTTCTTTTTCTCCAACTTTCTTTGGTTTCTAAGTGGACGGATTTCACTTGAATCATACTAATAAGTTAAATCAGTGCTTGTACATCATTCCTTCACCAATATAAGACTCTTATGGTCAACAACAGTATAAAGCGTACCAAAATATTCCACACGTTCCTAACTGACCATTTTCTTTCTCTCAAACCTTATTTTCTTTCTAAGTGGGACGGAGTTGACTGGAATTGTCCTATAAGTTGAATCGGTGTTTGAACATCATTCCCTCACAAATATAAGACTCTTATGGTCAATAAAACTATAAACAATACCGAAATAGTCCACACGTTCCTAGCTTGTCCTTTTCTTTCTCTCCAAGTTTCTTTGGTTTCTAAGTGGGACGGATTTCACATGAATAATACTAATAAGTTAAATCAGTGCTTGTACATCATTCCGTCACCATTATAAGACTAATTTTGAGAACAACACTATTAAGCATACCAAAATAGAACACACGTTCCTAACAAGCCCTTTTCTTTCTCTCCAACTTTCTTTGGTTTCTAAGTGGGACGGATTTCACTTGAATCATACTAATAAGTTAAATCAGTGCTTGTACATCATTCCGTCACCATTATAAGACTAATTTTGAGAACAACACTATTAAGCATACCAAAATAGATCACACCCTCCTAAAATGCCCTCTTCCTTCTCTCCAACCATCTCTTCTTTCTTTGTGGGACGGATTTAACTCGAATAATCCTATAAGTTGAATTGGTGTTTGTACATCATTCCTTCACAAATATAAGAATCTTATGGTCAACGACATTATAAACCATACCGAAATAGTCCAAACGTTCCTAACTAGCCCTTTTCTTTCTATCCAACTTTCTTTGGTTTATAAGTGCGACGGATTTCACTTTAATCATACTAATAAGTTAAATCAGTGCTTGTACATTATTCCGTCACCATTATAAGACAAATTTTGAGAAACACTGTTAAGCATACCAAAATAGAACGCACGCTCCTAAGAAGCCCTTTTCTTTCTCTCCAACCTTCTTTTCTTTCTTTGTGGGACGGATTTGACTCGAATCGTCCTATATGTTGAATCGGTGTTTGTACATCATTCATTTTAAAAAATATAAGACTCTTATGGTCAACGACACTATAAACCATACCGATATAGTCCACACGTTCCTAACTAGCCCTTTTCTTTCTCTCTAACCTTATTTTCTTTCTAAGTGGGACGGAGTTTACTCGAATCGTCCTATAAGTTGAATCGGTGTTTGTACATCATTCCATCACAAATATAAGACTCATATGGTCAACGACACTATAAACCATACCGAAATAGTTCACAAGTTCCTAGCTTGCCCTTTTCTTTCTCTCCAACTTTCTTTGATTTCTAAGTGGGACGAATTTCACTTGAAACATACTAATAAGTTAAATCTGTGGTTGTACATCATTCCTTCACTATTATAAGACTAATTTTGAGAACAACACTATAAAGCATACCAAACTAGAACACACGCTCCTAACAAGCCCTTTTCCTTCTCTCCAACCTAATTTTCTTTCTTTGTGGGTCGGATTTGACTCGAATCGTCCCATAAGTTGAATCGGTGTTTGTACATTATTCCTTCACAAATATAAGACTCTTATGGTCAACAACACTATAAACCATACCGAAATAGTCCACACGTTCCTAGCTTGTCCTTTTCTTTCTCTCCAACTTTCTTTGGTTTCTAAGTGGGACGGATTTCACTTGAATCATACTAATAAGTTAAATCAGTGCTTGTACATCATTCCTTCACCAATATAAGACTCTTATGGTCAACAACAGTATAAAGCGTACCAAAATATTCCACACGTTCCTAACTGACCCTTTTCTTTCTCTCTAACCTTATTTTCTTTCTAAGTGGGACGGAGTTGACTCGAATTGTCCTATAAGTTGAATCGGTGTTTGAACTTCATTCCCTCACAAATATAAGACTCTTATGGTCAACAACACTATAAACCATACCGAAATAGTCCACACGTTCCTAACTTGCCCTTTTCTTTCTCTCCAACTTTCTTTTGTTTCTAAATGGGACGGATTTCACTTGAATCATACTAATAAGTTAAATCAGTGGTTGTACATCATTCCTTCACCATTATAAGACTAATTTTGAGAACAACACTATAAAGCATACCAAACTAGAACACACGCTCCTAACAAGCCCTTTTCCTTCTCTCCAACTTAATTTTCTTTCTTTGTGGGTCGGATTTGACTCGAATCGTCCCATAAGTTGAATCGGTGTTTGTACATTATTCCGTCACAAATATAAGACTCTTATGGTCAACAACACTATAAACCATACCGAAATAGTCCACACGTTCCTAGCTTGTCCTTTTCTTTCTCTCCAACTCTCTTTGGTTTCTAAGTGGGACGGATTTCACTTGAATCATACTAATAAGTTAAATCAGTGCTTGTACATCATTCCGTCACCATTATAAGACTAATTTTGAGAACAACACTATTAAGCATACCAAAATAGAACACACGCTCCTAACAATCCCTTTTCTTTCTCTCCAACCTTATTTTCTTTCTAAGTGGGACGGAGTTGACTCGAATCGTCCTATAAGTTGAATCGGTGTTTGAACATCATTCCTTCACAAATATAAGAATCTTATGGTCAACGACATTATAAACCATACCGAAATAGTCCAAACATTCCTAACTTGCCCTTTTCTTTCTATCCAACTTTCTTTGGTTTCTAAGTGCGACGGATTTCACTTTAATCATACTAATAAGTTAAATCAGTGCTTGTACATTATTCCGTCACCATTATAAGACTAATTTTGAGAAACACTGTTAAGCATACCAAAATAGAACGCACGCTCCTAAGAAGCCCTTTTCTTTCTCTCCAACCTTCTTTTCTTTCTTTGTGGGACGGATTTGACTCGAATCGTCCTATATGTTGAATCGGTGTTTGTACATCATTCATTTTAAAAAATATAAGACTCTTATGGTCAACGACACTATAAACCATACCGATATAGTCCACACGTTCCTAACTAGCCCTTTTCTTTCTCTCTAACCTTATTTTCTTTCTAAGTGGGACGGAGTTTACTCGAATCGTCCTATAAGTTGAATCGGTGTTTGTACATCATTCCATCACAAATATAAGACTCATATGGTCAACGACACTATAAACCATACCGAAATAGTTCACAAGTTCCTAGCTTGCCCTTTTCTTTCTCTCCAACTTTCTTTGATTTCTAAGTGGGACGAATTTCACTTGAAACATACTAATAAGTTAAATCTGTGGTTGTACATCATTCCTTCACTATTATAAGACTAATTTTGAGAACAACACTATAAAGCATACCAAACTAGAACACACGCTCCTAACAAGCCCTTTTCCTTCTCTCCAACCTAATTTTCTTTCTTTGTGGGTCGGATTTGACTCGAATCGTCCCATAAGTTGAATCGGTGTTTGTACATTATTCCTTCACAAATATAAGACTCTTATGGTCAACAACACTATAAACCATACCGAAATAGTCCACACGTTCCTAGCTTGTCCTTTTCTTTCTCTCCAACTTTCTTTGGTTTCTAAGTGGGACGGATTTCACTTGAATCATACTAATAAGTTAAATCAGTGGTTGTACATCATTCCTTCACCATTATAAGACTAATTTTGAGAACAACACTATAAAGCATACCAAACTAGAACACACGCTCCTAACAAGCCCTTTTCCTTCTCTCCAACCTAATTTTCTTTCTTTGTGTGTCGGATTTGACTCGAATCGTCCTATAAGTTGAATCGGTGTTTGTACATTATTCCTTCACAAATATAAGACTCTTATGGTCAACAACACTATAAACCATACCGAAATAGTCCATACGTTGCTAACTTCCCCTTTTCTTTTTCTCCAACTTTCTTTGGTTTCTAAGTGGACGGATTTCACTTGAATCATACTAATAAGTTAAATCAGTGCTTGTACATCATTCCTTCACCAATATAAGACTCTTATGGTCAACAACAGTATAAAGCGTACCAAAATATTCCACACGTTCCTAACTGACCATTTTCTTTCTCTCAAACCTTATTTTCTTTCTAAGTGGGACGGAGTTGACTGGAATTGTCCTATAAGTTGAATCGGTGTTTGAACATCATTCCCTCACAAATATAAGACTCTTATGGTCAATAAAACTATAAACAATACCGAAATAGTCCACACGTTCCTAGCTTGTCCTTTTCTTTCTCTCCAAGTTTCTTTGGTTTCTAAGTGGGACGGATTTCACATGAATAATACTAATAAGTTAAATCAGTGCTTGTACATTATTCCGTCACCATTATAAGACTAATTTTGAGAAACACTGTTAAGCATACCAAAATAGAACGCACGCTCCTAAGAAGCCCTTTTCTTTCTCTCCAACCTTCTTTTCTTTCTTTGTGGGACGGATTTGACTCGAATCGTCCTATATGTTGAATCGGTGTTTGTACATCATTCATTTTAAAAAATATAAGACTCTTATGGTCAACGACACTATAAACCATACCGATATAGTCCACACGTTCCTAACTAGCCCTTTTCTTTCTCTCTAACCTTATTTTCTTTCTAAGTGGGACGGAGTTTACTCGAATCGTCCTATAAGTTGAATCGGTGTTTGTACATCATTCCATCACAAATATAAGACTCATATGGTCAACGACACTATAAACCATACCGAAATAGTTCATAAGTTCCTAGCTTGCCCTTTTCTTTCTCTCCAACTTTCTTTGATTTCTAAGTGGGACGAATTTCACTTGAAACATACTAATAAGTTAAATCTGTGGTTGTACATCATTCCTTCACTATTATAAGACTAATTTTGAGAACAACACTATAAAGCATACCAAACTAGAACACACGCTCCTAACAAGCCCTTTTCCTTCTCTCCAACCTAATTTTCTTTCTTTGTGGGTCGATTTGACTCGAATCGTCCCATAAGTTGAATCGGTGTTTGTACATTATTCCTTCACAAATATAAGACTCTTATGGTCAACAACACTATAAACCATACCGAAATAGTCCACACGTTCCTAGCTTGTCCTTTTCTTTCTCTCCAACTTTCTTTGGTTTCTAAGTGGGACGGATTTCACTTGAATCATACTAATAAGTTAAATCAGTGCTTGTACATCATTCCTTCACCAATATAAGACTCTTATGGTCAACAACAGTATAAAGCGTACCAAAATATTCCACACGTTCCTAACTGACCCTTTTCTTTCTCTCTAACCTTATTTTCTTTCTAAGTGGGACGGAGTTGACTCGAATTGTCCTATAAGTTGAATCGGTGTTTGAACTTCATTCCCTCACAAATATAAGACTCTTATGGTCAACAACACTATAAACCATACCGAAATAGTCCACACGTTCCTAACTTGCCCTTTTCTTTCTCTCCAACTTTCTTTTGTTTCTAAATGGGTCGGATTTCACTTGAATCATACTAATAAGTTAAATCAGTGGTTGTACATCATTCCTTCACCATTATAAGACTAATTTTGAGAACAACACTATAAAGCATACCAAACTAGAACACACGCTCCTAACAAGCCCTTTTCCTTCTCTCCAACCTAATTTTCTTTCTTTGTGTGTCGGATTTGACTCGAATCGTCCTATAAGTTGAATCGGTGTTTGTACATTATTCCTTCACAAATATAAGACTCTTATGGTCAACAACACTATAAACCATACCGAAATAGTCCATACGTTGCTAACTTCCCCTTTTCTTTTTCTCCAACTTTCTTTGGTTTCTAAGTGGACGGATTTCACTTGAATCATACTAATAAGTTAAATCAGTGCTTGTACATCATTCCTTCACCAATATAAGACTCTTATGGTCAACAACAGTATAAAGCGTACCAAAATATTCCACACGTTCCTAACTGACCATTTTCTTTCTCTCAAACCTTATTTTCTTTCTAAGTGGGACGGAGTTGACTGGAATTGTCCTATAAGTTGAATCGGTGTTTGAACATCATTCCCTCACAAATATAAGACTCTTATGGTCAATAAAACTATAAACAATACCGAAATAGTCCACACGTTCCTAGCTTGTCCTTTTCTTTCTCTCCAAGTTTCTTTGGTTTCTAAGTGGGACGGATTTCACATGAATAATACTAATAAGTTAAATCAGTGCTTGTACATCATTCCGTCACCATTATAAGACTAATTTTGAGAACAACACTATTAAGCATACCAAAATAGAACACACGTTCCTAACAAGCCCTTTTCTTTCTCTCCAACTTTCTTTGGTTTCTAAGTGGGACGGATTTCACTTGAATCATACTAATAAGTTAAATCAGTGCTTGTACATCATTCCGTCACCATTATAAGACTAATTTTGAGAACAACACTATTAAGCATACCAAAATAGATCACACCCTCCTAAAATGCCCTCTTCCTTCTCTCCAACCATCTCTTCTTTCTTTGTGGGACGGATTTAACTCGAATAGTCCTATAAGTTGAATTGGTGTTTGTACATCATTCCTTCACAAATATAAGAATCTTATGGTCAACGACATTATAAACCATACCGAAATAGTCCAAACGTTCCTAACTAGCCCTTTTCTTTCTATCCAACTTTCTTTGGTTTATAAGTGCGACGGATTTCACTTTAATCATACTAATAAGTTAAATCAGTGCTTGTACATTATTCCGTCACCATTATAAGACTAATTTTGAGAAACACTGTTAAGCATACCAAAATAGAACGCACGCTCCTAAGAAGCCCTTTTCTTTCTCTCCAACCTTCTTTTCTTTCTTTGTGGGACGGATTTGACTCGAATCGTCCTATATGTTGAATCGGTGTTTGTACATCATTCATTTTAAAAAATATAAGACTCTTATGGTCAACGACACTATAAACCATACCGATATAGTCCACACGTTCCTAACTAGCCCTTTTCTTTCTCTCTAACCTTATTTTCTTTCTAAGTGGGACGGAGTTTACTCGAATCGTCCTATAAGTTGAATCGGTGTTTGTACATCATTCCATCACAAATATAAGACTCATATGGTCAACGACACTATAAACCATACCGAAATAGTTCACAAGTTCCTAGCTTGCCCTTTTCTTTCTCTCCAACTTTCTTTGATTTCTAAGTGGGACGAATTTCACTTGAAACATACTAATAAGTTAAATCTGTGGTTGTACATCATTCCTTCACTATTATAAGACTAATTTTGAGAACAACACTATAAAGCATACCAAACTAGAACACACGCTCCTAACAAGCCCTTTTCCTTCTCTCCAACCTAATTTTCTTTCTTTGTGGGTCGGATTTGACTCGAATCGTCCCATAAGTTGAATCGGTGTTTGTACATTATTCCTTCACAAATATAAGACTCTTATGGTCAACAACACTATAAACCATACCGAAATAGTCCACACGTTCCTAGCTTGTCCTTTTCTTTCTCTCCAACTTTCTTTGGTTTCTAAGTGGGACGGATTTCACTTGAATCATACTAATAAGTTAAATCAGTGCTTGTACATCATTCCTTCACCAATATAAGACTCTTATGGTCAACAACAGTATAAAGCGTACCAAAATATTCCACACGTTCCTAACTGACCCTTTTCTTTCTCTCTAACCTTATTTTCTTTCTAAGTGGGACGGAGTTGACTCGAATTGTCCTATAAGTTGAATCGGTGTTTGAACTTCATTCCCTCACAAATATAAGACTCTTATGGTCAACAACACTATAAACCATACCGAAATAGTCCACACGTTCCTAACTTGCCCTTTTCTTTCTCTCCAACTTTCTTTTGTTTCTAAATGGGACGGATTTCACTTGAATCATACTAATAAGTTAAATCAGTGGTTGTACATCATTCCTTCACCATTATAAGACTAATTTTGAGAACAACACTATAAAGCATACCAAACTAGAACACACGCTCCTAACAAGCCCTTTTCCTTCTCTCCAACCTAATTTTCTTTCTTTGTGGGTCGGATTTGACTCGAATCGTCCCATAAGTTGAATCGGTGTTTGTACATTATTCCGTCACAAATATAAGACTCTTATGGTCAACAACACTATAAACCATACCGAAATAGTCCACACGTTCCTAGCTTGTCCTTTTCTTTCTCTCCAACTCTCTTTGGTTTCTAAGTGGGACGGATTTCACTTGAATCATACTAATAAGTTAAATCAGTGCTTGTACATCATTCCGTCACCATTATAAGACTAATTTTGAGAACAACACTATTAAGCATACCAAAATAGAACACACGCTCCTAACAATCCCTTTTCTTTCTCTCCAACCTTATTTTCTTTCTAAGTGGGACGGAGTTGACTCGAATCGTCCTATAAGTTGAATCGGTGTTTGAACATCATTCCTTCACAAATATAAGAATCTTATGGTCAACGACATTATAAACCATACCGAAATAGTCCAAACATTCCTAACTTGCCCTTTTCTTTCTATCCAACTTTCTTTGGTTTCTAAGTGCGACGGATTTCACTTTAATCATACTAATAAGTTAAATCAGTGCTTGTACATTATTCCGTCACCATTATAAGACTAATTTTGAGAAACACTGTTAAGCATACCAAAATAGAACGCACGCTCCTAAGAAGCCCTTTTCTTTCTCTCCAACCTTCTTTTCTTTCTTTGTGGGACGGATTTGACTCGAATCGTCCTATATGTTGAATCGGTGTTTGTACATCATTCATTTTAAAAAATATAAGACTCTTATGGTCAACGACACTATAAACCATACCGATATAGTCCACACGTTCCTAACTAGCCCTTTTCTTTCTCTCTAACCTTATTTTCTTTCTAAGTGGGACGGAGTTTACTCGAATCGTCCTATAAGTTGAATCGGTGTTTGTACATCATTCCATCACAAATATAAGACTCATATGGTCAACGACACTATAAACCATACCGAAATAGTTCACAAGTTCCTAGCTTGCCCTTTTCTTTCTCTCCAACTTTCTTTGATTTCTAAGTGGGACGAATTTCACTTGAAACATACTAATAAGTTAAATCTGTGGTTGTACATCATTCCTTCACTATTATAAGACTAATTTTGAGAACAACACTATAAAGCATACCAAACTAGAACACACGCTCCTAACAAGCCCTTTTCCTTCTCTCCAACCTTCTTTTCTTTCTTTGTGGGACAGATTTGACTCGAATCGTCCTATAAGTTGAATCGGTGTTTGTACATCATTCCTTCACAAATATAAGACTCTAATGGTCAACGACACTATAAACCATACCGATATAGTCCACACGTTCCTAACTAGCCCTTTTCTTTCTCTCTAACCTTTTTTTCTTTCTAAGTGGGACGGAGTATACTCGAATCGTCCTATAAGTTGAATCGGTGTTTGTACAGCATTCCATCACAAATATAAGACTCATATGGTCAACGACACTATAAACCATACCGAAATAGTTCACAAGTTCCTAGCTTGCCCTTTTCTTTCTCTCCAACTTTCTTTGGTTTCTAAGTGGGACGAATTTCACTTGAATCATACTAATAAGTTATATCAGTGGTTGTACATCATTCCTTCACTATTATAAGACTAATTTTGAGAACAACACTATAAAGCATACCAAACTAGAACACACGCTCCTAACAAGCCCTTTTCCTTCTCTCCAACCTTCTTTTCTTTGTTTGTGGGACAGATTTGACTCGAATCGTCCTATAAGTTGAATCGGTGTTTGTACATCATTCCATCACAAATATAAGACTCTTATGGTCAACTACACTATAAACCATACCGAAATAGTCCACACGTTCCTAACTTTCCCTTTTCTTTCTCTCCAACTTTCTTTGGTTTCTAAGTGGGACGGAATTCACTTGAATCGTACTAATAAGTTAAATCAGTGCTTGTACATCATTACTTCACCATTATAATACTAATTTTTACAACAACACTATAAAGCATACCAAACTAAAACACACGCTCCTAACAAGCCCTTTTCCTTCTCTCCAACGTTCTTTTCTTTCTTAGTGGGACGGATTTGACTCGAATTGTCCTATAAATTAAATCAGTGCTTGTACATCATTCCTTCACCATTATCAGACTAATTATGAGAAGAACACTATAAAGCACACCAAACTAGAACACACGCTCCAAACAAGCTCTTTTCGTTCTCTCCAACCTTCTTTTCTTTCTTAGTGGGACGGATTTGACTCGAATTGTCCGATAAGTTCAATCGGTGTTTGTACATCATTCCTTCACCAATATAAGACTCTTATGGTCAACAATAGTATAAAGCGTACCAAAATATTCCACACGTTCCTAACTGACCCTTTTATTTCTCTCTATCCTTATTTTCTTTCTAAGTGGGACGGAGTTGACTCGAATCGTCCTATAAGTTGAATCGGTGTTTGAACATCATTCCCTCACAAATATAAGACTCTTATGGTCAACAACACTATAAACAATACCGAAATAGTCCACACGTTCCTAGCTTGTCCTTTTCTTTCTCTCCAACTTTCTTTGGTTTCTAAGTGGGACGGATTTCACTTGAATCATACTAATAAGTTAAATCAGTGCTTGTACATCATTCCGTCACCATTATAAGACTAATTTTGAGAACAACACTATTAAGCATACCAAAATAGAACACACGCTCCTAACAATCCCTTTTCCTTCTCTCCAACCTTATTTTCTTTCTAAGTGGCACGGAGTTGACTCGAATCGTCCTATAAGTTGAATCGGTGTTTGAACATCATTCCTTCACAAATATAAGAATCTTATGGTCAACGACATTATAAACCATACCGAAATAGTCCACAAGTTGCTAACTTCCCCTTTTCTTTCTCTCCAACTTTCTTTGGATTCTTAGTGGACGGATTTCACTTGAATCATACTAATAAGTTAAATCAGTGCTTGTACAACATTCCTTCACCATTATAAGACTAATTTTGAGAACAACACTATAAAGCATACCAAACTAGAACACACGCTCCTAATAAGCCCTTTTCCTTCTCTCCAACCTTCTTTTCTTTCTTTGTGGGACGGATTTGACTCGAATCGTCCTATAAGTTGAATCGGTGTTTGTACATTATTCCTTCACAAATATAAGACTCTTATGGTCAACAACACTATAAATCATACCGAAATAGTCCATACGTTGCTAACTTCCCCTTTTCTTTTTCTCCAACTTTCTTTGGTTTCTAAGTGGACGGATTTCACTTGAATCATACTAATAAGTTAAATCAGTGCTTGTACATCATTCCTTCACCAATATAAGACTCTCATGGTCAACGACACTATAAACCATACCGATATAGTCCACACGTTCCTAACTAGCCCTTTTCTTTCTCTCTAACCTTATTTTCTTTCTAAGTGGGACGGAGTTTACTCGAATCGTCCTATAAGTTGAATCGGTGTTTGTACATCATTCCATCACAAATATAAGACTCATTTGGTCAACGACACTATAAACCATACCGAAATAGTTCACAAGTTCCTAGCTTGCCCTTTTCTTTCTTTCCAACTTTCTTTTGTTTCTAAGTGGGACGAATTTCACTTGAATCATACTAATAAGTTATATCAGTGGTTGTACATCATTCCTTCACTATTATAAGACTAATTTTGAGAACAACACTATAAAGCATACCAAACTAGAACACACGCTCCTAACAAGCCCTTTTCCTTCTCTCCAACCTTCTTTTCTTTCTTTGTGGGACAGATTTGACTCGAATCGTCCTATAAGTTGAATCGGTGTTTGTACATCATTCCTTCACAAATATAAGACTCTTATGGTCAACTACACTATAAACCATACCGAAATAGTCCACACGTTCCTAACTTTCCCTTTTCTTTCTCTCCAACTTTCTTTGGTTTCTAAGTGGGACGGATTTCACTTGAATCGTACTAATAAGTTAAATCAGTGCTTGTACATCATTACTTCACCATTATATGACTAATTTTTTGAACAACACTATAAAGCATACCAAACTAAAAAACACGCTCCTAACAAGCCCTTTTCCTTCTCTCCAACGTTCTTTTCTTTCTTAGTGGGACGGATTTGACTCGAATTGTCCTATAAATTAAATCAGTGCTTGTAAATCATTCCTTCACCATTATCAGACTAATTATGAGAAGAACACTATAAAGCATACCAAACTAGAACACACGCTCCAAACAAGCTCTTTTCGTTCTCTCCAACCTTCTTTTCTTTCTTAGTGGGACGGATTTGACTCGAATTGTCCTATAAGTTGAATCGGTGTTTGTACATCATTCCTTCACCAATATAAGACTCTTATGGTCAACAATAGTATAAAGCGTACCAAAATATTCCACACGTTCCTAACTGACCCTTTTATTTCTCTCTATCCTTATTTTCTTTCTAAGTGGGACGGAGTTGACTCGAATCGTCCTATAAGTTGAATCGGTGTTTGAACATCATTCCATCACAAATATAAGACTCTTATGGTCAACAACACTATAAACAATACCGAAATAGTCCACACGTTCCTAGCTTGTCCTTTTCTTTCTCACCAACTTTCTTTGGTTTCTAAGTGGGATGGATTTCACTTGAATCATACTAATAAGTTAAATCAGTGCTTGTACATCATTCCGTCACCATTATAAGACTAATTTTGAGAACAACACTATTAAGCATACCAAAATAGAACACACGCTCCTAACAATCCCTTTTCTTTCTCTCCAACCTTATTTTCTTTCTAAGTGGGACGGAGTTGACTCGAATCGTCCTATAAGTTGAATCGGTGTTTGAACATCATTCCCTCACAAATATAAGACTCTTATGGTCAACAACACTATAAACAATACCGAAATAGTCCAAACGTTCCTAACTTGCCCTTTTCTTTCTCTCCAACTTTCTTTGGTTTCTAAGTGCGACGGATTTCACTTTAATCATACTAATAAGTTAAATCAGTGCTTGTACAACATTCCTTCACCATTATAAGACTAATTTTGAGAACAACACTATAAAGCATACCAAACTAGAACACACGCTCCTAACAAGCCCTTTTCCTTCTCTCCAACCTTCTTTTCTTTCTTTGTGGGACGGATTTGACTCGAATCGTCCTATAAGTTGAATCGGTGTTTGTACATTATTCCTTCACAAATATAAGACTCTTATGGTCAACAACACTATAAACCATACCAAAATAGTCCATACGTTGCTAACTTCCCCTTTTCTTTTTCTCCAACTTTCTATGGTTTCTAAGTGGACGGATTTCACTTGAATCATACTAATAAGTTAAATCAGTGCTTGTACATCATTCCTTCACCAATATAAGACTCTTATGGTCAACAACAGTATAAAGCGTACCAAAATATTCCACACGTTCCTAACTGACCATTTTCTTTCTCTCAAACCTTATTTTCTTTCTAAGTGGGACGGAGTTGACTGGAATTGTCCTATAAGTTGAATCGGTGTTTGAACATCATTCCCTCACAAATATAAGACTCTTATGGTCAATAAAACTATAAACAATACCGAAATAGTCCACACGTTCCTAGCTTGCCCTTTTCTTTCTCTCCAACTTTCTTTGGTTTCTAAGTGGGACGGATTTCACTTGAATCATACTAATAAGTTAAATCAGTGCTTGTACATCATTCCGTCACCATTATAAGACTAATTTTGAGAACAACACTATTAAGCATACCAAAATAGAACACACGCTCCTAACAATCCCTTTTCTTTCTCTCCAACCTTATTTTCTTTCTAAGTGGGACGGAGTTGACTCGAATCGTCCTATAAGTTGAATCGGTGTTTGAACATCATTCCCTCACAAATATAAGACTCTTATGGTCAACAACACTATAAACAATACCGAAATAGTCCAAACGTTCCTAACTTGTCCTTTTCTTTCTCTCCAACTTTCTTTGGTTTCTAAGTGCGACGGATTTCACTTTAATCATACTAATAAGTTAAATCAGTGCTTGTACAACATTCCTTCACCATTATAAGACTAATTTTGAGAACAACACTATAAAGCATACCAAACTAGAACACACGCTCCTAACAAGCCCTTTTCCTTCTCTCCAACCTTCTTTTCTTTCTTTGTGGGACGGATTTGACTCGAATCGTCCTATAAGTTGAATCGGTGTTTGTACATTATTCCTTCACAAATATAAGACTATTATGGTCAACAACACTATAAACCATACCGAAATAGTCCATTCGTTGCTAACTTCCCCTTTTCTTTTTCTCCAACTTTCTTTGGTTTCTAAGTGGACGGATTTCACTTGAATCATACTAATAAGTTAAATCAGTGCTTGTACATCATTCCTTCACCAATATAAGACTCTTATGGTCAACAACAGTATAAAGCGTACCAAAATATTCCACACGTTCCTAACTGACCATTTTCTTTCTCTCAAACCTTATTTTCTTTCTAAGTGGGACGGAGTTGACTGGAATTGTCCTATAAGTTGAATCGGTGTTTGAACATCATTCCCTCACAAATATAAGACTCTTATGGTCAATAAAACTATAAACAATACCGAAATAGTCCACACGTTCCTAGCTTGCCCTTTTCTTTCTCTCCAACTTTCTTTGGTTTCTAAGTGGGACGGATTTCACTTGAATCATTCTAATAAGTTAAATCAGTGCTTGTACATCATTCCGTCACCATTATAAGACTAATTTTGAGAACAACACTATTAAGCATACCAAAATAGAACACACGCTCCTAACAATCCCTTTTCTTTCTCTCCAACCTTATTTTCTTTCTAAGTGGGACGGAGTTGACTCGAATCGTCCTATAAGTTGAATCGGTGTTTGAACATCATTCCCTCACAAATATAAGACTCTTATGGTCAACAACACTATAAACAATACCGAAATAGTCCAAACGTTCCTAACTTGCCCTTTTCTTTCTATCCAACTTTCTTTGGTTTCTAAGTGCGACGGATTTCACTTTAATCATACTAATAAGTTAAATCAGTGCTTGTACATTATTCCGTCACCATTATATGACTAATTTTGAGAAACACTGTTAAGCATACCAAAATAGAACGCACGCTCCTAAGAAGCCCTTTTCTTTCTCTCCAACCTTCATTTCTTTCTTTGTGGGACGGATTTGACTCGAATCGTCCTATATGTTGAATCGGTGTTTGTACATCATTCATTTTAAAAAATATAAGACTCTTATGGTCAACATCACTATAAACCATACCGATATAGTCCACACGTTCCTAACTAGCCCTTTTCTTTCTCTCTAACCTTATTTTCTTTCTAAGTGGGACGGAGTTTACTCGAATTGTCCTATAAGTTGAATCGGTGTTTGTACATCATTCGATCACAAATATAAGACTCATATGGTCAACGACACTATAAACCATACCGAAATAGTTCACAAGTTCCTAGCTTGCCCTTTTCTTTCTCTCCAACTTTCTTTGATTTCTAAGTGGGACGAATTTCACTTGAATCATACTAATAAGTTAAATCTGTGGTTGTACATCATTCCTTCACTATTATAAGACTAATTTTGAGAACAACACTATAAAGCAAACCAAACTAGAACACACGCTCCTAACAAGCCCTTTTCCTTCTCTCCAACCTTCTTTTCATTCTTTGTGGGACAGATTTGACTCGAATCGTCCTATAAGTTGAATCGGTGTTTGTACATCATTCCTTCACAAATATAAGACTCTTATGGTCAACGACACTATAAAGCATACAGAACTAGATCACACCCTCCTAAAAAGCCCTCTTCCTTTTCTCCAACCATCTCTTATTTCTTTGTGGGACGGATTTGACTCGAATAGTCCTATAAGTTGAATCGGTGTTTGTACATCATTCCTTCACAAATATAAGAATCTTATGGTCAATGACATTATAAACCATACCGAAATAGTCCACACGTTGCTAACTTCCCCTTTTCTTTCTCTCCAACTTTCTTTGGTTTCTTAGTGGACGGATTTCACTTGAATCATACTAATAAGTAAAATCAGTGGTTGTACATCATTCCTTCACCATTATAAGACTAATTTTGAGAACAACACTATAAAGCATACCAAACTAGAACACACGATCCTAACAAGCCCTTTTCCTTCTCTCCAACCTTCTTTTCTTTCTTTGTGGGACGGATTTGACTCGAATCGTCCTATAAGTTGAATCGGTGTTTGTACATCATTCCTTCACAAATACAAGACTCTTATGGTCAACGACACTATAAACCATACCGATATAGTCCATACGTTCCTAACTAGCCCTTTTCTTTCTCTCTAACCTTATTTTCTTTCTAAGTGGGACGGAGTTTACTCGAATCGTCCTATAAGTTGAATCGGTGTTTGTACAGCATTCCATCACAAATATAAGACTCATATGGTCAACGACACTATAAACCATACCGAAATAGTTCACAAGTTCCTAGCTTGCCCTTTTCTTTCTCTCCAACTTTCTTTGATTTCTAAGTGGGACGAATTTCACTTGATTCATACTAATAAGTTAAATCTGTGGTTGTACATCATTCCTTCACTATTATAAGACTAATTTTGAGAACAACACTATAAAGCATACCAAACTAGAACACACGCTCCTAACAAGCCCTTTTCCTTCTCTCCAACCTTCTTTTCTTTCTTTGTGGGACAGATTTGACTCGAATCGTCCTATAAGTTGAATCGGTGTTTGTACATCATTCCTTCACAAATATAAGACTCTTATGGTCAACGACACTATAAACCATACCGATATAGTCCATACGTTCCTAACTAGCCCTTTTCTTTCTCTCTAACCTTATTTTCTTTCTAAGTGGGACGGAGTTTACTCGAATCGTCCTATAAGTTGAATCGGTGTTTGTACAGCATTCCATCACAAATATAAGACTCATATGGTCAACGACACTATAAACCATACCGAAATAGTTCACAAGTTCCTAGCTTGCCCTTTTCTTTCTCTCCAACTTTCTTTGGTTTCTAAGTGGGACGAATTTCACTTGAATCATACTAATAAGTTAAATCAGTGGTTGTACATCATTCCTTCACTATTATAAGACTAATTTTGAGAACAACACTATAAAGCATACCAAACTAGAACACACGCTCCTAACAAGCCCTTTTCCTTCTCTCCAACCTTCTTTTCTTTCTTTGTGGGACAGATTTGACTCGAATCGTCCGATAAGTTGACTCGGTGTTTGTACATCATTCCTTCGCAAATATAAGACTCTTATAGTCAACGACACTATAAACCATACCGAAATAGTCCACACGTTCTTAACTTTCCCTTTTCTTTCTCTCCAACTTTCTTTGGTTTCTAAGTGGGACGGATTTCACTTGAATCGTACTAATAAGTTAAATCAGTGCTTGTACATCATTACTTCACCATTATAAGACTAATTTTTAGAACAACACTATAAAGCATACCAAACTAAAACACACGCTCCTAACAAGCCCTTTTCCTTCTCTCCAACGTTCTTTTCTTTCTTAGTGGGACGGATTTGACTCGAATTGTCCTATAAATTAAATCAGTGCTTGTACATCATTCCTTCACCATTATCAGACTAATTATGAGAAGAATACTATAAAGCTTACCAAACTAGAACACACGCTCCAAACAAGCTCTTTTCGTTCTCTCCAACCTTCTTTTCTTTCTTAGTGGGACGGATTTGACTCGAATTGTCCGATAAGTTGAATCGGTGTTTGTACATCATTCCTTCACCAATATAAGACTCTTATGGCCAACAATAGTATAAAGCGTACCAAAATATTCCACACGTTCCTAACTGACCCTTTTATTTCTCTCTATCCTTATTTTCTTTCTAAGTGGGACGGAGTTGACTCGAATCGTCCTATAAGTTGAATCGGTGTTTGAACATCATTCCCTCACAAATATAAGACTCTTATGGTCAACAACACAATAAACAATACCGAAATAGTCCACACGTTCCTAGCTTGTCCTTTTCTTTCTCTCCAACTTTCTATGGTTTCTAAGTGGGACGGATTTCACTTGAATAATACTAATAAGTTAAATCAGTGCTTGTACATCATTCCGTCACCACTATAAGACTAATTTTGAGAACAACACTATTAAGCATACCAAAATAGAACACACGCTCCTAACAAGCCCTTTTCTTTCTCTCCAACCTTCTTTTCTTTCTTTGTGGGACGGATTTGACTCGAATCGTCCTATATGTTGAATCGGTGTTTGTACATCATTCCTTCACAAGTATAAGACTCTTATGGTCAACGACACTATAAAGCATACAGAACTAGATCACACCCTCCTAAAAAGCCCTCTTCCTTTTCTCCAACCATCTCTTCTTTCTTTGTGGGACGGATTTGACTCGAATAGTCCTATAAGTTGAATCGGTGTTTGTACATCATTCCTTCACAAATATAAGAATCTTATGGTCAATGACATTATAAACCATACCGAAATAGTCCACACGTTGCTAACTTCCCCTTTTCTTTCTCTCCAACTTTCTTTGGTTTCTTAGTGGACGGATTTCACTTGAATCATACTAATAAGTAAAATCAGTGCTTGTACAACATTCCTTCACCATTATAAGACTAATTTTGAGAACAACACTATAAAGCATACCAAACTAGAACACACGATCCTAACAAGCCCTTTTCCTTCTCTCCAACCTTCTTTTCTTTCTTTGTGGGACGGATTTGACTCGAATCGTCCTATAAGTTGAATCGGTGTTTGTACATCATTCCTTCACAAATACAAGACTCTTATGGTCAACGACACTATAAACCATACCGATATAGTCCATACGTTCCTAACTAGCCCTTTTCTTTCTCTCTAACCTTATTTTCTTTCTAAGTGGGACGGAGTTTACTCGAATCGTCCTATAAGTTGAATCGGTGTTTGTACAGCATTCCATCACAAATATAAGACTCATATGGTCAACGACACTATAAACCATACCGAAATAGTTCACAAGTTCCTAGCTTGCCCTTTTCTTTCTCTCCAACTTTCTTTGATTTCTAAGTGGGACGAATTTCACTTGATTCATACTAATAAGTTAAATCTGTGGTTGTACATCATTCCTTCACTATTATAAGACTAATTTTGAGAACAACACTATAAAGCATACCAAACTAGAACACACGCTCCTAACAAGCCCTTTTCCTTCTCTCCAACCTTCTTTTCTTTCTTTGTGGGACAGATTTGACTCGAATCGTCCTATAAGTTGAATCGGTGTTTGTACATCATTCCTTCACAAATATAAGACTCTTATGGTCAACGACACTATAAACCATACCGATATAGTCCATACGTTCCTAACTAGCCCTTTTCTTTCTCTCTAACCTTATTTTCTTTCTAAGTGGGACGGAGTTTACTCGAATCGTCCTATAAGTTGAATCGGTGTTTGTACAGCATTCCATCACAAATATAAGACTCATATGGTCAACGACACTATAAACCATACCGAAATAGTTCACAAGTTCCTAGCTTGCCCTTTTCTTTCTCTCCAACTTTCTTTGGTTTCTAAGTGGGACGAATTTCACTTGAATCATACTAATAAGTTAAATCAGTGGTTGTACATCATTCCTTCACTATTATAAGACTAATTTTGAGAACAACACTATAAAGCATACCAAACTAGAACACACGCTCCTAACAAGCCCTTTTCCTTCTCTCCAACCTTCTTTTCTTTCTTTGTGGGACAGATTTGACTCGAATCGTCCGATAAGTTGACTCGGTGTTTGTACATCATTCCTTCGCAAATATAAGACTCTTATAGTCAACGACACTATAAACCATACCGAAATAGTCCACACGTTCTTAACTTTCCCTTTTCTTTCTCTCCAACTTTCTTTGGTTTCTAAGTGGGACGGATTTCACTTGAATCGTACTAATAAGTTAAATCAGTGCTTGTACATCATTACTTCACCATTATAAGACTAATTTTTAGAACAACACTATAAAGCATACCAAACTAAAACACACGCTCCTAACAAGCCCTTTTCCTTCTCTCCAACGTTCTTTTCTTTCTTAGTGGGACGGATTTGACTCGAATTGTCCTATAAATTAAATCAGTGCTTGTACATCATTCCTTCACCATTATCAGACTAATTATGAGAAGAATACTATAAAGCTTACCAAACTAGAACACACGCTCCAAACAAGCTCTTTTCGTTCTCTCCAACCTTCTTTTCTTTCTTAGTGGGACGGATTTGACTCGAATTGTCCGATAAGTTGAATCGGTGTTTGTACATCATTCCTTCACCAATATAAGACTCTTATGGCCAACAATAGTATAAAGCGTACCAAAATATTCCACACGTTCCTAACTGACCCTTTTATTTCTCTCTATCCTTATTTTCTTTCTAAGTGGGACGGAGTTGACTCGAATCGTCCTATAAGTTGAATCGGTGTTTGAACATCATTCCCTCACAAATATAAGACTCTTATGGTCAACAACACAATAAACAATACCGAAATAGTCCACACGTTCCTAGCTTGTCCTTTTCTTTCTCTCCAACTTTCTATGGTTTCTAAGTGGGACGGATTTCACTTGAATAATACTAATAAGTTAAATCAGTGCTTGTACATCATTCCGTCACCACTATAAGACTAATTTTGAGAACAACACTATTAAGCATACCAAAATAGAACACACGCTCCTAACAAGCCCTTTTCTTTCTCTCCAACCTTCTTTTCTTTCTTTGTGGGACGGATTTGACTCGAATCGTCCTATATGTTGAATCGGTGTTTGTACATCATTCCTTCACAAGTATAAGACTCTTATGGTCAACGACACTATAAAGCATACAGAACTAGATCACACCCTCCTAAAAAGCCCTCTTCCTTTTCTCCAACCATCTCTTCTTTCTTTGTGGGACGGATTTGACTCGAATAGTCCTATAAGTTGAATCGGTGTTTGTACATCATTCCTTCACAAATATAAGAATCTTATGGTCAATGACATTATAAACCATACCGAAATAGTCCACACGTTGCTAACTTCCCCTTTTCTTTCTCTCCAACTTTCTTTGGTTTCTTAGTGGACGGATTTCACTTGAATCATACTAATAAGTAAAATCAGTGCTTGTACAACATTCCTTCACCATTATAAGACTAATTTTGAGAACAACACTATAAAGCATACCAAACTAGAACACACGATCCTAACAAGCCCTTTTCCTTCTCTCCAACCTTCTTTTCTTTCTTTGTGGGACGGATTTGACTCGAATCGTCCTATAAGTTGAATCGGTGTTTGTACATCATTCCTTCACAAATACAAGACTCTTATGGTCAACGACACTATAAACCATACCGATATAGTCCATACGTTCCTAACTAGCCCTTTTCTTTCTCTCTAACCTTATTTTCTTTCTAAGTGGGACGGAGTTTACTCGAATCGTCCTATAAGTTGAATCGGTGTTTGTACAGCATTCCATCACAAATATAAGACTCATATGGTCAACGACACTATAAACCATACCGAAATAGTTCACAAGTTCCTAGCTTGCCCTTTTCTTTCTCTCCAACTTTCTTTGATTTCTAAGTGGGACGAATTTCACTTGATTCATACTAATAAGTTAAATCTGTGGTTGTACATCATTCCTTCACTATTATAAGACTAATTTTGAGAACAACACTATAAAGCATACCAAACTAGAACACACGCTCCTAACAAGCCCTTTTCCTTCTCTCCAACCTTCTTTTCTTTCTTTGTGGGACAGATTTGACTCGAATCGTCCTATAAGTTGAATCGGTGTTTGTACATCATTCCTTCACAAATATAAGACTCTTATGGTCAACGACACTATAAACCATACCGATATAGTCCATACGTTCCTAACTAGCCCTTTTCTTTCTCTCTAACCTTATTTTCTTTCTAAGTGGGACGGAGTTTACTCGAATCGTCCTATAAGTTGAATCGGTGTTTGTACAGCATTCCATCACAAATATAAGACTCATATGGTCAACGACACTATAAACCATACCGAAATAGTTCACAAGTTCCTAGCTTGCCCTTTTCTTTCTCTCCAACTTTCTTTGGTTTCTAAGTGGGACGAATTTCACTTGAATCATACTAATAAGTTAAATCAGTGGTTGTACATCATTCCTTCACTATTATAAGACTAATTTTGAGAACAACACTATAAAGCATACCAAACTAGAACACACGCTCCTAACAAGCCCTTTTCCTTCTCTCCAACCTTCTTTTCTTTCTTTGTGGGACAGATTTGACTCGAATCGTCCGATAAGTTGACTCGGTGTTTGTACATCATTCCTTCGCAAATATAAGACTCTTATAGTCAACGACACTATAAACCATACCGAAATAGTCCACACGTTCTTAACTTTCCCTTTTCTTTCTCTCCAACTTTCTTTCGTTTCTAAGTGGGACGGATTTCACTTGAATCGTTCTAATAAGTTAAATCAGTGCTTGTACATCATTACTTCACCATTATAAGACTAATTTTTAGAACAACACTATAAAGCATACCAAACTAAAACACACGCTCCTAACAAGCCCTTTTCCTTCTCTCCAACGTTCTTTTCTTTCTTAGTGGGACGGATTTGACTCGAATTGTCCTATAAATTAAATCAGTGCTTGTACATCATTCCTTCACCATTATCAGACTAATTATGAGAAGAACACTATAAAGCATACCAAACTAGAACACACGCTCCAAACAAGCTCTTTTCGTTCTCTCCAACCTTCTTTTCTTTCTTAGTGGGACGGATTTGACTCGAATTGTCCGATAAGTTGAATCGGTATTTGTACATCATTCCTTCACCAATATAAGACTCTTATGGCCAACAATAGTATAAAGCGTACCAAAATATTCCACACGTTCCTAACTGTCCCTTTTATTTCTCTCTATCCTTATTTTCTTTCTAAGTGGGACGGAGTTGACTCGAATCGTCCTATAAGTTGAATCGGTGTTTGAACATCATTCCCTCACAAATATAAGACTCTTATGGTCAATAAAACTATAAACAATACCGAAATAGTCCACACGTTCCTAGCTTGCCCTTTTCTTTCTCTCCAACTTTCTTTGGTTTCTAAGTGGGACGGATTTCACTTGAATAATACTAATAAGTTAAATCAGTGCTTGTACATCATTCCGTCACCATTATAAGACTAATTTTGAGAACAACACTATTAAGCATACCAAAATAGAACACACGCTCCTAACAAGCCCTTTTCTTTCTCTCCAACCTTCTTTTCTTTCTTTGTGGGACGGATTTGACTCGAATCGTCCTATATGTTGAATCGGTGTTTGTAC
This sequence comes from Cornus suecica, assembly GCA_963922005.1. NCBI lineage: Eukaryota > Viridiplantae > Streptophyta > Magnoliopsida > Cornales > Cornaceae > Cornus > Cornus suecica. The sequence goes on from OY998239.1 coordinate 47,927,199, forward strand.
ATCATTCCTTCCCAAGTATAAGACTCTTATGGTCAACGACACTATAAAGCATACAGAACTAGATCACACCCTCCTAAAAAGCCCTCTTCCTTTTCTCCAATCATCTCTTCTTTCTTTGTGGGACGGATTTGACTCGAATAGTCCTATAAGTTGAATCGGTGTTTGTACATCATTCCTTCACAAATATAAGAATCTTATGGTCAATGACATTATAAACCATTCCGAAATAGTCCACACGTTGCTAACTTCCCCTTTTCTTTCTCTCCAACTTTCTTTGGTTTCTTAGTGGACGGATTTCACTTGAATCATACTAATAAGTAAAATCAGTGCTTGTACAACATTCCTTCACCATTATAAGACTAATTTTGAGAACAACACTATAAAGCATACCAAACTAGAACACACGATCCTAACAAGCCCTTTTCCTTCTCTCCAACCTTCTTTTCTTTCTTTGTGGGACGGATTTGACTCGAATCGTCCTATAAGTTGAATCGGTGTTTGTACATCATTTCTTCACAAATAGAAGACTCTTATGGTCAACAACACTATAAACCATACCGAAATAGTCCATACGTTGCTAACTTCCCCTTTTCTTTTTCTCCAACTTTCTTTGGTTTCTAAGTGGACGGATTTCACTTGAATCATACTAATAAGTTAAATCAGTGCTTGTACATCATTCCTTCACCAATATAAGACTCTTATGGTCAACAACAGTATAAAGCGTACCAAAATATTCCACACGTTCCTAACTGACCATTTTCTTTCTCTCAAACCTTATTTTCTATCTAAGTGGGACGGAGTTGACAGGAATTGTCCTATAAGTTGAATCGGTGTTTGAACATCATTCCCTCACAAATATAAGACTCTTATGGTCAATAACACTATAAACAATACCGAAATAGTCCACACGTTCCTAGCTTGCCCTTTTCTTTCTCTCCAACTTTCTTTGGTTTCTAAGTGGGACGAATTTCACTTGAATCATAGTAATAAGTTAAATCAGTGCTTGTACATCATTCCGTCACCATTATAAGACTAATTTTGAGAACAACACTATTAATCATACCAAAATAGAACACACGCTCCTAACAAGCACTTTTCTTTCTCTCCAACCTTCTTTTCTTTCTTTGTGGGACGGATTTGACTCGAATCGTCCTATATGTTGAATCGGTGTTTGTACATCATTCCTTCACAAATACAAGACTCTTATGGTCTACGACAGTATAAACCATACCGATATAGTCCACACGTTCCTAAATAGCCCTTTTCTTTCTCTCTAACCTTATTTTCTTTCTAAGTGGGACGGACTTTACTCGAATCGTCCTATAAGTTGAATCGGTGTTTGTACATCATTCCATCACAAATATATGACTCATTTGGTCAACGACACTATAAACCATACCGAAATAGTTCACAAGTTCCTAGCTTGCCCTTTTCTTTCTCTCCAACTTTCTTTGGTTTCTAAGTGGGACGAATTTCACTTGAATCATACTAATAAGTTAAATCAGTGGTTGTACATCATTCCTTCACTATTATAAGACTAATTTTGAGAACAACACTATAAAGCATACCAAACTAGAACACACGCTCCTAACAAGCCCTTTTCCTTCTCTCCAACCTTCTTTTCTTTCTTTGTGGGACAGATTTGACTCGAATCGTTCTATAAGTTGACTCGGTGTTTGTACATCATTCCTTCGCAAATATAAGACACTTATAGTCAACGACACTATAAACCATACCGAAATAGCCCACACGTTCGTAACTTTCCCTTTTCTTTCTCTCCAACTTTCTTTGGTTTCTAAGTGGGACGGATTTCACTTGAATCGTACTAATAAGTTAAATCAGTGCTTGTACATCATTACTTCACCATTATAAGACTAATTTTTTGAACAACACTATAAAGGATACCAAACTAAGACACACGCTCCTAACAAGCCCTTTTCCTTCTCTCCAACGTTCTTTTCTTTCTTAGTGGGACGGATTTGACTCGAATTGTCCTATAAATTAAATCAGTGCTTGTACATCATTCCTTCACCATTATCAGACTAATTATAAGAAGAACACTATAAAGCATACCAAACTAGAACACACGCTCCAAACAAGCTCTTTTCGTTCTCTCCAACCTTCTTTTCTTTCTTAGTGGGACGGATTTGACTCGAATTGTCCGATAAGTTGAATCGGTGTTTGTACATCATTCCTTCACCAATATAAGACTCTAATGGTCAACAATAGTATAAAGCTTACCAAAATATTCCACACGTTCCTAACTGACCCTTTTATTTCTCTCTATCCTTATTTTCTTTCTAAGTGGGACGGAGTTGACTCGAATCGTCCTATAAGTTGAATCGGTGTTTAAACATCATTCCTTCACAAATATAAGACTCTTATGGACAACAACACTATAAACCATACCGAAATAGTCCACACGTTGCTAACTTCCCCTTTTCTTTCTCTCCAACTTTTTTTGGTTTCTAATTGGGACGGATTTCACTTGAATCATACTAATAAGTTAAATCAGTGCTTGTACATCATTCCTTCACCATTATAAGACTAATTTTGAGAACAACACTATAAAGCATACCAAACTAGAACACACGCTCCTAACAAGCCTTTTTCCTTCTCTCCAACGTTCTTTTCTTTCTTAGTGGGACGGATTTGACTCGAATCATCCTATAAGTTGAATCGGTGTTTGAACATCATTCCCTCACAAATATAAGACTCTTATGGTCAACAACACTATATACAATACCGAAATAGTCCACACGTTCCTAGCTTGTCCTTTTCTTTCTCTCCAACTTTCTTTGGTTTCTAAGTGGGACGGATTTCACTTGAATAATACTAATAAGTTAAATCAGTGCTTGTACATCATTCCGTCACCATTATAAGACTAATTTTGAGAACAACACTATTAAGCGTACCAAAATAGAACACACGCTCCTAACAAGCCCTTTTCTTTCTCTCCAACCTTCTTTTCTTTCTTTGTGGGACGGATTTGATTCGAATCGTCCTATATGTTGAATCGGTGTTTGTACATCATTCCTTCACAAGTATAAGACTCTTATAGTCAACGACACTATAAAGCATACAGAACTAGATCACACCCTCCTAAAAAGCCCTCTTCCTTTTCTCCAACCATCTCTTCTTTCTTTGTGGGACGGATTTGACTCGAATAGTCCTATAAGTTGAATCGGTGTTTGTACATCATTCCTTCACAAATATAAGAATCTTATGGTCAATGACATTATAAACCATACCGAAATAGTCCACACGTTGCTAACTTCCCCTTTTCTTTCTCTCCAACTTTCTTTGGTTTCTTAGTGGACGGATTTCACTTGAATCATACTAATAAGTTAAATCAGTGCTTGTCCGACATTCCTTCACCATTATAAGACTAATTTTGAGAACAACACTATAAAGCATACCAAACTAGAACACACGCTCCTAACAAGCCCTTTTCCTTCTCTCCAACATTCTTTTCTTTCTTTGTGGAACGGATTTGACTCGAATCGTCCTATAAGTTGAATCGGTGTTTGTACATCATTCCTTCACAAATATAAGACTCTTATGGTCAACAACACTATAAACCATACCGAAATAGTCCATACGTTGCTAACTTCCCCTTCTCTTTTTCTCCTACTTTGTTTGGTTTCTAAGTGGACGGATTTCCCTTGAATCATACTAATAAGTTAAATCAGTGCTTGTACATCATTCCTTCACCAATATAAGACTCTTATGGTCAACAACAGTATAAAGCGTACCAAAATATTCCACACGTTCCTAACTGACCATTTTCTTTCTCTCAAACCTTATTTTCTTTCTAAGTGGGACGGAGTTGACTGGAATTGTCCTATAAGTTGAATCGGTGTTTGAACATCATTCCCTCACAAATATAAGACTCTTATGGTCAACAACACTATAAACAATACCGAAATAGTCCACAAGCTCCTAGCTTGCCCTTTTCTTTCTCTCCAACTTTCTTTGGTTTCTAAGAGGGACGGATTTCACTTGAATCATACTAATAAGTTAAATCAGTGCTTTTACATAATTCCGTCACCATTATAAGACTAATTTTGAGAACAACACTATTAAGCATACCAAAATAGAACACACGCTCCTAACAAGCCCTTTTCTTTCTCTCCAACCTTATTTTCTTTCTAAGTGAGACGAAGTTGACTCGTATCGTCCTATAAGTTGAATCGGTATTTGAAAATCTTTCCCTCACAAATATAAGACTCTTATGGTGAACAACACTATAAACAATACCGAAATAGTCCACACGTTCCTAGCTTGCCCTTTTCTTTTTCTCCAACTTTATTTGGTTTCTAAGTGGGACGGATTTCACTTGAATCATACTAATAAGTTAAATCAGTGCTTGTACATCATTCCGTCACCAATATAAGACTAATTTTGAGAACAACACTATTAAGCATACCAAAATAGAACACACGCTCCTAACAAGCCCTTTTCTTTCTCTCCAACCTTCTTTTCTTTCTTAGTGGGACGGATTTGACTCGAATTGTCCTATAAATTAAATCGGTGTTTGTACATCATTCCTTCACAAATATAAGAATCTTATGGTCAATGACATTATAAACCATTCCGAAATAGTCCACACGTTGCTAACTTCCCCTTTTCTTTCTCTCCAACTTTCTTTGGTTTCTTAGTGGACGGATTTCACTTGAATCATACTAATAAGTAAAATCAGTGCTTGTACAACATTCCTTCACCATTATAAGACTAATTTTGAGAACAACACTATAAAGCATACCAAACTAGAACACACGATCCTAACAAGCCCTTTTCCTTCTCTCCAACCTTCTTTTCTTTCTTTGTGGGACGGATTTGACTCGAATCGTCCTATAAGTTGAATCGGTGTTTGTACATCATTCCTTCACAAATAGAAGACTCTTATGGTCAACAACACTATAAACCATACCGAAATAGTCCATACGTTGCTAACTTCCCCTTTTCTTTTTCTCCAACTTTCTTTGGTTTCTAAGTGGACGGATTTCACTTGAATCATACTAATAAGTTAAATCAGTGCTTGTACATCATTCCTTCACCAATATAAGACTCTTATGGTCAACAACAGTATAAAGCGTACCAAAATATTCCACACGTTCCTAACTGACCATTTTCTTTCTCTCAAACCTTATTTTCTATCTAAGTGGGACGGAGTTGACAGGAATTGTCCTATAAGTTGAATCGGTGTTTGAACATCATTCCCTCACAAATATAAGACTCTTATGGTCAATAACACTATAAACAATACCGAAATAGTCCACACGTTCCTAGCTTGCCCTTTTCTTTCTCTCCAACTTTCTTTGGTTTCTAAGTGGGACGAATTTCACTTGAATCATAGTAATAAGTTAAATCAGTGCTTGTACATCATTCCGTCACCATTATAAGACTAATTTTGAGAACAACACTATTAATCATACCAAAATAGAACACACGCTCCTAACAAGCACTTTTCTTTCTCTCCAACCTTCTTTTCTTTCTTTGTGGGACGGATTTGACTCGAATCGTCCTATATGTTGAATCGGTGTTTGTACATCATTCCTTCACAAATACAAGACTCTTATGGTCTACGACAGTATAAACCATACCGATATAGTCCACACGTTCCTAAATAGCCCTTTTCTTTCTCTCTAACCTTATTTTCTTTCTAAGTGGGACGGACTTTACTCGAATCGTCCTATAAGTTGAATCGGTGTTTGTACATCATTCCATCACAAATATATGACTCATTTGGTCAACGACACTATAAACCATACCGAAATAGTTCACAAGTTCCTAGCTTGCCCTTTTCTTTCTCTCCAACTTTCTTTGGTTTCTAAGTGGGACGAATTTCACTTGAATCATACTAATAAGTTAAATCAGTGGTTGTACATCATTCCTTCACTATTATAAGACTAATTTTGAGAACAACACTATAAAGCATACCAAACTAGAACACACGCTCCTAACAAGCCCTTTTCCTTCTCTCCAACCTTCTTTTCTTTCTTTGTGGGACAGATTTGACTCGAATCGTTCTATAAGTTGACTCGGTGTTTGTACATCATTCCTTCGCAAATATAAGACACTTATAGTCAACGACACTATAAACCATACCGAAATAGCCCACACGTTCGTAACTTTCCCTTTTCTTTCTCTCCAACTTTCTTTGGTTTCTAAGTGGGACGGATTTCACTTGAATCGTACTAATAAGTTAAATCAGTGCTTGTACATCATTACTTCACCATTATAAGACTAATTTTTTGAACAACACTATAAAGGATACCAAACTAAGACACACGCTCCTAACAAGCCCTTTTCCTTCTCTCCAACGTTCTTTTCTTTCTTAGTGGGACGGATTTGACTCGAATTGTCCTATAAATTAAATCAGTGCTTGTACATCATTCCTTCACCATTATCAGACTAATTATAAGAAGAACACTATAAAGCATACCAAACTAGAACACACGCTCCAAACAAGCTCTTTTCGTTCTCTCCAACCTTCTTTTCTTTCTTAGTGGGACGGATTTGACTCGAATTGTCCGATAAGTTGAATCGGTGTTTGTACATCATTCCTTCACCAATATAAGACTCTAATGGTCAACAATAGTATAAAGCTTACCAAAATATTCCACACGTTCCTAACTGACCCTTTTATTTCTCTCTATCCTTATTTTCTTTCTAAGTGGGACGGAGTTGACTCGAATCGTCCTATAAGTTGAATCGGTGTTTAAACATCATTCCTTCACAAATATAAGACTCTTATGGACAACAACACTATAAACCATACCGAAATAGTCCACACGTTGCTAACTTCCCCTTTTCTTTCTCTCCAACTTTGTTTGGTTTCTAATTGGGACGGATTTCACTTGAATCATACTAATAAGTTAAATCAGTGCTTGTACATCATTCCTTCACCATTATAAGACTAATTTTGAGAACAACACTATAAAGCATACCAAACTAGAACACACGCTCCTAACAAGCCTTTTTCCTTCTCTCCAACGTTCTTTTCTTTCTTAGTGGGACGGATTTGACTCGAATCATCCTATAAGTTGAATCGGTGTTTGAACATCATTCCCTCACAAATATAAGACTCTTATGGTCAACAACACTATATACAATACCGAAATAGTCCACACGTTCCTAGCTTGTCCTTTTCTTTCTCTCCAACTTTCTTTGGTTTCTAAGTGGGACGGATTTCACTTGAATAATACTAATAAGTTAAATCAGTGCTTGTACATCATTCCGTCACCATTATAAGACTAATTTTGAGAACAACACTATTAAGCGTACCAAAATAGAACACACGCTCCTAACAAGCCCTTTTCTTTCTCTCCAACCTTCTTTTCTTTCTTTGTGGGACGGATTTGATTCGAATCGTCCTATATGTTGAATCGGTGTTTGTACATCATTCCTTCACAAGTATAAGACTCTTATAGTCAACGACACTATAAAGCATACAGAACTAGATCACACCCTCCTAAAAAGCCCTCTTCCTTTTCTCCAACCATCTCTTCTTTCTTTGTGGGACGGATTTGACTCGAATAGTCCTATAAGTTGAATCGGTGTTTGTACATCATTCCTTCACAAATATAAGAATCTTATGGTCAATGACATTATAAACCATACCGAAATAGTCCACACGTTGCTAACTTCCCCTTTTCTTTCTCTCCAACTTTCTTTGGTTTCTTAGTGGACGGATTTCACTTGAATCATACTAATAAGTTAAATCAGTGCTTGTCCGACATTCCTTCACCATTATAAGACTAATTTTGAGAACAACACTATAAAGCATACCAAACTAGAACACACGCTCCTAACAAGCCCTTTTCCTTCTCTCCAACATTCTTTTCTTTCTTTGTGGAACGGATTTGACTCGAATCGTCCTATAAGTTGAATCGGTGTTTGTACATCATTCCTTCACAAATATAAGACTCTTATGGTCAACAACACTATAAACCATACCGAAATAGTCCATACGTTGCTAACTTCCCCTTCTCTTTTTCTCCTACTTTGTTTGGTTTCTAAGTGGACGGATTTCCCTTGAATCATACTAATAAGTTAAATCAGTGCTTGTACATCATTCCTTCACCAATATAAGACTCTTATGGTCAACAACAGTATAAAGCGTACCAAAATATTCCACACGTTCCTAACTGACCATTTTCTTTCTCTCAAACCTTATTTTCTTTCTAAGTGGGACGGAGTTGACTGGAATTGTCCTATAAGTTGAATCGGTGTTTGAACATCATTCCCTCACAAATATAAGACTCTTATGGTCAACAACACTATAAACAATACCGAAATAGTCCACAAGCTCCTAGCTTGCCCTTTTCTTTCTCTCCAACTTTCTTTGGTTTCTAAGAGGGACGGATTTCACTTGAATCATACTAATAAGTTAAATCAGTGCTTTTACATAATTCCGTCACCATTATAAGACTAATTTTGAGAACAACACTATTAAGCATACCAAAATAGAACACACGCTCCTAACAAGCCCTTTTCTTTCTCTCCAACCTTATTTTCTTTCTAAGTGAGACGAAGTTGACTCGTATCGTCCTATAAGTTGAATCGGTATTTGAAAATCTTTCCCTCACAAATATAAGACTCTTATGGTGAACAACACTATAAACAATACCGAAATAGTCCACACGTTCCTAGCTTGCCCTTTTCTTTTTCTCCAACTTTATTTGGTTTCTAAGTGGGACGGATTTCACTTGAATCATACTAATAAGTTAAATCAGTGCTTGTACATCATTCCGTCACCAATATAAGACTAATTTTGAGAACAACACTATTAAGCATACCAAAATAGAACACACGCTCCTAACAAGCCCTTTTCTTTCTCTCCAACCTTCTTTTCTTTCTTAGTGGGACGGATTTGACTCGAATTGTCCTATAAATTAAATCGGTGTTTGTACATCATTCCTTCACAAATATAAGAATCTTATGGTCAATGACATTATAAACCATTCCGAAATAGTCCACACGTTGCTAACTTCCCCTTTTCTTTCTCTCCAACTTTCTTTGGTTTCTTAGTGGACGGATTTCACTTGAATCATACTAATAAGTAAAATCAGTGCTTGTACAACATTCCTTCACCATTATAAGACTAATTTTGAGAACAACACTATAAAGCATACCAAACTAGAACACACGATCCTAACAAGCCCTTTTCCTTCTCTCCAACCTTCTTTTCTTTCTTTGTGGGACGGATTTGACTCGAATCGTCCTATAAGTTGAATCGGTGTTTGTACATCATTCCTTCACAAATAGAAGACTCTTATGGTCAACAACACTATAAACCATACCGAAATAGTCCATACGTTGCTAACTTCCCCTTTTCTTTTTCTCCAACTTTCTTTGGTTTCTAAGTGGACGGATTTCACTTGAATCATACTAATAAGTTAAATCAGTGCTTGTACATCATTCCTTCACCAATATAAGACTCTTATGGTCAACAACAGTATAAAGCGTACCAAAATATTCCACACGTTCCTAACTGACCATTTTCTTTCTCTCAAACCTTATTTTCTATCTAAGTGGGACGGAGTTGACAGGAATTGTCCTATAAGTTGAATCGGTGTTTGAACATCATTCCCTCACAAATATAAGACTCTTATGGTCAATAACACTATAAACAATACCGAAATAGTCCACACGTTCCTAGCTTGCCCTTTTCTTTCTCTCCAACTTTCTTTGGTTTCTAAGTGGGACGAATTTCACTTGAATCATAGTAATAAGTTAAATCAGTGCTTGTACATCATTCCGTCACCATTATAAGACTAATTTTGAGAACAACACTATTAATCATACCAAAATAGAACACACGCTCCTAACAAGCACTTTTCTTTCTCTCCAACCTTCTTTTCTTTCTTTGTGGGACGGATTTGACTCGAATCGTCCTATATGTTGAATCGGTGTTTGTACATCATTCCTTCACAAATACAAGACTCTTATGGTCTACGACAGTATAAACCATACCGATATAGTCCACACGTTCCTAAATAGCCCTTTTCTTTCTCTCTAACCTTATTTTCTTTCTAAGTGGGACGGACTTTACTCGAATCGTCCTATAAGTTGAATCGGTGTTTGTACATCATTCCATCACAAATATATGACTCATTTGGTCAACGACACTATAAACCATACCGAAATAGTTCACAAGTTCCTAGCTTGCCCTTTTCTTTCTCTCCAACTTTCTTTGGTTTCTAAGTGGGACGAATTTCACTTGAATCATACTAATAAGTTAAATCAGTGGTTGTACATCATTCCTTCACTATTATAAGACTAATTTTGAGAACAACACTATAAAGCATACCAAACTAGAACACACGCTCCTAACAAGCCCTTTTCCTTCTCTCCAACCTTCTTTTCTTTCTTTGTGGGACAGATTTGACTCGAATCGTCCTATAAGTTGACTCGGTGCTTGTACATCATTCCTTCGCAAATATAAGACTCTTATAGTCAACGACACTATAAACCATACCGAAATAGTCCACACGTTCCTAACTTTCCCTTTTCTTTCTCTGTGGGATGGATTTGACTCGAATCGTCCTATAGGTTGAATTGGTGTTTGTATATCATTCATTCACAAATATAAGACTCTTATGGTCAACGACACCATTAACCATACGAAAATAGTCCACACGTTCCTAACTTGCCCTTTTCTTTCTCTCCAACTTTCTTTGGTTTCTAAGAGGGACGGATTTCACTTGAATCATACTAATAAGTTAAATCAGTGCTTTTACATAATTCCGTCACCATTATAAGACTAATTTTGAGAACAACACTATTAAGCATACCAAAATAGAACACACGCTCCTAACAAGCCCTTTTCTTTCTCTCCAACCTTATTTTCTTTCTAAGTGAGACGAAGTTGACTCGTATCGTCCTATAAGTTGAATCGGTATTTGAAAATCTTTCCCTCACAAATATAAGACTCTTATGGTGAACAACACTATAAACAATACCGAAATAGTCCACACGTTCCTAGCTTGCCCTTTTCTTTTTCTCCAACTTTATTTGGTTTCTAAGTGGGACGGATTTCACTTGAATCATACTAATAAGTTAAATCAGTGCTTGTACATCATTCCGTCACCAATATAAGACTAATTTTGAGAACAACACTATTAAGCATACCAAAATAGAACACACGCTCCTAACAAGCCCTTTTCTTTCTCTCCAACCTTCTTTTCTTTCTTTGTGGGACGGATTTGACTCGAATCGTCCTATATGTTGAATCGGTGTTTGTACATCATTCCTTCACAAATATAAGACTCTTATGGTCAACGACACTATAAACCATACCGATATAGTCCACATGTTCCTAACTAGCCCTTTTCTTTCTCTCTAACCTTATTTTCTTTCTAAGTGGGACGGAGTTTACTCGAATCGTCATATAAGTTGAATCGGTGTTTGTACATCATTCCATGGCAAATATATGACTCATATGGTCAACGACACTATAAACCATACCGAAATAGTTCACAAGTTCCTAGCTTGCCCTTTTCTTTCTCTCCAACTTTCTTTGGTTTCTAAGTGGGACGAATTTCACCTGAATCATACTAATAAGTTAAATCAGTGGTTGTACATCATTCCTTCACTATTATAAGACTAATTTTGAGAACAACACTATAAAGCATACCAAACTAGAACACACGCTCCTAACAAGCCCTTTTCCTTCTCTCCAACCTTCTTTTCTTTCTTTGTGGGACAGATTTGACTCGAATCGTCCTATAAGTTGACTCGGTGCTTGTACATCATTCCTTCGCAAATATAAGACTCTTATAGTCAACGACACTATAAACCATACCGAAATAGTCCACACGTTCCTAACTTTCCCTTTTCTTTCTCTCCAACTTTCTTTGGTTTCTAAGTTGACGGATTTCACTTGAATCGTACTAATAAGTTAAATCAGTGCTTGTACATCATTAATTCACCATTATAAGACTAATTTTTTGAACAACACTATAAAGCATACCAAACTAAAACACACGCTCCTAACAAGCCATTTTCCTTCTCTCCAACGTTCTATTCTTTCTTAGTGGGACGGATTTGACTCGAATTGTCCTATAAATTAAATCAGTGCTTGTACATCATTCCTTCACCATTATCAGACTAATTATAAGAAGAACACTATAAAGCATACCAAACTAGAACACACGCTCCAAACAAGCCCTTTTCGTTCTCTCCAACCTTCTTTTCTTTCTTAGTGGGACGGATTTGACTCGAATTGTCCGATAAGTTGAATCGGTGTTTATACATCATTCCTTCACCATTATAAGACTCTTATGGTCAACAATAGTATAAAGCTTACCAAAATATTCCACACGTTCCTAACTGACCCTTTTATTTCTCTCTATCCTTATTTTCTTTCTAAGTGGGACGGAGTTGACTCGAATCGTCCTATAAGTTGAATCGGTGTTTAAACATCATTCCTTCACAAATATAAGACTCTTATGGTCAACAACACTATAAACCATACCGAAATAGTCCACACGTTGCTAACTTCCCCTTTTCTTTGTCTCCAACTTTGTTTGGTTTCTAATTGGGACGGATTTCACTTGAATCATACTAATAAGTTAAATCAGTGCTTGTACATCATTCCTTCACCATTATAAGACTAATTTTGAGAACAACACTATAAAGCGTACCAAACTAGAACACACGCTCCTAACAAGCCTTTTTCTTTCTCTCCAACGTTCTTTTCTTTCTTAGTGGGACAGATTTGACTCGAATCGTCCTATAAGTTGAATCGGTGTTTGTACATCATTCCTTCACAAATATAAGACTCTTATGGTCAACGACACTATAAACCATACCGGAACAGTCCACACGTTCCTAAATTGCACTTTTCTTTCTCTCCAACTTTCTTGGTTTCTAAGTGGGACGGATTTTATTTGAATCATACTAATAAGTTAAATCAGTGCTTGTACATCATTCATACACCATTATCAGACTAATTTTGAGAAGAACAATATAAAGCATAGCAAAACAGTCAACACGCTCCAAACAAGCCCTTTTGTTTCTCTCCAACCTTCTTTTCTTTCTAAGTGGAACGAATTTCACTTGAATCATACTATAATTTGAATCGGTGTTTATACATCATTCCTTCACCAATATAAGACTCTTATGGTCAACAACAGTATAAAGCGTACCAAAATATTCCACACGTTCCTACCTGACCATTTTCTTTCTCTCAAACCTTATTTTCTTTCTAAGTGGGACGGAGTTGATTGGAATTGTCCTATAAGTTGAATCGGTGTTTGAACATCATTCCCTCACAAATATAAGACTCTTATGGTCAACAACACTATAAATAATACCGAAATAGTCCACACGTTCCTAGCTTGCCATTTTCTTTCTCTCCAACTTTCTTTGGTTTCTAAGTGGGACGGATTTCACTTGAATCATACTAATAAGTTAAGTCAGTGCTTGTACATCATTCCCTCACCATTATAAGACAAATTTTGAGAACAACACTATTAAGCATACCAAAATAAAACACACGCTCCTAACAAGCCCTTTTCTTTCTTTCCAACCTTATTTTCTTTCTAAGTGGGACGGAGTTGACTGGAATCGTCCTATAAGTTGAATCGGTGTTTGAACATCATTCCCTCACAAATATAAGACTCTTATGGTCAACAACACTATAAACAATACCGAAATAGTCCACACGTTCCTAGCTTGTCCTTTTCTTTCTCTCCAACTTTCTTTGGTTTCTAAGTGGGACGGATTTCACTTGAATCATACTAATAAGTTAAATCAGTGCTTGTACATTATTCCGTCACCATTATAAGACTAATTTTGAGAAACACAGTTAAGCATACCAAAATAGAACGCACGCTCCTAACAAGCCCTTTTCTTTCTCTCCAACCTTCTTTTCTTTCTTTGTGGGACGGATTTGACTCGAATCGTCCTATATGTTGAATCGGTGTTTGTACATCATTCGTTCACAAATATAAGACTCTTATGGTCAATAACACTATAAACCATACCGATATAGTCCACACGTTCCTAACTAGCCATTTTATTTCTCTCTAACCTTATTTTCTTTCTAAGTGGGACGGAGTTTACTCGAATCGTCCTATAAGTTGAATCGGTGTTTGTACATCATTCCATCACAAATATATGACTCATATGGTCAACGACACTATAAACCATACCGAAATAGTTCACAAGTTCCTAGCTTGCCCTTTTCTTTCTCTCCAACTTTCTTTGGTTTCTAAGTGGGACGGATTTCACTTGAATCATACTAATAAGTTAAGTCAGTGCTTGTACATCATTCCCTCACCATTATAAGACTAATTTTGAGAACAACACTATTAAGCATACCAAAATAAAACACACGCTCCTAACAAGCCCTTTTCTTTCTTTCCAACCTTATTTTCTTTCTAAGTGGGACGGAGTTGACTGGAATCGTCCTATAAGTTGAATCGGTGTTTGAACATCATTCCCTCACAAATATAAGACTCTTATGGTCAACAACACTATAAACAATACCGAAATAGTCCACACGTTCCTAGCTTGTCCTTTTCTTTCTCTCCAACTTTCTTTGGTTTCTAAGTGGGACGGATTTCACTTGAATCATACTAATAAGTTAAATCAGTGCTTGTACATTATTCCGTCACCATTATAAGACTAATTTTGAGAAACACAGTTAAGCATACCAAAATAGAACGCACGCTCCTAACAAGCCCTTTTCTTTCTCTCCAACCTTCTTTTCTTTCTTTGTGGGACGGATTTGACTCGAATCGTCCTATATGTTGAATCGGTGTTTGTACATCATTCGTTCACAAATATAAGACTCTTATGGTCAATAACACTATAAACCATACCGATATAGTCCACACGTTCCTAACTAGCCATTTTATTTCTCTCTAACCTTATTTTCTTCCTAAGTGGGACGGAGTTTACTCGAATCGTCCTATAAGTTGAATCGGTGTTTGTACATCATTCCATCACAAATATATGACTCATATGGTCAACGACACTATAAACCATACCGAAATAGTTCACAAGTTCCTAGCTTGCCCTTTTCTTTCTCTCCAACTTTCTTTGGTTTCTAAGTGGGACGAATTTCACTTGAATCATACTAAGAAGTTAAATCAGTGGTTGTACATCATTCCTTCACTATTATAAGACTAATTTTGAGAACAACACTATAAAGCATACCAAACTAGAACACACGCTCCTAACATGCCCTTTTCCTTCTCTCCAACCTTCTTTTCTTTCTTTGTGGGACAGATTTGACTCGAATCGTCCTATAAGTTGACTCGGTGTTTGTACATCATTCCTTCGCAAATATAAGACTCTTATGGTCAACGACACTATATACCATACCGAAATAGTCCACACGTTCCTAACTTTCCCTTTTCTTTCTCTCCAACTTTCTTTGGTTTCTAAGTGGGACGGATTTCACTTGAATCGTACTAATAAGTTAAATCAGTGCTTGTACATCATTACTTCACCATTATAAGACTAATTTTTAGAACAACACTCTAAAGCATACCAAACTAAAACACACGCTCCTAACAAGCCCTTTTCCTTCTCTCCAACGTTCTTTTCTTTCTTAGTGGGACGGATTTGACTCGAATTGTCCTATAAATTAAATCAGTGCTTGTACATCATTCCTTCACCATTATCAGACTAATTATAAGAAGAACACTATAAAGCATACCAAACTAGAACACACGCTCCAAACAAGCTCTTTTCGTTCTCTCCAACCTTCTTTTCTTTCTTAGTGGGACGGATTTGACTCGAATTGTCCGATAAGTTGAATCGGTGTTTGTACATCATTCCTTCACCAATATAAGACTCTTATGGTCAACAATAGTATAAAGCGTACCAAAATATTCCACACGTTCCTAACTGACCCTTTTATTTCTCTCTATCCTTATTTTCTTTCTAAGTGGGACGGAGTTGACTCGAATCGTCCTATAAGTTGAATCGGTGTTTAAACATCATTCCTTCACAAATATAAGACTCTTATGGTCAACAGCACTATAAACCATACCGAAATAGTCCAGACGTTGCTAACTTCCCCTTTTCTTTGTCTCCAACTTTGTTTGGTTTCTAATTGGGACGGATTTCACTTGAATCATACTAATAAGTTAAATCAGTGCTTGTACATCATTCCTTCACCATTATAACACTAATTTTGAGAACAACACTATAAAGCATACCAAACTAGAACGCACTCTCCTAACAAGCCTTTTTCCTTCTCTCCAACGTTCTTTTCTTTCTTAGTGGGACGGATTTGACTCGAATCGTCCTATAAGTTGAATCGGTGTTTGTACATCATTCCTTCATAAATATAAGACTCTTATGGTCAACGACACTATAAACCATACCGGAACAATCCACACGTTCCTAAATTGCACTTTTCTTTCTCTCCAACTTTCTTGGTTTCTAAGTGGGACGGATTTTATTTGAATCATACTAATAAGTTAAATCAGTGCTTGTACATCATTCATACACCATTATCAGACTAATTTTGAGAAAAACAATATAAAGCATAGCAAAACAGTCAACACGCTCCAAACAAGCCCTTTTGTTTCTCTCCAACCTTCTTTTCTTTCTTTGTGGGATGGATTTGACTCGAATCGTCCTATATGTTGAATCGGTGTTTGTACATCATTCGTTCACAAATATAAGACTCTTATGGTCAATGACACTATAAACCATACCGATATAGTCCACACGTTCCAAACTAGCCCTTTTCTTTCTCTCTAACCTTATTTTCTTTCTAAGTGGGACGGAGTTTACTCGAATCGTCCTATAAGTTGAATCGGTGTTTGTACATCATTCCATCACAAATATATGACTCATATGGTCAACGACACTATAAACCATACCGAAATAGTTCACAAGTTCCTAGCTTGCCCTTTTCTTTCTCTCCAACTTTCTTTGGTTTCTAAGTGGGACGAATTTCACTTGAATCATACTAAGAAGTTAAATCAGTGGTTGTACATCATTCCTTCACTATTATAAGACTAATTTTGAGAACAACACTATAAAGCATACCAAACTAGAACACACGCTCCTAACATGCCCTTTTCCTTCTCTCCAACCTTCTTTTCTTTCTTTGTGGGACAGATTTGACTCGAATCGTCCTATAAGTTGACTCGGTGTTTGTACATCATTCCTTCGCAAATATAAGACTCTTATGGTCAACGACACTATAAACCATACCGAAATAGTCCACACGTTCCTAACTTTCCCTTTTCTTTCTCTCCAACTTTCTTTGGTTTCTAAGTGGGACGGATTTCACTTGAATCGTATTAATAAGTTAAATCAGTGCTTGTACATCATTACTTCACCATTATAAGACTAATTTTTAGAACAACACTATAAAGCATACCAAACTAAAACACACGCTCCTAACAAGCCCTTTTCCTTCTCTCCAACGTTCTTTTCTTTCTTAGTGGGACGGATTTGACTCGAATTGTCCTATAAATTAAATCAGTGCTTGTACATCATTCCTACACCATTATCAGACTAATTATAAGAAGAACACTATAAAGCATACCAAACTAGAACACACGCTCCAAAAAAGCTCTTTTCGTTCTCTCCAACCTTCTTTTCTTTCTTAGTGGGACGGATTTGACTCGAATTGTCCGATAAGTTGAATCGGTGTTTGTACATCATTCCTTCACCAATATAAGACTCTTATGGTCAACAATAGTATAAAGCGTACCAAAATAATCCTCACGTTCCTAACTGACCCTTTTATTTCTCTCTATCCTTATTTTCTTTCTAAGTGGGACGAAGTTGACTCGAATCGTCCTATATGTTGAATCGGTGTTTAAACATCATTCCTTCACAAATATAAGACTCTTATGGTCAACGACACTATAAACCATACCGAAATAGTCCACACGTTCCTAACTTTCCCTTTTCTTTCTCTCCAACTTTCTTTGGTTTCTAAGTGGGACGGATTTCACTTGAATCGTACTAATAAGTTAAATCAGTGCTTGTACATCATTACTTCACCATTATAAGACTAATTTTTAGAACAACACTATAAAGCATACCAAACTAAAACACACGCTCCTAACAAGCCCTTTTCCTTCTCTCCAACGTTCTTTTCTTTCTTAGTGGGACGGATTTGACTCGAATTGTCCTATAAATTAAATCAGTGCTTGTACATCATTCGTTCACCATTATCAGACTAATTATAAGAAGAACACTATAAAGCATACCAAACTAGAACACACGCTCCAAACAAGCTCTTTTCGTTCTCTCCAACCTTCTTTTCTTTCTTACTGGGACGGATTTGACTCGAATTGTCCGATAAGTTGAATCGGTGTTTGTACATCATTCCTTCACAAATATAAGACTCTTATGGTCAACAATAGTATAAAGCGTACCAAAATATTCCACACGTTCCTAACTGACCCTTTTATTTCTCTCTATCCTTATTTTCTTTCTAAGTGGGACGGAGTTGACTCGAATCGTCCTATAAGTTGAATCGGTGTTTAAACATCATTCCTTCACAAATATAAGACTCTTATGGTCAACAGCACTATAAACCATACCGAAATAGTCCAGACGTTGCTAACTTCCCCTTTTCTTTGTCTCCAACTTTGTTTGGTTTCTAATTGGGACGGATTTCACTTGAATCATACTAATAAGTTAAATCAGTGCTTGTACATCATTCCTTCACCATTATAACACTAATTTTGAGAACAACACTATAAAGCATACCAAACTAGAACGCACGCTCCTAACAAGCCTTTTTCCTTCTCTCCAACGTTCTTTTCTTTCTTAGTGGGACGGATTTGACTCGAATCGTCCTATAAGTTGAATCGGTATTTGTACATCATTCCTTCATAAATATAAGACTCTTATGGTCAACGACACTATAAACCATACCGGAACAGTCCACACGTTCCTAAATTGCACTTTTCTTTCTCTCCAACTTTCTTGGTTTCTAAGTGGGACGGATTTTATTTGAATCATACTAATAAGTTAAATCAGTGCTTGTACATCATTCATACACCATTATCAGACTAATATTGAGAAGAACAATATAAAGCATAGCAAAACAGTCAACACGCTACAAACAAGCCCTTTTGTTTCTCTCCAACCTTCTTTTCTTTCTTTGTGGGATGGATTTGACTCGAATCGTCCTATATGTTGAATCGGTGTTTGTACATCATTCGTTCACAAATATAAGACTCTTATGGTCAACGACACTATAAACCATACCGATATAGTCCACACGTTCCAAACTAGCCCTTTTCTTTCTCTCCAACCTTATTTTCTTTCTAAGTGGGACGGAGTTGACTGGAATCGTCCTATAAGTTGAATCGGTGTTTGAACATCATTCCCTCACAAATATAAGACTCTTATGGTCAACAACACTATAAACAATACCGAAATAGTCCACACGTTCCTAGCTTGCCGTTTTCTTTCTCTCCAACTTTCTTTGGTTTCTAAGTGGGACGGATTTCACTTGAATCATACTAATAAGTTAAATCAGTGCTTGTACATCATTCCGTCTCCATTATAAGACTAATTTTGAGAACAACACTATTAAGCATACCAAAATAGAACACACGCTCCTAACAAGCCCTTTTCTTTCTCTCCTACCATATTTTCTTTCTAAGTGGGACGGAGTTGACTCGAATCTTCCTATAAGTTGAATCGGTGTTTGAACATCATTCCCTCACAAATATAAGACTCTTATGGTCAACAACACTATAAACAATACCGAAATAGTCCACACGTTCCTAGCTTGCCCTTTTCTTTCTCTCCAACTTTCTTTGGTTTCTAAGTGGGACGGATTTCACTTGAATCATACTAATAAGTTAAATCAGTGCTTGTACATCATTCCGTCACCATTATAAGACTAATTTTGAGAACACCACTATTAAGCATACCAAAATAGAACACACGCTCCTAACAAGCCCTTTTTCTTTCTATCCAACCTTCTTTTCTTTCTTTGTGGGACGGATTTCACTCGAATCGTCCTATATGTTGAATCGGTGTTTGTACATCATTCCTTCACAAATATAAGACTCTTATGGTCAACGACACTATAAACCATACCGATATAGTCCACACGTTCCTAACTAGCCCTTTTCTTTCTCTCTAAGCTTATTTTCTTTCTAAATGGGACGGAGTTTACTCGAATCGTCCTATAAGTTGAATCGGTGTTTGTACATCATTCCTTCACAAATATAAGAGTTTTATGGTCAACGACACTATAAACCATACCGAAATAGTTCACAAGTTTCTCTCCAACTTTCTTTGGTTTCTAAGTGGGACGGATTTCACTTGAATCATACTAATAAGTTAAATCAGTGGTTGTACATCATTCCTTCACTATAAAGCATACAGAACTAGATCACACCCTCCTAAAAATCCCTCTTCCTTCTCTCCAACCATCTCTTCTTTCTTTGTGGGACGGATTTGCCTCGAATAATCCTATAAGTTGAATCGGTGTTTGTACATCATTCCTTCACAAATATAAGAATCTTATGGTCAACGACATTATAAACCATACCGAAATAGTCCACACGTTGCTAACTTCCCCTTTTCTTTCTCTCCAACTTTTTTGGTTTCTTAGTGGACGAACTTCACTTGAATCATACTAATAAGTTAAATCAGTGCTTGTACAACATTCCTTCACCATTATAAGACTAATTTTGAGAACAACACTATAAAGCATACCAAACTAGAACACACGCTCCTTACAAGCCCTTTTCCTTCTCTCCAACCTTCTTTTCTTTCTTTGTGGGACTGATTTGACTCGAATCATCATATAAGTTGAATCGGTATTTGTACATCATTCCTTCACAAATATAAGACTCTTATGGTCAACAACACTATAAACCATACCAAAATAGTCCATACGTTGCTAACTTCCCTTTTTCTTTTTCTCCAACTTTCTTTGGTTTCTAAGTGGACGGATTTCACTTGAATCATACTAATAAGTTAAATCAGTGCTTGTACATCATTCTTTCACCAATATGGACACACTATAAAGCATACCAAAATAGAACACACGGTCCTAAAAAGCCCTTTTCTTTCTCTCCAACCTTCTTTTCTTTCTTTGAGGGACGGATTTAACTCGAATCGTCCTATAAGTTGAATCGGAGTTTGTACTTCTTTCCTTCACAAATATCAGACTCTTATGGTCAACAACACCATAAACCATACCGAAATAGTCCACACGTTCCTAACTTGCCCTTTTCTTTTTCTCTAACTTTCTTTGGTTTCTAAGTGGGACGGATTTCACTTGAATCATACTAATAAGTTAAATCAGTGGTTGTACATCAATCATTCACCATTATAAGACTAATTTTGAGAACGACACTATAAAGCATACCAAACTAGAACACACGCTCCTAACAAGCCCTTTTCCTATTCTCCAACCTTCTTTTCTTTCTTTGTGTGACGGATTTGACTCGAATCGTCCTATAAGTTGAATCGGTGTTTAAACATCATTCCTTCACAAATATAAGACTCTTAAGGTCAACGACACTATAAACCATACCGAAATAGTCCACACGTTCCTAATTTGCCCTTTTGTTTCTGTCCAACTTTCTTTGGTTTCTAAGTGGGACGGATTTCCCTTGAACCATACTAATAAGTTAAATCAGTGCTTGTACATCATTCCTTCACTATTATAAGACTAATTTTGAGAACAAGACTATAAAGCATACCAAACTAGAACACACGCTCCTAACAAGCCCTTTTCTTTCTCTCCAACCTTCTTTTCTTTCTTTGTGGGACGGATTTGACTCGAATCGTCCTATAAGTTGAATCGGTGTTTGTACATCATTCCTTCACCAATATAAGACTCTAATGGTCAATAATAGTATAAAGCGTACCAAAATATTCCACACGTTCCTACCTGACCCTTTTATTTCTCTCTATCCTTATTTTCTTTCTAAGTGGGACGGAGTTGACTCGAATCGTCCTATAAGTTGAATCTGTGTTTGAACATCATTCCTTCACAAATATAAGACTCTTATGGTCAACAACACTATAAACCATACCGAAATTGTCCTCACGTTCCTAACTTGCCCTTTTCTTTCTATCCAACTTTCTTTGGTTTCTATGTGGGACGGATTTCACTTGAATCATACTAATAAGTTAAATCAGTGCTTGTACATCATTCCTTCACCATTATAAGACTAATTTGAGAACAACACTATAAAGCATACCAAGCTAGAACACACGCTCCTAACAAGCCCTTTTCTTTCCCTCCAACCTTCTTTTCTTTCTTAGTGGGACGGATTTGACTCGAATCGTCCTATAAGTTGAATAGGTGTTTGTACATCATTCTTTCACCAATATAAGACTCTAATGGTCAACAATAGTATAAAGTGTACCAAAATATTCCACACGTTCCTAACTGACCCTTTTATTTCTCTCTATCCTTATTTTCTTTCTAAGTGGGACGGAGTGGACTCGAATCTTCCTATAAGTTGAATCGGTGTTTGAACATCATTCCTTCACAAATATAAGACTCTTATTGTCAACAACACTATAAACCATACCGAAATAGTCCTCACGTTCCTAACTTGCCCTTTTCTTTCTATCCAACTTTCTTTGGTTTCTATGTGGGACGGATTTCACTTGAATCATACTAATAAGTTAAATCAGTGCTTGTACATCATTCCTTCACCATTATATGACTAATTTTGAGAACAAGACTATAAAGCATACCAAACTAGAACACACGCTCCTAACAAGCCCTTTTCTTTCTCTCCAACCTTCTTTTCTTTCTTAGTGGGACGGATTTGACTCGAATCGTCCTATAAGTTGAATCGGTGTTTGTACATCATTCCTTCACCAATATAAGACTCTAATGGTCTATAATAGTATAAAGCGTACCAAAATATTCAACACGTTCCTACCTGACCCTTTTATTTCTCTCTATTCTTATTTTCTTTCTAAGTGGGACGGAGTTGACTCGAATCGTCCTATAAGTTGAATCGGTGTTTGAACATCATTCCTTCACAAATATAAGACTCTTATGGTCAACAACACTATAAACCATACCGAAATAGTCCTCACGTTCCTAACTTGCCCTTTTCTTTCTATCCAACTTTCTTTGGTTTCTATGTGGGACGGATTTCACTTGAATCATACTAATAAGTTAAATTAGTGCTTGTACATCATTCCTTCACCATTATAAGACTAATTTTGAGAACAACACTATAAAGCATACCAAGCTAGAACACACGCTCCTAACAAGCCCTTTTCTTTCTCTCCAACCTTCTTCTCTTTCTTAGTGGGACGGATTTGACTCGAATCGTCCTATAAGTTGAATAGGTGTTTGTACATCATTCCTTCACCAATATAAGACTCTAATGGTCAACAATAGTATAAAGTGTACCAAAATATTCCACACGTTCCTAACTGACCCTTTTATTTCTCTCTATCCATATTTTCTTTCTAAGTGGGACGGAGTTGACTCGAATCGTCCTATAAGTTGAATCGGTGTTTGAACATCATTTCTTCACAAATATAAGACTCTTATGGTCAACAACACTATAAACCATACGAAATACTCCACACGTTCCTAACTTGCCCTTTTCTTTCTCTCCAACTTTCTTTGGTTTCTAAGTGGGACGGATTTTACTTGAATCATATTAATAAGTTAAATCAGTGCTTGTACATCATTCCTTCACCATTATCAGACTAATTTTGAGAAGAACAATATAAAGCATACCAAACTAGTCAACACGCTCCAAACCAGCCCTTTTCTTTCTCTCCAACCTTCTTTTCTTTCTTAGTGGGACGGATTTGACTCGAATCGTCCTATAAGTTGAATCGGTGTTTGTACATCATTCCTTCACAAATATAAGACTCTTATGGTCAACGACACTATAAACCATACCGAAATAGTCCATACGTTGCTAACTTCCCCTTTTCTTTTTCTCCAACTTTCTTTGGTTTATAAGTGGACGGATTTCACTTGAATCATACTAATAAGTTAAATCAGTGCTTGTACATCATTCCTTCACCAATATAAGACTCTTATGGTCAACAATAGTATAAAGCGTACCTAAATATTTCACACGTTCCTAACTGACCCTTTTATTTCTCTCTATCCTTATTTTCTTTCTAAGTGGGACGGAGTTGACTCGAATCGTCCTATAAGTTGAATCGGTGTTTGAACATCATTCATTCACCAATATAAGACTCTTATGGTCAACGACACTATAAACCATACCGAAATAGTCCACACGTTCCTAACTTGCCCTTTTCTTTCTCTCCAACTTTCTTTGGTTTCTAAGTGGGACGGATTTTACTTGAATCATATTAATAAGTTAAATCAGTGCTTGTACATCATTCCTTCACCATTATCAGACTAATTTTGAGAAGAACAATATAAAGCATACCAAAATAGTCAACACGCTCCAAACAAGGCCTTTTGTTTCCCTCCAACATTCTTTTCTTTCGAAGTGGGACGAATGTCACTTGAATCATACTATAATTTGAATCGGTGTTTGTACATCATTCCTTCACCAATATAAGACTCTTATGGTCAACAACAGTATAAAGGTAACCAAATTATTCCACACGTTCCTAACTGACCCTTTTCTTTCTCTCAAACCTTATTTTCATTCTAAGTGGGACGGAGTTGACTCGAATCGTCCTATAAGTTGAATCGGTGTTTGAACATCATTCCCTCACAAATATAAGACTATTATGGTCAACAACACCATAAACCATACCGAAATAGTCCACACGTTCCTAAATTGCCCTTTTCTTTCTCTCTAACTTTCTTTGGTTTCTAAGTGGGACGGATTTCACTTGAATCATACTAATAAGTTAAATCAGTGGTTGTACATCATTCCTTCACCATTATAACACTAATTTTGAGAACAACACTATAAAGCATACCAAAATAGAACACACGCTCCTAACAAGCCCTTTTCCTTTTCTCCAACCTTCTTTTCTTTCTTTGTGTGACGGATTTAACTCGAATCGTCCTATAAGTTGAATCGGTGTTCAAACATCATTCCTTCACAAATATAAAACTCTTAAGGTCAACGACACTATAAACCAAACCGAAATAGTCCACACGTTCCTAACTTGCCCTTTTGTTTCTCTCCCACTTTCTTTGGATTCTAAGTGGGACGGATTTCCCTTGAATTATACTAATAAGTTAAATCAGTGCTTGTACATCATTCCTTCACTATTATAAGACTAATTTTGAGAACAATACTATAAAGCATACCAAACTAGAACACACGCTCCTAACAAGCCCTTTTCTTTCTCTCCAACCTTCTTTTCTTTCTTAGTGGGACGGATTTGACTCGAATCGTCCTATAAGTTGAATCGGTGTTTGTACATCATTCCTTCACCAATATAAGACTCTAATGGTCAATAATAGTATAAAGCGTACCAAAATATTCCACACGTTCCTAACTGACCCTTTTATTTCTCTCTATCCTTATTTTCTTTCTAAGTGGGACGGAGTTGACTCGAATCGTCCTATAAGTTGAATCGGTGTTTGAATATCATTCCTTCACAAATATAAGACTATTATGGTCAACAACACTATAAACCATACCGAAATAGTCCTAACGTTCATAACTTGCCCTTTTCTTTCTATCCAACTTTCTTTGGTTTCTATGTGGGACTAATTTTGAGAACAACACTATAAAGCATACCAAACTAGAACACACCCTCCTAACAAGCCCTTTTCTTTCTTCCAACCTTGTTTTCTTTCTTTGTGGGTCGGATTTGACTCGAATCATCTTAGAAGTTGAATCGGTGTTTGAACATCATTCCTTCACAAAGATAAGACTCTTATGGTCAACAACACTATAAACCATACCGAAATAGTCCACACGTTCCTAACTTGCCCTTTTCTTTCTCTCCAACTTTCTTTGGTTTCTAAGTGGGACGAATTTCACTTGAATCATACTAATAAGTTAAATCAGTGGTTGGACATCATTCCTTCACCAATATAAGACTAATTTTGAGAACAACACTATAAAGCATACCAAACTAGAACACACCCTCCTAACAAGCCCTTTTCCTTCTCTCCAACCTTATTTTCTTTCTTTGTGGGACGGATTTGACTCGGATCGTCCTATAAGTTGAATCGGTGTTTGTACATCATTCCTTAACAAATATAAGACTCTTATGGTCAACGACACTATAAACCATACCGTTATAGTCCACATGTTCCTAAGTTGCCCGTTTCTTTCTCTCCAAGTTTCTTTGGTTTCAAAGTGGGACGGATTTCAATTGAATCATACTAATAAGTTAAATCAGTGCTTGTACATCATTCCATCACCATTATAAGACTAATTTTTAGAACAACTCTATAAAGCATACCAAACTAGAACACACCCTCCTAACAAGCCCTTTTCTTTCTCTCCAACCTTGTTTTCTTTCTTTGTGGGTCGGATTTGACTCGAATCATCTTATAAGTTGAATCGGTGTTTGTACATCATAACTTCACAAATATAACACTCTTATGGTCAACGAAACTATAAACCTTACCGAAATAGTCCACACGTTCCTAACTTGCCCTTTTCTTTCTCCCCAACTTTCTTTGGTTTCTAAATGAGACGGATTTTACTTGAATCATACTAATAAGTTAAATCAGTG
Organism: Cornus suecica; assembly: GCA_963922005.1. NCBI lineage: Eukaryota > Viridiplantae > Streptophyta > Magnoliopsida > Cornales > Cornaceae > Cornus > Cornus suecica. The sequence continues at coordinate 47,953,791 of OY998239.1, forward strand.
CTTGTACATCATTCCTTCACCATTATAAGACTAATTTTGAGAAAAACACTATAAAGCATACCAAAATAGAAGACACGCTCCTAACAAGCTCTTTTCTTTCTCTTAATCCTTCTTTTCATTCTTTGTGGGTGGGATTTGACTCGAATCGTCCTATAAGTTGAATCGGTGTTTGTACATCATTCCTTCACAAATATAAGACTCTTATGGTCAACGACACTATAAACCATACCGAAATAGTCCATACGTTGCTAACTTCCCCTTTTCTTTTTCTCCAACTTTCTTTGGTTTATAAGTGGACGGATTTCACTTGAATCATACTAATAAGTTAAATTAGTGCTTGTACATCATTCCTTCACCAATATAAGACTCTTATGGTCAACAATAGTATAAAGCGTACCTAAATATTTCACACGTTCCTAACTGACCCTTTTATTTCTCTCTATCCTTATTTTCTTTCTAAGTGGGACGGATTTGACTCGAATCGTCCTATAAGTTGAATCGGTGTTTGTACATCATTCCTTCACAAATATAAGAGTTTTATGGTCAACGACACTATAAACCATACCGAAATAGTTCACAAGTTTCTCTCCAACTTTCTTTGGTTTCTAAGTGGGACGGATTTCACTTGAATCATACTAATAAGTTAAATCAGTGGTTGTACATCATTCCTTCACTATAAAGCATACAGAACTAGATCACACCCTCCTAAAAATCCCTCTTCCTTCTCTCCAACCATCTCTTCTTTCTTTGTGGGACGGATTTGCCTCGAATAATCCTATAAGTTGAATCGGTGTTTGTACATCATTCCTTCACAAATATAAGAATCTTATGGTCAACGACATTATAAACCATACCGAAATAGTCCACACGTTGCTAACTTCCCCTTTTCTTTCTCTCCAACTTTTTTGGTTTCTTAGTGGACGAACTTCACTTGAATCATACTAATAAGTTAAATCAGTGCTTGTACAACATTCCTTCACCATTATAAGACTAATTTTGAGAACAACACTATAAAGCATACCAAACTAGAACACACGCTCCTTACAAGCCCTTTTCCTTCTCTCCAACCTTCTTTTCTTTCTTTGTGGGACTGATTTGACTCGAATCATCATATAAGTTGAATCGGTATTTGTACATCATTCCTTCACAAATATAAGACTCTTATGGTCAACAACACTATAAACCATACCAAAATAGTCCATACGTTGCTAACTTCCCTTTTTCTTTTTCTCCAACTTTCTTTGGTTTCTAAGTGGACGGATTTCACTTGAATCATACTAATAAGTTAAATCAGTGCTTGTACATCATTCTTTCACCAATATGGACACACTATAAAGCATACCAAAATAGAACACACGGTCCTAAAAAGCCCTTTTCTTTCTCTCCAACCTTCTTTTCTTTCTTTGAGGGACGGATTTAACTCGAATCGTCCTATAAGTTGAATCGGAGTTTGTACTTCTTTCCTTCACAAATATCAGACTCTTATGGTCAACAACACCATAAACCATACCGAAATAGTCCACACGTTCCTAACTTGCCCTTTTCTTTTTCTCTAACTTTCTTTGGTTTCTAAGTGGGACGGATTTCACTTGAATCATACTAATAAGTTAAATCAGTGGTTGTACATCAATCATTCACCATTATAAGACTAATTTTGAGAACGACACTATAAAGCATACCAAACTAGAACACACGCTCCTAACAAGCCCTTTTCCTATTCTCCAACCTTCTTTTCTTTCTTTGTGTGACGGATTTGACTCGAATCGTCCTATAAGTTGAATCGGTGTTTAAACATCATTCCTTCACAAATATAAGACTCTTAAGGTCAACGACACTATAAACCATACCGAAATAGTCCACACGTTCCTAATTTGCCCTTTTGTTTCTGTCCAACTTTCTTTGGTTTCTAAGTGGGACGGATTTCCCTTGAACCATACTAATAAGTTAAATCAGTGCTTGTACATCATTCCTTCACTATTATAAGACTAATTTTGAGAACAAGACTATAAAGCATACCAAACTAGAACACACGCTCCTAACAAGCCCTTTTCTTTCTCTCCAACCTTCTTTTCTTTCTTTGTGGGACGGATTTGACTCGAATCGTCCTATAAGTTGAATCGGTGTTTGTACATCATTCCTTCACCAATATAAGACTCTAATGGTCAATAATAGTATAAAGCGTACCAAAATATTCCACACGTTCCTACCTGACCCTTTTATTTCTCTCTATCCTTATTTTCTTTCTAAGTGGGACGGAGTTGACTCGAATCGTCCTATAAGTTGAATCTGTGTTTGAACATCATTCCTTCACAAATATAAGACTCTTATGGTCAACAACACTATAAACCATACCGAAATTGTCCTCACGTTCCTAACTTGCCCTTTTCTTTCTATCCAACTTTCTTTGGTTTCTATGTGGGACGGATTTCACTTGAATCATACTAATAAGTTAAATCAGTGCTTGTACATCATTCCTTCACCATTATAAGACTAATTTGAGAACAACACTATAAAGCATACCAAGCTAGAACACACGCTCCTAACAAGCCCTTTTCTTTCCCTCCAACCTTCTTTTCTTTCTTAGTGGGACGGATTTGACTCGAATCGTCCTATAAGTTGAATAGGTGTTTGTACATCATTCTTTCACCAATATAAGACTCTAATGGTCAACAATAGTATAAAGTGTACCAAAATATTCCACACGTTCCTAACTGACCCTTTTATTTCTCTCTATCCTTATTTTCTTTCTAAGTGGGACGGAGTGGACTCGAATCTTCCTATAAGTTGAATCGGTGTTTGAACATCATTCCTTCACAAATATAAGACTCTTATTGTCAACAACACTATAAACCATACCGAAATAGTCCTCACGTTCCTAACTTGCCCTTTTCTTTCTATCCAACTTTCTTTGGTTTCTATGTGGGACGGATTTCACTTGAATCATACTAATAAGTTAAATCAGTGCTTGTACATCATTCCTTCACCATTATATGACTAATTTTGAGAACAAGACTATAAAGCATACCAAACTAGAACACACGCTCCTAACAAGCCCTTTTCTTTCTCTCCAACCTTCTTTTCTTTCTTAGTGGGACGGATTTGACTCGAATCGTCCTATAAGTTGAATCGGTGTTTGTACATCATTCCTTCACCAATATAAGACTCTAATGGTCTATAATAGTATAAAGCGTACCAAAATATTCAACACGTTCCTACCTGACCCTTTTATTTCTCTCTATTCTTATTTTCTTTCTAAGTGGGACGGAGTTGACTCGAATCGTCCTATAAGTTGAATCGGTGTTTGAACATCATTCCTTCACAAATATAAGACTCTTATGGTCAACAACACTATAAACCATACCGAAATAGTCCTCACGTTCCTAACTTGCCCTTTTCTTTCTATCCAACTTTCTTTGGTTTCTATGTGGGACGGATTTCACTTGAATCATACTAATAAGTTAAATTAGTGCTTGTACATCATTCCTTCACCATTATAAGACTAATTTTGAGAACAACACTATAAAGCATACCAAGCTAGAACACACGCTCCTAACAAGCCCTTTTCTTTCTCTCCAACCTTCTTCTCTTTCTTAGTGGGACGGATTTGACTCGAATCGTCCTATAAGTTGAATAGGTGTTTGTACATCATTCCTTCACCAATATAAGACTCTAATGGTCAACAATAGTATAAAGTGTACCAAAATATTCCACACGTTCCTAACTGACCCTTTTATTTCTCTCTATCCATATTTTCTTTCTAAGTGGGACGGAGTTGACTCGAATCGTCCTATAAGTTGAATCGGTGTTTGAACATCATTTCTTCACAAATATAAGACTCTTATGGTCAACAACACTATAAACCATACGAAATACTCCACACGTTCCTAACTTGCCCTTTTCTTTCTCTCCAACTTTCTTTGGTTTCTAAGTGGGACGGATTTTACTTGAATCATATTAATAAGTTAAATCAGTGCTTGTACATCATTCCTTCACCATTATCAGACTAATTTTGAGAAGAACAATATAAAGCATACCAAACTAGTCAACACGCTCCAAACCAGCCCTTTTCTTTCTCTCCAACCTTCTTTTCTTTCTTAGTGGGACGGATTTGACTCGAATCGTCCTATAAGTTGAATCGGTGTTTGTACATCATTCCTTCACAAATATAAGACTCTTATGGTCAACGACACTATAAACCATACCGAAATAGTCCATACGTTGCTAACTTCCCCTTTTCTTTTTCTCCAACTTTCTTTGGTTTATAAGTGGACGGATTTCACTTGAATCATACTAATAAGTTAAATCAGTGCTTGTACATCATTCCTTCACCAATATAAGACTCTTATGGTCAACAATAGTATAAAGCGTACCTAAATATTTCACACGTTCCTAACTGACCCTTTTATTTCTCTCTATCCTTATTTTCTTTCTAAGTGGGACGGAGTTGACTCGAATCGTCCTATAAGTTGAATCGGTGTTTGAACATCATTCATTCACCAATATAAGACTCTTATGGTCAACGACACTATAAACCATACCGAAATAGTCCACACGTTCCTAACTTGCCCTTTTCTTTCTCTCCAACTTTCTTTGGTTTCTAAGTGGGACGGATTTTACTTGAATCATATTAATAAGTTAAATCAGTGCTTGTACATCATTCCTTCACCATTATCAGACTAATTTTGAGAAGAACAATATAAAGCATACCAAAATAGTCAACACGCTCCAAACAAGGCCTTTTGTTTCCCTCCAACATTCTTTTCTTTCGAAGTGGGACGAATGTCACTTGAATCATACTATAATTTGAATCGGTGTTTGTACATCATTCCTTCACCAATATAAGACTCTTATGGTCAACAACAGTATAAAGGTAACCAAATTATTCCACACGTTCCTAACTGACCCTTTTCTTTCTCTCAAACCTTATTTTCATTCTAAGTGGGACGGAGTTGACTCGAATCGTCCTATAAGTTGAATCGGTGTTTGAACATCATTCCCTCACAAATATAAGACTATTATGGTCAACAACACCATAAACCATACCGAAATAGTCCACACGTTCCTAAATTGCCCTTTTCTTTCTCTCTAACTTTCTTTGGTTTCTAAGTGGGACGGATTTCACTTGAATCATACTAATAAGTTAAATCAGTGGTTGTACATCATTCCTTCACCATTATAACACTAATTTTGAGAACAACACTATAAAGCATACCAAAATAGAACACACGCTCCTAACAAGCCCTTTTCCTTTTCTCCAACCTTCTTTTCTTTCTTTGTGTGACGGATTTAACTCGAATCGTCCTATAAGTTGAATCGGTGTTCAAACATCATTCCTTCACAAATATAAAACTCTTAAGGTCAACGACACTATAAACCAAACCGAAATAGTCCACACGTTCCTAACTTGCCCTTTTGTTTCTCTCCCACTTTCTTTGGATTCTAAGTGGGACGGATTTCCCTTGAATTATACTAATAAGTTAAATCAGTGCTTGTACATCATTCCTTCACTATTATAAGACTAATTTTGAGAACAATACTATAAAGCATACCAAACTAGAACACACGCTCCTAACAAGCCCTTTTCTTTCTCTCCAACCTTCTTTTCTTTCTTAGTGGGACGGATTTGACTCGAATCGTCCTATAAGTTGAATCGGTGTTTGTACATCATTCCTTCACCAATATAAGACTCTAATGGTCAATAATAGTATAAAGCGTACCAAAATATTCCACACGTTCCTAACTGACCCTTTTATTTCTCTCTATCCTTATTTTCTTTCTAAGTGGGACGGAGTTGACTCGAATCGTCCTATAAGTTGAATCGGTGTTTGAATATCATTCCTTCACAAATATAAGACTATTATGGTCAACAACACTATAAACCATACCGAAATAGTCCTAACGTTCATAACTTGCCCTTTTCTTTCTATCCAACTTTCTTTGGTTTCTATGTGGGACTAATTTTGAGAACAACACTATAAAGCATACCAAACTAGAACACACCCTCCTAACAAGCCCTTTTCTTTCTTCCAACCTTGTTTTCTTTCTTTGTGGGTCGGATTTGACTCGAATCATCTTAGAAGTTGAATCGGTGTTTGAACATCATTCCTTCACAAAGATAAGACTCTTATGGTCAACAACACTATAAACCATACCGAAATAGTCCACACGTTCCTAACTTGCCCTTTTCTTTCTCTCCAACTTTCTTTGGTTTCTAAGTGGGACGAATTTCACTTGAATCATACTAATAAGTTAAATCAGTGGTTGGACATCATTCCTTCACCAATATAAGACTAATTTTGAGAACAACACTATAAAGCATACCAAACTAGAACACACCCTCCTAACAAGCCCTTTTCCTTCTCTCCAACCTTATTTTCTTTCTTTGTGGGACGGATTTGACTCGGATCGTCCTATAAGTTGAATCGGTGTTTGTACATCATTCCTTAACAAATATAAGACTCTTATGGTCAACGACACTATAAACCATACCGTTATAGTCCACATGTTCCTAAGTTGCCCGTTTCTTTCTCTCCAAGTTTCTTTGGTTTCAAAGTGGGACGGATTTCAATTGAATCATACTAATAAGTTAAATCAGTGCTTGTACATCATTCCATCACCATTATAAGACTAATTTTTAGAACAACTCTATAAAGCATACCAAACTAGAACACACCCTCCTAACAAGCCCTTTTCTTTCTCTCCAACCTTGTTTTCTTTCTTTGTGGGTCGGATTTGACTCGAATCATCTTATAAGTTGAATCGGTGTTTGTACATCATAACTTCACAAATATAACACTCTTATGGTCAACGAAACTATAAACCTTACCGAAATAGTCCACACGTTCCTAACTTGCCCTTTTCTTTCTCCCCAACTTTCTTTGGTTTCTAAATGAGACGGATTTTACTTGAATCATACTAATAAGTTAAATCAGTGCTTGTACATCATTCCTTCACCATTATAAGACTAATTTTGAGAAAAACACTATAAAGCATACCAAAATAGAAGACACGCTCCTAACAAGCTCTTTTCTTTCTCTTAATCCTTCTTTTCATTCTTTGTGGGTGGGATTTGACTCGAATCGTCCTATAAGTTGAATCGGTGTTTGTACATCATTCCTTCACAAATATAAGACTCTTATGGTCAACGACACTATAAACCATACCGAAATAGTCCATACGTTGCTAACTTCCCCTTTTCTTTTTCTCCAACTTTCTTTGGTTTATAAGTGGACGGATTTCACTTGAATCATACTAATAAGTTAAATTAGTGCTTGTACATCATTCCTTCACCAATATAAGACTCTTATGGTCAACAATAGTATAAAGCGTACCTAAATATTTCACACGTTCCTAACTGACCCTTTTATTTCTCTCTATCCTTATTTTCTTTCTAAGTGGGACGGATTTGACTCGAATCGTCCTATAAGTTGAATCGGTGTTTGAACATCATTCATTCACCAATATAAGACTCTTATGGTCAACGACACTATAAACCATACCGAAATAGTCCACACGTTCCTAACTTGCCCTTTTCTTTCTCTCCAACTTTCTTTGGTTTCTAAGTGGGACGGATTTTACTTGAATCATATTAATAAGTTAAATCAGTGCTTGTAAATCATTCCTTCACCATTATCAGACTAATTTTGAGAAGAACAATAAAGCATACCAAAATTGTCAACACGCACCAAACAAGCCCTTTTGTTTCCCTCCAACCTTCTTTTCTTTTGAAGTGGGACGAATGTCACTTGAATCATACTATAATTTGAATCGGTGTTTGTACATCATTCCTTCACCAATATAGAACACACGCTCCTAACAAGCTCTTTTCTTTCTCTCCATCCTTCTTTTCATTCTTTGTGGGACGGATTTGACTCGAATCGTCCTATAAGTTGAATCGGTGTTTGTACATCATTCCTTCACAAATATAAGACTCTTATGGTCAAGGACACTATAAACCATACCGAAATAGTCCACACGTTCCTAACTTGCCCTTTTCTTTCTCTCTAACCTTATTTTATTTCTAAGTGGGACGGAGTTCACTCGAATCATCGTATTAGTTGAATCGGTGTTTGTACAACATTCCTTCACAAATATAAGACTCTTTTGGTCAACGACACAATAAACCAAGCCGAAATAATCCACACGTTCCTAACATGCCCTTTTCTTTCTCTCGAACTTTCTTTGGTTTCTAAGTGGGACGGATTTCAATTGAATCATACTAATAAGTTAATTCAGTGCATGTACATCATTCCTTCACCATTATAAGACTAATTTTGACAATAACACTATAAAGCATACCAAAATAGAACACACGCTCCTAACAAGCCATTTTCTTTCTCTCCAACCTTCTTTTCTTTCATTGTGGGATGGATTTAACTCGAATCGTCCTAAAAGTTGAATGGGTATTTGTACTTCATACCTCACAAATATAAGACTCTTATGGTCAACGACACTATAAACCGTACCGAAATAGTCCACACGTTCCTAACTTGCCCTTTTCTTTCTCTCAAACTTTATTTTCTTTCTAAGTGGGACGAAGTAGACTCGGATCGTCCTATAAATTGAATTGGTGTTTGAACATCATCCCTTCACAAATATAAGACTCTTATGGTCAACAACACTATAAACCATACCAAAATAGTCCACACGTTCCTAACTTGCCCTTTTCTTTCTCTCCAACTTTCTTTCGTTTCTAAGTGGGACGGATTTCACTTGAATCATACTAACAAGTTAAATCAGTGCTTGTACATCATTCCTCCACCGTTATTAGACTAATTTTGAGAACAATACTATAAAGTATAGCAAAATAGAACACACGCTCCTAACAAGCCCTTCTCATTCTCTCCAACCATATTTGTTTTCTTTGTGGGACGGATTTGACTCTAATCGTCCTATAAGTTGAATCGGTGTTTGCACATCATTCCTTCACAAATATAAGACTCTGATGGTCAACAAAACCATTGACCATACCGAAATAGTCCACACTTTCCTAACTTTCCCTTTATTTTCTCTCCAACTTTGTTTGGTTTCTAAGTGGGACGAATTTCACTTGAATCATACTAATAAGTTAAATCAGTGGTTGTACATCATTCCTTCACCATTATAAGACTAATTTTGAGAACAACATTATAAACCATACCAAACTAGAACACACGCTCCTAACAAGCCCTTTTCATTCTCTCCAACCTTCTTTTCTTTCTTTGTGGGACGGAGTTGACTCAAATCGTCCTATAAGTTGAATCGGTGTTTGTACATCATTCCTTCACAAATATAAGACTCTTATGGTCAACGACACTATAAACCATACCGATATAGTCCACACGTTCCTAACTTTCCCATTTCTTTCTCTCCAACTTTCTTTGGTTTCGAAGTGGGACGGATTTCACTTGAATCATACTAATAAATTAAATCTGTGCTTGTACATTATTCCTTCACTATTATAAGACTAATTTTGAGAACAACACTATAAAGCATACCAATCTAGATAACACGCTCCTAACAAGCCCTTTTCTTTCTCTCCAACCTTCTTTTCTTTCTTTGTGGGACGGAGTTGACTCGAATCGACCTATAAGTTGAATCGGTGTTTGTACATCATTCCTTCACAAATATAAGACTCTTATGGTCAACAACACTATAAACCATACCGAAATAGTCCTCACGTTCCTAACTTGCCCTTTTCTTTATCTCTAAACTTATTTTCTTTCTAAGTGGGACGGAGTTGACTCGAATCATCCTATAAGTTGAATCGGTGTTTGTACATCATTCCTTCACAAATATATGAGTCTTTTGGTCAAGGACACAATAAACCATGCCGAAATAGTCCAAACGTTCCTAACTTGCCCTTTTCTTTCTCTCCAACTTTCTTTGGTTTCTAAGTGGGACGGATTTCACTTGAATCATACTAATAAGTTAAATCAGTGCTTGTACATCATTCCTTCACCATTATAAGACTAATTTTGAGAACAACAATATAAACCATACCAAACTAGAACACACGCTCCTAACAAGCCCTTTTATTTCTCTCCAACCTTCTTTTCTTTCTTTGTGGGTCGGAGTTGACTCGAATCGTCCTATAAGTTGAATCGGTGTTTGTACATCATTCCTTCACAAATATAAGACTCTTATGGTCAACAACACTATAAACCATACCGAAATAGTCCTCACGTTCATAACTTGCCCTTTTCTTTCTATCCAACTTTCATTGGTTTCTATGTGGGACGGATTTCACTTGAATCATACTAATAAGTTAAATCAGTGCTTGTACATTATTCCTTCACCATTTTAAAACTAATTTTGAGAAAACACTATAAAGCATACCAAAATAGAACACACGCACCTAACAAGCCCTTTTCTTTCTATCCAACCTTCTTTTCTTTCTTTGTGGGACGGATTTGACTCGAATCGTCCTATAAGTTGAATCGGTGTTTGTACATCATTCCTTCACAAATATAAGACTCTTATGGTCAACGACACTATAAACCATACCGATATAGTCCACACGTTCCTAACTTTCCCATTTCTTTCTCTCCAAATTTCTTTGGTTTCGAAGTGGGACGGATTTCACTTGAATCATACTAATAAATTAAATCGGTGCTTGTACATTATTCCTTCACTATTATAAGACTAATTTTGAGAACAACACTATAAAGCATACCAAACTAGAACAGACGCTCCCAACTAGCCCTTTTCTTTCTCTCCAACCTTCTTTTCTTTCTTTATGGGACGGATTTGACTCGAATCGTCCTATAAGTTGAATCGGTGTTTGTACATCATTCCTTCACAAATATAAGACTCTTATGGTCAAGGACACTATAAACCATACTGAAATAGTCCACACGTTCGTAACTTGCCATTTTCTTTATCTCTAACCTTATTTTCTTTCTAAGTGGGACGGAGTTGACTCGAATCGTCCTATAAGTTGAATTGGTGTTTGTACATCAGTCCTTCACAAATATAAGACTCTTTTGTTCAATGACACAATAAACCATGCCGAAATAGTCCACCCGTTCCTAACTTGCCCTTTTCTTTCTCTCCAACTTTCTTTGGTTTCTAAGTGGGACGGATTTCACTTGAATTATACTAATAAGTTAAATTCGTGCTTGTACATGATTCCTGCACCATTATAGGACTAATTTTGACAACAACACTATAAAGCATACCAAAATAGAACACACGGTCCTAACACGCCCTTTTCTTTCTCTCCAACCTTGTTTTCTTTCTTTGTGGGACGGATTTGACTCACATCGTCCTATAATTTGAATCGGTGTTTGTACATCATTCCTTCACAAATATAAGACTCTTATGGTCAACAACACTATAAACCATACCGAAATAGTCCTCACGTTCCTAACTTGCCCTTTTCTTTCTATCCAACTTTCTTTGGTTTCTATGTGGGACGGATTTCACTTGAATCATACTAATAAGTTAAATCAGTGCTTGTACATTATTCCTTCACCATTTTAAAACTAATTTTGAGAAAACACTATAAAGCATACCAAAATAGAACACACGCACCTAACAAGCCCTTTTCTTTCTCTCCAACCTTCTTTTCTTTCTTTGTGGGACGGATTTGACTCGAATCATCCTATAAGTTGAATCGGTGTTTGTACATCATTCCTTCACAAATATAAGACTCTTATGGTCAACGACACTATAAACCATACCGATATAGTCCACACGTTCCTAACTTTCCCATTTCTTTCTCTCCAAATTTCTTTGGTTTCGAAGTGGGACGGATTTCACTTGAATCATACTAATAAATTAAATCAGTGCTTGTACATTATTCCTTCACTATTATAAGACTAATTTTGAGAACAACACTATAAAGCATACCAAACTAGAACACACGCTCCTAATTAGCCCTTTTCTTTCTCTCCAACCTTCTTTTCTTTCTTTATGGGACGGATTTGACTCGAATCGTCCTATAAGTTGAATCGGTGTTTGTACATCATTCCTTCACAAATATAAGACTCTTATGGTCAAGGACACTATAAACCATACTGACATAGTCCACACGTTCGTAACTTGCCATTTTTTTTATCTCTAACCTTATTTTCTTTCTAAGTGGGACGGAGTTGACTCGAATCGTCCTATAAGTTGAATTGGTGTTTGTACATCAGTCCTTCACAAATATAAGACTCTTTTGTTCAATGACACAATAAACCATGCCGAAATAGTCCACACGTTCCTAACTTTCCCTTTACTTTCTCTCCAACTTTCTTTGGTTTCTAAGTGGGACGGATTTCACTTGAATTATACTAATAAGTTAAATCAGTGCTTGTACATCATTCCTGCACCACTATAAGACTAATTTTGACAACAACACTATAAAGCATACCAAAATAGAACACACGGTCCTAACACGCCCTTTTCTTTCTCTCCAACCTTGTTTTCTTTCTTTGTGGGACGGATTTGACTCGAATCGTCCTATAATTTGAATCGGTGTTTGTACATCATTCCTTCACAAATATAAGACTCTTATGGTCAACAACACTATAAACCATACCGAAATAGTCCTCACGTTCCTAACTTGCCCTTTTCTTTCTATCCAACTTTCTTTGGTTTCTATGTGGGACGGATTTCACTTGAATCATACTAATAAGTTAAATCAGTGCTTGTACATTATTCATTCACCATTTTAAAACTAATTTTGAGAAAACACTATAAAGCATACCAAAATAGAACACACGGTCCTAACACGCCCTTTTCTTTCTCTCCAACCTTGTTTTCTTTCTTTGTGGGACCGATTTGACTCGAATCGTCCTATAATTTGAATCGGTGTTTGTACATCATTCATTCACAAATATAAGACTCTTATGGTCAACAACACTATAAACCATACCGATATAGTCCACACGTTCCTATCTTTCCCATTTCTTTCTCTCCAACTTTCTTTGGTTTCTAAGTGGGACGGATTTCACTTGAATCAAACTAATAAGTTAAATCAGTGCTTGTACATTATTCCTTCACTATTATAAGACTAATTTTGAGAACAACACTATAAAACGTACCAAACTAGAACACACGCTCCTAACAAGCCCTTTTCTTTCTCTCCAACTTTCATATCTTTCTTTGTGGGACGGTGTTGACTCGAATCGTCCTATTAGTTGAATCGGTGTTTGTACATCATACCTTCATAAATATAAGACTCTTATGGTCAACGACACTATAAACCATACCGATATAGTCCACACGTTCCTAACTTTCCCATTTCTTTCTCTCCAACTTTCTTTGGTTTCGAAGTGGGACGGATTTCACTTGAATCATACTAATAAATTAAATCAGTGCTTGTACATTATTCCTTCACTATTATAAGACTAATTTCGAGAACAACACTATAAAGCATACCAAACTAGAACACACGCTCCTAACAAGCCATTTTCTTTCTCTCCAACCTTATTTTCTTTCTTTGTGGGACGGATTTGACTCGAGTCGTCCTATAATTTGAATCGGTGTTTGTACATCATTCCTTCATAAATATAAGACTCTTATGGTCAAGGACACTATAAACCATACTGAAATAGTCCACACGTTCATAACTTGCCCTTTTCTTTATCTCTAACCTTATTTTCTTTCTAAGTGGGACGGAGTTGACTCGAATCGTCCTATAAGTTGAATCGGTGTTTGGACATCATTCCTTCACAAATATAAGACTCTTTTGGTCAACGACACAATAAACCATGCCGAAATAGTCCGCACGTTCCTAACTTGCCCTTTTCTTTCTCTCCAACTTTCTTTGGTTTCTAAGTGGGACGGATTTCACTTGAATTATACTAATAAGATAAATTAGTGCTTGTACATCATTCATTCACCATTATAAGACTCATTTTGAGAACAACACTATAAGTTGAATCGGTGTTTGTACATCATTCCTTAACAAATATAAGACTCTTATGGTCAACAACACTATAAATCATACCGGAATAGTCCACACGTTCCTAACTTACCCTTCTCTTTCTCTCCAACTTTCTTTGGTTTCTAAGTGGGACGGATTTCACTTGAATCATACTAAAAGTTAAATCAGTGCTTGTACATCATTCTTTAACCATTATTAGACTAATTTTGAGAACAACACTATAAAGCATACCAAAATAGAACACACGCTTCTAACAAGCCCTTTTCTTTCTCTCAAACCTTCTTTTCTTTCTCTCCAACCTTCTTTTCTTTCTCTCCAACCTTCTTTTCTTTCTTTGTGGGATGGATTTGACTCGAATCGTCCTATAAGTTGAATCGGTGTTTGTACATCATTCCTTCATAAATATAAGACTCTTATGGTCAACAACACTATAAACCATACCGAAATAGTCCATACGTTCCTAACTTGACCTTTTCTTTCTCTCCAACTTTCTTTGGTTTCTAAGTGGGACGGATTTGACTCGAATCGTCCTATAAGTTGCATCGGTGTTTGTACATCATTCCTTCACAAATAAAATACTCTTATGGTCAACGACACTATAAACCATACCGAAATAGTCCACACATTCCTAACTTTCCCTTTTCTTTCTCTCTAACCTTTTTTTCTTTTATAAGTGGGACGAAGTTGACTCGAATCGTCCTATAAGTTGAATTGGTGTTTGAACATCATTCCTTCACAAATATAAGACTCTTATGGTCAACAACACTATAAATCATATAAGTATAGTCCACACGTTCCTAACTTACCCTTTTCTTTCTCTCCAACTTTCTTTGGTTTCTAAGTGGGACGGATTTCACTTTAATCATACTAATAAGTTAAATCAGTGCTTGTACATCATTCTTTCACCATTATTAGACTAATTTTGAGAACAACACTATAAAGCATACCAAAATAGAACACACGCTCCTAACAAGCCCTTTTCTTTCTCTCCAACCTTCTTTTCTTTCTTTGTGGGCCGGATTTGACTCAAATCGTCCTATAAGTTGAATCGGTGTTTGTACATCATTACTTCACAAATATAAGACTCTTATGTTTAACAACACTATAAACCATACCGAAATAGTCCACACGTTCCTAACTTGACCTTTTCTTTCTCTCCAACTTTCTTTGGTTTCTAAGTGGGACAGATTTCACTTGAATCATACTAATAAGTAAAATCAGTGCTTGTACATCATTCCTTCACCATTATAAGACTAATTTTGAGAACGACACTATAAAGCATACCAAAATAGAACACACGCTCCTAACAAGCCCTTTTCTTTCTCTCCAACCTTCTTTTCTTTCTTTGTGGGACGGATTTGACTCGAATCGTCCTATAAGTTGAATCGGTGTTTGTTCATCATTCCTTCACAAATATAAGACTCTTATGGTCAACAACACTATAAATCATACCGGAATAGTCCACACGTTCCTAACTTACCCTTTTCTTTCTCTCCAACTTTCTTTGGTTTCTAAGTGGGACGGATTTCACTTTAATCATACTAATAAGTTAAATCAGTGCTTGTACATCATTCTTTCACCATTATTAGACTAATTTTGAGAACAACACTATAAAGCATACCAAAATAGAACACACGCTCCTAACAAGCCCTTTTCTTTCTCTCCAACCTTCTTTTCTTTCTTTGTGGGCCGGATTTGACTCAAATCGTCCTATAAGTTGAATCGTTGTTTGTACATCATTACTTCACAAATATAAGACTCTTATGTTTAACAACACTATAAACCATACCGAAATAGTCCACACGTTCCTAAGTTGACCTTTTCTTTCTCTCCAACTTTCTTTGGTTTCTAAGTGGGACAGATTTCACTTGAATCATACTAATAAGTAAAATCAGTGCTTGTACATCATTCCTTCACCATTATAAGACTAATTTAGAGAACGACACTATAAAGCATACCAAAATAGAACACACGCTCCTAATGAGCCCTTTTCTTTCTCTCCAACCTTCTTTTCTTTCTTTGTGGGACGGATTTGACTCGAATCGTCCTATAAGTTGAATCGGTGTTTGTTCATCATTCCTTCACAAATATAAGACTCTTATGGTCAACAACACTATAAATCATACCGGAATAGTCCACACGTTCCTAACTTACCCTTCTCTTTCTCTCCAACTTTCTTTGGTTTCTAAGTGGGACGGATTTCACTTGAATCATACTAATAAGTTAAATCAGTGCTTGTACATCATTCTTTGACCATTATTAGACTAATTTTGATAACAACACTATAATGCATACCAAAATAGAACACACGATTCTAACAAGCCCTTTTCTTTCTCTCCAACCTTCTTTTCTTTCTCTCCAACTTTCTTTTCTTTCTTTGTGGGATGGATTTGACTCGAATCGTCCTATAAGTTGAATCGGTGTTTGTACATCATTCCTTCATAAATATAAGACTCTTATGGTCAACAACATTATAAACCATACCGAAATAGTCCACACGTTCCTAACTTGACCTTTTCTTTCTCTCCAACTTTGTTTGGTTTCTAAGTGGGACGGATTTCACTTGAATCATACTAATAAGTTAAATCAGTGCTTGTACATCATTCCATCACCATTATAAGACTAATTTTGAGAAAAACACTATAAAGCATACCAAAATAGAACACACGCTCCTAACAAAGCCTTTTCTTTCTCTCCAACCTTCTTTTCTTTCTTTGTGGGACGGATTTGACTCGAATTGTCCTATATAAGTTGAATCGGTGTTTGTACATCATTCCTTCACAAATAAAATACTCTTATGGTCAATGACACTATAAACCATACCGAAATAGTCCACACGTTCCTAACTTTCCCTTTTCTTTCTCTCTAACCTTTTTTTCTTTTATAAGTGGGACGGAGTTGACTCGAATCGTCCTATAAGTTGAATCGGTGTTTGAACATCATTCATTCACAAATATAAGACTCTTATGGTCAACAACACTATAAATCATACCGGAATAGTCCACACGTTCCTAACTTACACTTTTCTTTCTCTCCAACTTTCTTTGGTTTCTAAGTGGGACGGATTTCACTTGAATCATACTAATAAGTTAAATCAGTGCTTGTACATCATTCTTTCACCATTATTAGACAAATTTTGAGAACAACACTATAAAGCATACCAAAATAGAACACACGCTCCTAACAAGCCCTTTTCTTTCTCTCCAACCTTCTTTTCTTTCTTTGTGGGACGGATTTGACTCGAATCGTCCTATAAGTTGAATCGGTGTTTGTACATCATTCCTTCACAAATATAAGACTCTTATGTTTAACAACACTATAAACCATACCGAAATAGTCCACACGTTCCTAACTTGACCTTTTCTTTCTCTCCAACTTTCTTTGGTTTCTAAGTGGGACAAATTTCACTTGAATCAACTAATATGTTAAATCAGTGCTTGTACATCATTCCTTCACCATTATAAGACTAATTTTGAGAACAACACTATAAAGCATACCAAAATAGAACACAAGCTCCTAACAAGCCCTTTTCTTTCTCTCCAACCTTCTTTTCTTTCTTTGTGGGACGGATTTGACTCCAATCGTCCTATAAGTTGATTCGGTGTTTGTATATCATTCCTTCACAAATATAAGACTCTTATGGTCAACAACACTATAAATCATACCGGAATCGTCCACACGTTCCTAACTTACCCTTCTTTTTCTCTCCAACTTTCTTTGGTTTCTAAGTGGGACGGATTTCACTTGAATCATACTAATAAGTTAAATCAGTGCTTGTACATCATTCTTTGACCATTATTAGACTAATTTTGAGAACAACACTATAAAGCATACCAAAATAGAACACACGCTTCTAACAAGCCCTTTTCTTTCTCTCCAACTTTCTTTTCTTTCTTTGTGGGAAGGATTTAACTCGAATCGTCCTATAAGTTGAATCGGTGTTTGTACATCATTCCTTCAGAAATATAAGACTCTTATGGTCAACAACACTATAAACCATACCGAAATAGTCCTCACGTTTCTAACTTGCCCTTTTCTTTCAATCCAACTTTCTTTGGTTTCTAAGTGGGACGGATTTCACTTGAATCATACTAATAAGTTAAATCAGTGCTTGTACATCATTCTTTCACCATTAATAGACCAATTTTGAGAACAACACTATAAAGCATACCAAAATAGAACACACGCTCCTAACAAGCCCTTTTCTTTCTCTCCAACCTTCTTTTCTTTCTTTGTGGGACGGATTTGACTCGAATCGTCCTATAAGTTGAATCAGTGTTTGTACATCATTCCTTCACAAATATAAGACTCTTATGTTTAACAACACTATAAACCATACCGAAATAGTCCACACGTTCCTAACTTGACCTTTTCTTTCTCTCCAAATTTCTTTGGTTTCTAAGTAGGACAGATTTCACTTGAATCAACTAATAAGTTAAATCAGTGCTTGTACATCATTCCTTCACCATTATAAGACTAATTTTGAGAACAACACTATAAAGCATACCAAAATAGAACACACGCTCCTAAGAAGCCCTTTTCTTTCTCTCCAACCTTCTTTTCTTTCTTTGTGGGACGGATTTGACTCGAATCGTCCTATAAGTTGAATCGGTGTTTGTACATCATTCCTTCACAAATATAAGACTCTTATGGTCAACAACACTATAAATCATACCGGAATAATCCACACGTTCATAACTTACCCTTCTCTTTCTCTCCAACTTTCTTTGGTTTCTAAGTGGGACGGATTTCACTTGAATCATACTAATAAGTTAAATTAGTGCTTGTAAATCATTCTTTGACCATTATTAGACTAATTTTGAGAACAACACTATAAAGCATACCAAAATAGAACACACGCTTCTAACAAGCCATTTTCTTTCTCTCCAACCTTCATTTCTTTCTCTCCAACTTTCATTTATTTCTTTGTGGGATGGATTTGACTCGAATCGTCCTACAAGTTGAATCGGTGTTTGTACATCATTCCTTCATAAATATAAGACTCTTATGGTCAACAACACTATAAACCATACCGAAATAGTCCATCCGTTCCTAACTTGACCTTTTCTTTCTCTCCAACTTTCTTTGGTTTCTAAGTGGGACGGATTTGATTCGAATCGTCCTATAAGTTGCATCGGTGTTTGTACATCATTCCTTCACAAATAAAATACTCTTATGGTCAACGACAGTTTAAACCATACCGAAATAGTCCACACATTCCTAACTTTCCCTTTTCTTTCTCTCTAACCTTTTTTTCTTTTATAAGTAGGACGGAGTTGACTCGAATCGTCCTATAAGTTGAATCGGTGTTTGAACATCATTCCTTCAAAAATATAACACTCTTATGGTCAACAACACTATAAATCATACCGGAATAGTCCACACGTTCCAAACTTTCCCTTTTCTTTCTATCCAACTTTCTTTGGTTTCTAAGTGGGACGAATTTCACTTGAATCAGACTAATAAGTTAAATTAGTGCTTGTACATCATTCTTTCACCATTATTAGACTAATTTTGAGAACAACACTATAAAGCATACCAAAATAGAACACACGCTCCTAACAAGCCCTTTTCTTTCTCTCCAACCTTCTTTTCTTTCTTTGTGGGACGGATTTGACTCGAATCGTCCTATAAGTTGAATCGGTGTTTGTATATCATTACTTCACAAGTATAAGACTCTTACGTTTAACAACACTATAAACCATACCGAAATAGTCCACACGTTCCTAACTTGCCCTTTTCTTTCTCTCCAACTTTCTTTGGTTTCTAAGTGGGACAGATTTCACTTGAATCATACTAATAAGTTAAATCAGTGCTTGTACATCATTCCTTCACCATTATAAGACTAATTTTGAGAACAACACTATAAAGCATACCAAAATAGAACACACGCTCCTAAGAAGCCCTTTTCTTTCTCTCCAACCTTCTTTTCTTTCTTTGTGGGACGGATTTGACTCGAATCGTCCTATAAGTTGAATCGGTGTTTGTACATCATTCCTTCACAAATATAAGACTCTTATGGTCAACAACACTATAAATCATACCGGAATAATCCACACGTTCATAACTTACCCTTCTCTTTCTCTCCAACTTTCTTTGGTTTCTAAGTGGGACGGATTTCACTTGAATCATACTAATAAGTTAAATTAGTGCTTGTAAATCATTCTTTGACCATTATTAGACTAATTTTGAGAACAACACTATAAAGCATACCAAAATAGAACACACGCTTCTAACAAGCCATTTTCTTTCTCTCCAACCTTCATTTCTTTCTCTCCAACTTTCATTTATTTCTTTGTGGGATGGATTTGACTCGAATCGTCCTACAAGTTGAATCGGTGTTTGTACATCATTCCTTCATAAATATAAGACTCTTATGGTCAACAACACTATAAACCATACCGAAATAGTCCATCCGTTCCTAACTTGACCTTTTCTTTCTCTCCAACTTTCTTTGGTTTCTAAGTGGGACGGATTTGATTCGAATCGTCCTATAAGTTGCATCGGTGTTTGTACATCATTCCTTCACAAATAAAATACTCTTATGGTCAACGACAGTTTAAACCATACCGAAATAGTCCACACATTCCTAACTTTCCCTTTTCTTTCTCTCTAACCTTTTTTTCTTTTATAAGTAGGACGGAGTTGACTCGAATCGTCCTATAAGTTGAATCGGTGTTTGAACATCATTCCTTCAAAAATATAACACTCTTATGGTCAACAACACTATAAATCATACCGGAATAGTCCACACGTTCCAAACTTTCCCTTTTCTTTCTATCCAACTTTCTTTGGTTTCTAAGTGGGACGAATTTCACTTGAATCAGACTAATAAGTTAAATTAGTGCTTGTACATCATTCTTTCACCATTATTAGACTAATTTTGAGAACAACACTATAAAGCATACCAAAATAGAACACACGCTCCTAACAAGCCCTTTTCTTTCTCTCCAACCTTCTTTTCTTTCTTTGTGGGACGGATTTGACTCGAATCGTCCTATAAGTTGAATCGGTGTTTGTATATCATTACTTCACAAGTATAAGACTCTTACGTTTAACAACACTATAAACCATACCGAAATAGTCCACACGTTCCTAACTTGCCCTTTTCTTTCTCTCCAACTTTCTTTGGTTTCTAAGTGGGACAGATTTCACTTGAATCATACTAATAAGTAAAATCAGTGCTTGTACATCATTCCTTCACCATTATAAGACTAATTTTGAGAACGACACTATAAAGCATACCAAAATAGAACACACGCTCCTAACAAGCCCTTTCTTTCTCTCCAACCTTCTTTTCTTTCTTTGTGGGACGGATTTGACTCGAATCGTCCTATAAGTTGAATCGGTGTTTGTACATCATTCCTTCACAAATATAACACGCTTATGGTCAAAGACACTATAAACCATACCGAAATAGTCCACACGTTCCTAACTTGCCCTTTTCTTTCTCTCCAACTTTCTTTGGTTTCTAAGTGGGACGGATTTCACTTGAATCATACTAATAAGTTAAATCAGTGCTTGTACATCATTCCTTGACCATTATTAGACTAATTTTGAGAACAACACTATAAAGCATAACAAAATAGAACACACGCTTCTAACAATCCCTTTTCTTTCTCTCCATCCTTCTTTTCTTTCTTTGTGTGATGGATTTGACTCGAATCGTCCCATAAGTTGAATCGGGGTTTGTACATAATTCCTTCATAAATATAAGACTCTTATGGTCAACAACACTATAAACCATACCGAAATTGTCCACACGTTCCTAACTTGACCTTTTCTTTCTCTCCAACTTTCTTTGGTTTCTAAGTGGGACGGATTTGACTCGAATCGTCCTATAAGTTGAATCGTTGTTTGTACATCATTCCTTCACAAATATAAGACTATTATGGTAAACGACAATATAGACCATACCGAAATAGTATACACGTTCCTAACTTTCCCTTTTCTTTTTCTCCAACTTTCTTTGTTTTCTAAATGGGACAGATTTCACTTGTATCATACTAATAAGTTAAATTAGTGCTTGTACATGATTTCTTCACCATTATAAGACTAATTTTGAGAACAACACAATAAAGCATTCCAAAATAGTCCACACACCCCTAACAAGCCCTTTTCTTTCTCTCCCACCTTCCTTTCTTTCTTTGTGGGACGGATTTCACTCGAATCGTCCTATAAGTTGAATCGGTGATTGTACATAAATCCTTCACCAATATAAGTTTCTTATGGTCAACAACACTATAAATCATACCGAAATAGTCGACACGCTCCTAACTCGCCCTTTTCTTTTTCTCCACCATTCTTTTCTTTCTAAGTCTGACGGATTTCACTTCGAATCCTACTAACAAGTTAAATCGGTGTTTGTACATCATTCCTTCTCCATAATAAGACTATTATGGACAAAACAATACAAAGCGTTACAAAATATTCCACACGCTCCTAACTAGACCTTTTCTTTCTCTCCAACCCTCTTTTCTTTCTAAGTGGGACGGATTTCACTCGAATCGTCCTATAAGTTGAATCCGTGTTTGTACATCATTCCTCCACGAGTATAATACTCTTATGGTCAGCAACAGTATAAAGCGTACCAAAATATTCTACACGTTCCTAACTAACCCTTTTCTTTCTCTCTAACCTTATTTTCTTTTTAAGTGGGACGGATTTGACTCGAATCGTCCTATAAGTTGAATCAGTGTTTGTACATCAATCCTTATCAAATATAAGACTCTTATGGTCAACAACACTATAAACCATACCGAAATAGTCCACACATTCCTTACTTGCCCTTTTCTTTCTCTCCAACTTTCTTTGGTTTCTAAGTGGGACGGATTTCACTTGAATCATACTAATAGGTTAAATCAGTGCTTGTACATCATTCCTTCACCATTATAAGACTAATTTTGAGAACAACACTTTATAGCATTCAAAAATAATCCTCACGCTCCTAACTAGCCTTTTTCATTCTATCCAACCTTCTTTTCTTTCTTAGTGGGACGTATATCACTCGAATCGTCCTATAAGTATAATCGGTGTTTGTACATCATTCCTTCACCAATATAAGTTTCTTATGGTCAACAACACTATAAAGTGTACCGAAATAGTCTAAAAGCTCCTACGTATCCTTTTTCTTTTTCTCCGGCCTTGTTTCCTTTCTTAGTGGGATGGATTTCTTTCGAATCGTCCTATAAGTTGAATTGGTGTTTGTATATCATTCCTTCACCAATACATGACTCTTATGGTCAACAACACTATAAAGCATACCAAAATAGTCGACACCTTCCTAACAAGCACTTTGCTTTCTCTCCAACCTTCTTTTATTTCTAAGTGGGACTAATTTCACTCGAATCGTCCTATAAGTTGAATCGGTGTTTGTACATCATTCCTTCACCAATATAATTTTCTAGTGGTGAACAACACTATAAAGCGTACCGAAATAGTCCATACGCTCCAAACTAGCCATTTTCTTTCTCTCCAACCTTCTTTTCTTTCTAAGTGGGACGGATTTCACTTGGAATCCTACAAATAAGTTGGATCGGTGTTTGTACATCATTCCTTCTCCATTATAAGACTATTGTGAACAAAACACTACAAAGCATTTCAAAATATTTCACACGCTACTAACTAGCCCTTTTCTTTCTCTCCAATCTTCTTTTCTTTCTAAGTGGGACGGATTTCACTCGAATCGTCCAATAAGTTGAATCGGTGTTTGTATATCATTCCTTCACCAATATAAGACTCTTATGGTCAACAACAATATAAAGCGTACCAAAATATTCCACACTTTCCTAACTAGCCCTTTTTTTTCTCTCCAATCTTCTTTTCTTTCTAAGTGGGACGGATTTCACTCGAATCGTCCAATAAGTTGAATCGGTGCTTGTATATCATTCTTTCACCAATATAAGACTCTTATGGTCAACAACAGTATAAAGCGTACCAAAATATTCCACACGTTCCTAACTGACCCTTTTCTTTCTCTCTAACCTTATTTTCTTTCTAAGTTGGACGGATTTTACTCGAATCGTCCTATAAGTTGAATCGGTGTTTGTACATCATTCATTCAGAAATATAAGACTCTTAAGGTCAACAACACTATAAACCATACTGAAATAGTCCACACGTTCCTAGCTTGCCCTTTTCTTTCTCTTCAACTTTCTTTTGTTTCTAAATGGGACAGATTTCAGTTGAATCATACTAATAAGTTAAATTAGTGTTTGTACATCATTCATTCACCATTATCCGACTAATTTAGACAAAAACACTAGACAGCATGCCAAAATAGACCACACTCTCCAAACTAGCCCTTTTCTTACTCTCCATCCTTCTTTTGTTTCTTAGTGGGACGGATTTCACTCGAATCGTCCTATAAGTTGAATCGGTGTTTTTATATCATTCCTTCACCAATATAAGTTTCTTATGGTCAACAACACTATTAAGTGTACCGAAATAGTCCAAACGCTCCTAACTATCCCTTTTCTTTTTCTCCAACCTTGTTTTCTTTCTTAGTGGGATGGATTTCATTCGAATCGTCCTATAAGTTGAATCGGTGTTTGTATATCATTCCTTCACCAATACAAGACTCTTATGGTCAACAACACAATAAAGCAAACCAAAATAGTCGACACCTTCTTTACAAGCACTTTGCTTTCTCTCCAACCTTCTTTTATTTCTAAGAGAGACTAATTTCACTCGAATCGTCCTATAAGTTGAATCGGTGTTTGTACATCATTCCTTCACCAATATAAGTTTCTTATGGTCAACAACACTATGGAGCGTACCGAAATAGTCAACACGCTCCTAACTAGCCCTTTTCTTTCTCTCCAACCTTCTTTTCATTCTAAGTGTGAAGGATTACACTTCGAATCCTACTAATAAGTTCAATCGGTGTTTGTACATCATTCCTTCTTCTTTATAAGCCTATTGTGGACAAAACACTACAAAGCATTTCAAAATAGTCCACACACTCCTAACTAGCCCTTTTCTTTCTCTCCAACCTTCTTTTCTTTCTTAGTGGGACGCATTTCACTCAAATCGTCCTATAAGTTGAATCGGTATTTGTATATCATTCCTTCACCAAAATAAGACTCTTATGTTCAACAACATTATAAAGCATACCAAAATAGTCGACACCGTCCAAACAAGCACTTTGCTTTCTCTCCAACCTTCTTTTATTTCTAAGTGGGACTAATTTCACTCGAATCATCCTATAATTTGAATCGGTGTTTGTACATCATTCCTTCACCAATATAATTTTCTTATGGTCAACAACACTATAGAGCGTACCGAAATAGTCCATACGCTCCAAACTAGCCCTTTTCTTTCTCTCCAACCTTCTTTTCTTTCTAAGTGGGACGGATTTCACTTCGAATCCTACAAATAAGTTGGATCGGTGTTTGTACATCATTCCTTCTCCATTATAAGACTATTGTGAACAAAATACTACAAAGCATTTCAAAATATTACACACGCTCCTAACTAGCCCCTTTCTCTCTCTCAAATCTTCTTTTCTTTCAAAGTGGGACGGATTTCACTCGAATCGTCCAATAAGTTGAATCGGTGTTTGTATATCATTCCTTCACCAATATAAGAATCTTATGGTCAACAACAATATAAAGCGTACCAAAATATTCCACACGTTCCTCACTAGCCCTTTTTTTTCTCTCCAATCTTCTTTTCTTTCTCAGTGGGACGGATTTCACTCGTATCGTCCAATAAGTTGAATCGGTGTTTGTATATCATTCTTTCACCAATATAAGACTCTTATGGTCAACAACAGTATAAAGCATACCAAAATATTCCACACGTTCCTAACTGACCCTTTTCTTTCTCTCTGACCTTATTTTCTTTCTAAGTTGGACGGATTTTACTCGAATCGTCCTATAAGTTGAATCGGTGTTTGTAAATCATTCCTTCACAAATATAAGACTCTTAAGGTCAACCACACTATAAACCATACGGAAACAGTCCACACGTTCCTAGCTTTCCTTTTCTTTCTCTCCAACTTTCTTTTGTTTCTAAGTGGGACGGATTTCACTTGAATCATACTAAAGAGTTAAATTAGTGCTTGTACATCATTCATTCACCATTATTAGACTAATTTTGATAAAAACACTATACAACATACCAAAATAGACCACACGCTCCAAACTAGCCCTTTTCTTACTCTCCAACCTTCTTTTGTTTCTTAGTGGGACGGATTTCACTCGAATCGTCATATAAGTTGAATCGGTGTTTGTATATCATTCCTTCACCAATATAAGTTTCTTATGGTCAACAACACTATTAAGTGTACCGAAATAGTCCAAACGCTCCTAACTATCCCTTTTCTTTTTCTCCAACCTTGTTTTCTTTCTTAGTGGGATGGATTTCATTCGAATCGTCCTATAAGTTGAATCGGTGTTTGTATATCATTCCTTCACCAATACAAGACTCTTATGGTCAACAACACTATAAAGCATACCAAAATAGTCGACACCTTCCTAACAAGCACTTTGCTTTCTCTCTAACCTTCTTTTATTTCTAAGTGGGACTAATTTCACTCGAATCGTCCTATAAGTTGAATCGGTGTTTGTACATCATTCCTTCACCAATATAAGTTTCTTATGGTCACCAACACTATGCAGCGTACCGAAATAGTCCACACGCTCCTAACTAGCCCTTTTCTTTCTCTCCAACCTTCTTTTCATTCTATGTGTGACGGATTTCACTTCGAATCCTACTAATAAGGTCAATCGGTGTTTGTACATCATTCCTTCTCCTTTATAAGACTATTGTGGACAAAACACTACAAAGCATTTCAAAATAGTCCACACTCTCCAAACTAGCCATTTTCTTTCTCTCCAACCTTCTTTTGTTTCTTAGTGGGACGGATTTCACTCGAATCGTCCTAAAACTTGAATCGGTGTTTGTACATCATTCCTTCACCAATATAAGTTTCTTATGGTCAACAACACTATAAAGCGTACCAAAATAGTCCACACGCTCCTAACTTGCCATTTTCTTTCTGTCCAACTTTATTTTCTTTCTAACTGGGACGAATTTCACTTGAATCATATTATAAGTTGAATTGGTTTATGTACATCATTCCTTCACCAATATAAGACTCTTATGGTCAACAACAGTATAAAGCGTACTAAAATATTCCACACGTTCCTAACTGACCCATTTATTTCTCTCTAACCTTATTTTCTTTCTAAGTTGGACGGATTTTACTCGTATCGTCCTATAAGTTGAATCGGTGTTTGTACATCATTCCTTCACAAATATAAGACTCTTAAGGTCAACCACACTATAAACCATACGAAAACAGTCCACACGTTCCTAGCTTTCCTTTTCTTTCTCTCCAACTTTCTTTTGTTTCTAAGTGGGACGGATTTCACTTGAATCATACTAAAGAGTTAAATTAGTGCTTGTACATCATTCATTCACCATTATTAGACTAATTTTGACAAAAAACTATACAGCATACCAAAATACACCACACGCTCCAAACTAGCCATTTTCTTACTCTCCAACCTTCTTTTGTTTCTTAGTAGGACGGATTTCACTCGAATCGTCCTATAAGTTGAATCGGTGTTTGTACATCATTCATTCACCAATATAAGTTTCTTATGGTCAACAACACTATTAAGCGTACCGAAATAGTCTAAACGCTCCTAACTATGCCTTTTTTTTTTCTCCAACCTTGTTTTCTTTCTTAGTGGGATGGATTTCATTCGAATCGTCCTATAAGTTGAATCGGTGTTTGTATATCATTCCTTCACCAATACAAGACTCTTATGGTCAACAACACTATAAAGCATACCAAAATAGTCGACATCTTCCTAACAAGCACTTTGCTTTCTCTCTAACCTTCTTTTATTTCTAAGTGGGATTAATTTCACTCGAATCGTCCTATAAGTTGAATCGGTGTTTGTACATCATTCCTTCACCAATATAAGTTTCTTATGGTCACCAACACTATGGAGCATACCGAAATAGTCCACACGCTCCTAACTAGCCCTTTTCTTTCTCTCCAACCTTCTTTTCTTTCTAAGTGTGACGGATTTCACTTCGAATCCTACTAATAAGTTCAATCGGTGTTTGTACATCATTCCTTCTCCTTTATAAGACTATTGTGGACAAAACACTACAAAGCATTTCAAAATAGTCCACACTCTCCTAACTAGCCCTTTTCTTTCTCTCCAACCTTCTTTTATTTCTTAGTGGGACGGATTTCACTCGAATCGTCCTATAAGTTTAATCGGTATTTGTATATCATTCCTTCACCAAAATAAGACTCTTATGTTCAACAACATTATAAAGCATACCAAAATAGTCGACACCGTCCAAACAAGCACTTTTGTTTCTCTCCAACCTTCTTTTATTTCTAAGTGGGACTGATTTCACTCGAATCGTCCTATAAGTTGAATCGATGTTTGTACATCATTCCTTCACCAATATAATTTTCTTATGGTCAACAACACTATAAAGCGTACCGAAATAGTCCACACGCTCCAAACTAGCCATTTTCTTTCTCTCCAACCTTGTTTTCTTTCTAAGTGGGACGGATTTCACTTCGAATCCTACATATAAGTTGGATCGGTTTTTGTACATCATTCCTTCTCCATTATAAGACTATTGAGAACAAAAGACAACAAAGCATTTCAAAATATTCCACACGCTCCTAACTAGCCCTTTTCTTTCTCTCCAATCTTCTTTTCTTTCTAAGTGGGACGGATTTCACTCGAATTGTCCAATAAATTGAATCGGTGTTTGTATATCATTCCTTCACCAATATAAGACTCTTATGGTCAAAACCAGTATAAAACGTACCAAAATATTCCACACGTTCCTAACTGACCCTTTTCTTTCTCTCTAACCTTATTTTCTTTCTAAGTTGGACAGATTTTACTCAAATCGTCCTATAAGTTGAATCGGTGTTTGTACATCATTCCTTCACAAATATAAGACTCTTAAGGTCAACCACACTATAAACCATACGGAAACAGTCCACGCGTTCCTAGCTTGCCTTTTCTTTCTCTCCAACTTTCTTTAGTTTCTAAGCAGGACGGATTTCACTTGAATCATACAAATAAGTTAAATTAGTGCTTGTACATCATTCATTCACCATTTTAGACTAATTTTGACAAAAACACTATACAACATACCAAAATAGACCACACGCTCCAAACTAGCCCTTTTCTTACTCTCCAACCTTCTTTTGTTTCTTAGTGGGACGGATTTCACTCGAATCGTCCTAAATGTTGAATCGGTGTTTGTACATCATTCCTTCACCAATATAAGTTTCTTATGGTCAACAACGCTATAAAGAGTACCAAAATAGTCCACACGCTCCTAACTAGCCCTTTTTTTTTCTCTCCAATCTTCTTTTCTTTTTAAGTGGGACGGATTTCACTCGAATCGTCCAATAAGTTCAATTGGTGTATGTACATCATTCTTCACCAATATAAGACTCTTATGGTCAACAACAGTATAAAGCGTACCAAAATATTCCACACGTTCCTAACTGACCCTTTTCTTTCTCTCTAACCTTATTTTCTTTCTAAGTTGGACGGATTTTACTCGAATCGTCCTATAAGTTGAATCGGTGTTTGTACATCATTCCTTCACAAATATAAGACTCTTAAGGTCAACAACACTATAAACCATACGGAAACAGTCCACACGTTCCTAGCTTGCCCTTTTCTTTCTCTCCAACTTTTTTTTCTTTCTAAGTGGGACGGATTTCACTTGAATCATACTAAAGAGTTAAATTAGTGCTTGTACATCATTCATTTACCATTATCAGACTAATTTTGACAAAAAACAATACAGCATACCAAAATAGACCACACTCTCCAAACTAGCCCTTTTCTTACTCTCCAACCTTCTTTTGTTTCTTAGTGGGACGGATTTCACTCGAATCATCCTATAATTTGAATCGGTGTTTGTACATTATTCCTTCACCAGTATAAGTTTCTTATGGTCAACAACACTATTTAGTGTACTGAAATAGTCCAACCGCTCCTAACTATCCCTTTTCTTTTTCTCCAACCTTGTTTTCTTTCTTAGTGGGATGGATTTCATTCGAATCGTCTTATAAGTTGAATCGGTGTTTGTATATCATTCCTTCACCAATACAAGACTCTTATGGTCAATAACACTATAAAGCATACCAAAATAGTCGACACCTTCCTAACAAGCACTTTGCTTTCTCTCCAACCTTCTTTTATTTCTAAGTGGGACTAATTTCACTCGAATCGTCCTATAAGTTGAATCGGTGTTTGTACATCATTCCTTCACCAATATAAGTTTCTTATGGTCACCAACACTATGGAGCGTACCGAAATAGTCCACACGCTCCTAACTAGCCCTTTTCTTTCTCTCCAACCTTCTTTTCTTTCTAAGTGTGACGGATTTCACTTCGAATCCTACTAATAAGTTCAATCGGTATTTGTACATCATTCCTTCTCCTTTATAAGACTGTTGTGGACAAAACACTACAAAGCATTTCAAAATAGTCCACACTCTCCTATCTAGCCCTTTTCATTCTATCCAACCTTCTTTTCTTTCTTAGTGGGACGGATTTCACTCGAATCGTCCTATAATTTGAATCGGTATTTGTATATCATTCCTTCACCAAAATAAGACTCTTATGTTCAACAACATTATAAAGCATACCAAAATAGTCGACACCGTCCTAACAAGCACTTTTGTTTCTCTCCAACCTTCTTTTATTTCTAAGTGGGACTGATTCCACTCGAATCGTCCTATAAGTTGAATCGATGTTTGTACATCATTCCTTCACCAATATAATTTTCTTATGGTCAACAACACTATAAAGCGTACCGAAATAGTCCACACGCTCCAAACTAGCCCTTTTCTTTCTCTCCAACCTTGTTTTCTTTCTAAGTGGGACGGATTTCACTTCGAATCCTACATATAAGTTGGATCGGTATTTGTACATCATTCTTTCTCCATTATAAGACTATTGAGAACAAAACACAACAAAGCATTTCAAAATATTCCACACGCTCCTAACTAGCCCTTTTCTTTCTCTCCAATCTTCTTTTCTTTCTAAGTGGGACGGATTTTACTCGAATTGTCCAATAAATTGAATCGGTGTTTGTATATCATTCCTTCACCAATATAAGACTCTTATGGTCAACAACAGTATAAAGCGTACCAAAATATTCCACACGTTCCTAACTGACCGTTTTCTTTCTCTCTAACCTTATTTTCTTTCTAAGTTGGACGGATTTTACTCAAATCGTCCTATAAGTTGAATCCGTGTTTGTACATCATTCCTTCACAAATATAAGACTCTTAAGGTCCACCACACTATAAACCAAACGGAAACAGTCCACTCGTTCCTAGCTTGCCTTTTCTTTCTCTCCAACATTCTTTTGTTTCTAAGGGGGACGGATTTCACTTGAATCATACTAATAAGTTAAATTAGTGCTTGTACATCATTCATTCACCATTATCAGACTAATTTTGACAAAAACACTATACAACATACCAAAATAGACCACACGCTCCAAACTAGCCATTTTCTTACTCTCCAACCTTCTTTTGTTTCTTAGTGGGACGGATTTCACTCGAACCATCCTAAAACTTTAATGGGTGTTTGTACATCATTCCTTCACCAATATAAGTTTCTTATGGTCAACAACACTATAAAGCGTACCAAAATAGTCCACACTCTCCTAACTTGCCATTTTCTTTCTGTCCAACCTTCTTTTCTTTCTAACTGGGACGAATTTCACTTGAATCATACTATAAGTTGAATTGGTGTATGTACATCATTCCTTCACCATTATAAGACTCTTATGGTCAACAACAGTATAAAGCGTGCCAAAATATTCCACACGTTCCTAACTGACCCTTTTCTTTTTCTCTAACCTTATTTTCTTTCTAAGTTGGACGAATTTTACTCGAATCGTCCTATAAGTTGAATCGGTGTTTGAACATCATTCCTTCAGAAATATAAGACTCTTATGGTCAACAACACTATAATCCATACCGAAATAGTCCACACGTACTTAACTTGCCCTTTTCATTCTCTCAAACTTTCTTTTGTTTCTAAGTGGGACGGATTTCACTTGAATCATACTAATAAGTTAAATCAGTGCTTG
The DNA here is from genome assembly GCA_963922005.1 of Cornus suecica. Lineage (NCBI taxonomy): Eukaryota > Viridiplantae > Streptophyta > Magnoliopsida > Cornales > Cornaceae > Cornus > Cornus suecica. The sequence goes on from OY998239.1 coordinate 47,985,765, forward strand.
TACATCATTCCTTCACCATTATAAGACTAATTTGGACAACAACACTATACAGCATACCAAAATGGTCCACACGCTTCTAACTCGCCCTTTTCGTTCTCTCTAACCTTCTTTTCTTTCTTAGTGGGACGGATTTCACTCGAATCTTCCTATAAGTTGAATCGGTGTTTGTGCATCATTCCTTCACCAATATAAGTTTCTTATGGTCAACAACACTATAAACCGTACCAAAATAGTCCACACACTCCTAGCTTCCCCTTTTCATTCTCTCCAATTTTCTTTTGTTTCTAAGTGGGACGGATTTAACTTCAATCATACTAATATGTTAAATTAGTGCTAGTACATCATTCATTCACCATTATAAGACAAATTTTGACAACAACACTATACAACATACCAAAATAGTCCACACGCTCCTAACTAGCCCATTTCTTTATCTCCAACCTTCTTTTCTTTCTAAGTGGGACGGATTTCACTTAAATCATACTATAAGTTGAATCGTTGTTCGTACATCATTCATTCACCAATATAAGACTCTTATGGTCAACAACAGTATAAAGCGTACCAAAATATTCCACACGTTCCTTTCTGACCCTTTTCTTTCTCTCTAACCTTATTTTCTTTCTAAGTTGGACGGATTTGACTCGAATCGTCCTATAAGTTGAATCGGTGTTTGTACATCATTCCTTCACGAATATAAGAGTCTAATGGTCAACAACACTATAAACCATACTTAAATAGTCCACACGTTCCTAGCTTGCCCTTTTCTTTCTCTCCCACTTTCTTTTGTTTCTATGTGGGACGGATTTCACATGAATCATACTAATAAGTTAAATTAGTGCTTGTACATCATTCCTTCACCATTATAAGACTAATTTTGACAACAACACTATAAAGCATACCAAAATAGTCCACATGCTCCTAACTACCCTTTTTCTTTCTCTCCAACCTTTTTTTCTTTCTAACTATGACGGATTTCACTTCGAATCCTACTAATAATTTGAATCGGTGTTTGTACATCATTCCTTCTCCATTAAAATACTATTGTGGACAAAACACTACTAAGCATTTCAAAATAGCCCACAAGCTCCTAACTAGCCCTTTTCTTTCTCTCCAACCTTCTTTTCTTTCTCTGTGGGACAGATTTCACTTAAATCATACTATAAGTTGAATCGTTGTTTGTACATCATTCCTTCACCAAGATAAGACTATTTTGGTCAACAACTGTATAAAGCGTACCAAAATATTCCACACGTTCCTAACTGACCCTTCACTTTCTCTCTAACCATATTTTCTTTCTAAGTGGGACGGATTTGACTAGAATCGTCCTATAAGTTGAATCGGTGTTTTTACATCATTCATTCTCCAATATAAGTTTATTATTGTCAACAACACTATAAAGCGTACCGAAATAGTCCACACGCTCCTAGCTTGCCCTTTTCTTTCTCTCCAACCTTATTTCCTTTCTAAGTGGGACGGATTTCACTTCGAATCCTACAAACAACTTGAAGCGGTGTTTGTATATCATTCCTTCACCATTAGAAGACTAATTTTGACAACAAGACTATACAACATACCAAAATAGTCCACACGCTCCTAACTAGCCCTTTTCTTTCTCTCCAACCTTCTTTTCTTTCTTAGTGGGACTGATTTCACTCGAATCGTCCTATAAGTTAGATCGGTGTTTGTACATCATTCCTTTACCAATATAAGTTTCTTATGGTCAACAACACGATAAAGCGTACCGAAATAGTCCACACGCTTCTAACTTGCCATTTTCTTTCTCTCATACCTTCTTTTCTTTCTAAGTGGGACAGATTTCACTTCGACTCCTACTAATAAGTTGAATCGGTGTTTGTACATCATTCTTTCTCCATTATAAGACTATTGTGGCCAAAACACTACAAATCACTTAAAAATAGTCCACACGCTCCTAACTAGCCGTTTTCTTTCTCTCCAACCTTGTTTTCTTTCTATGTGGGACGGATTTCACTTGAATCATACTGTAAGTTGAATCGGTGTTGTCAAGAGTTAGTTTTGAAAATTACTAGAAGGGTTCAGTCTTGGAAATGCAGATTCCTTTCCTTTGCGGGTAGGTTACAATTGATTGCCTCGGTGTTGTTTTCAGTTCAAGTTTATTGGAGTTCTACTTATATCCTTCCAAAATCGGTGTTTAAACAGCTGAATGAGATTATGAGGAAATTCTTATGGAAAGGGGCTGACTTAAAGAGTGGAGGTGAGAAAATGGCATGGACTAAAGTGTGTCTCCCGAAGGACGAAGGGGGCTTAGGCTTAAAAGATTTGATAGCTTGGAATGTGGCTGTTATTGGTAAGCAGCTTTGGAACCTTTTGCAGCCTATTCCCACCAACCTTTGGAGTAAGTGGGCTAGGATAGAGCTCATGAAAGACCAAAAATTTTGGTTGCTTAAGGTCCCGGATAAAAGATCTTGGTCATGGAAAAATATAATGGGGCTAAGAGATACATTTAGACATTACATTGAGTACAAGGTTGGGAATGGCAATAATATTCTTCTTTGGCATGATGATTGGTTGTATCCCACTTCTATTGTAGAAAAATATGGGGATAGGATCAGGTATGATTCTGGGTTAAGAACCAATTGTAAAGTCAATGCCATAATCAGAAATGGGCAATGGTACCCTCATTTTGCAAACTCTCACAAATTAATGGAGTTAAGAGATGATATTGCAATCCTCCCCCCTCCTGATTGCCATGATGTTGATACTTTGATTTGGAAGCCTACCAAGGGTAAGTAGTCTATTAGTTTGGCTTGGAATTTGTTAAGGAACATGGATAGTCAAGTTAAATGGTACAAGTCTATGTGGATTCCAAATAATATTCCAAGACATGCTTTCATTTTATGGACTTTAATTCATAATAGGATGCAAACTCAAGATAAATTGGTCTTTTATGGGTTGCTTCAGCAACAAAAATGTGTCTTCTGTGACTTACCGTGTGAAAACAGGGAACATCTATTTTTTGAATGCAGTTTCTCTTCTCAAGTTTGGTCTTCGGTTGCTATTGAAAATGGTTTGAAGCAAGTTGGGAAGAAGTGGGTGGATATAGTAAATTGGTGCAATGACCATTGTACTAACAATACTTTAAAGGCATGTGTTACCAAACTCGCATTGGCTGCAAGTGTTTACATCTTATGGAGGGAGAGAAACCTCAGGTTGTATGTTGTATGCAGGAGAGTTTAAAAAGGAGGTTCAACTTGTTCAGGAGATAAATTCTTCTGTCAAATTTAGATTGTATCACTTGTTGGATATTCGAAATGGAGACAGAGTTTCAAGCAATGGGTGAGGGGAATATTTGCTTAGTTTTCCTGGAATTTATGTTCTGGGTTTGTGTTTGGATGAGTGGTAGAGAGTCAGTGTTTATGGGATTATGGTTCAGGAAATGGTTCAGACTTCGTGGGAGGTGCTTTGTGATCTTTTTTATAAATGTTGCATTATCTTTTGATCCCTTTGTTTACACTGTGCAGATTTATAAGTTGGTTGCTGAAGTTCAAGGGGTTCGGATGGCTATGAAGACTCTCACTGTGATAGAAATTAATTTCTGTAATCTGATGAAGATTATGTATATTATATTTGTGGGGAGGTGCTCTAGAGATATGTTAAACATTGGTTCCTATAGTCTTATGTTTTATCAGACTTGTTTTATTGTTGTAAGGGTTATGGTGATTCTCTTGTATAATCCCCTGTGTTTAGAGTTAAGCTTAACTCTTTGGTGTGTTTGGGGTTCCACCCTTGGGGAATGCCCCAAGTATTTTGTAGGCTTCTAGCCATTTTTTAATTTTCTATAATATTGACTTACTTTTCAAAAAAAAAAAAAAAAAAAAGTTGAATCGGTGTTTGTACATCATTCCTTCACCAATATAACTCTTATGGTCAACAACAGTATAAAGCGTACCAAAATATTCTACACGTTCCTAACTGACCCTTTTCTTTTTCTCTAACCTTATTTTTTTTCTAACTGGGACGGATTTGACTCGAATCGTCCTATAAGTTGAATCGGTGTTTGTACATCATTCCTTCACAAATATAAGACTCTTATGGTCAACAACACTATAAACCATACCGAAATAGTCCACACGTTCCTAGCTTGTCCATTTCTTTCTCTCCAACTTTCTTTTGTTTCTAAGTGGGACGGATTTCACTTGAAATATACAAATAAGTTAAATCAATGCTTGTACATCATTCCTTCACCATTATAAGACTAATTTTGACAACAACACTGTAAAGCATACCAAAATAGTCCACACGCTCCTAACTGCCCCTTTTCTTTCTCTCCAACCTTCTTTTCTTTCTAAGCGGGACGAATTTCACTTCGAATCCTACTAATAAATTGAATCGGTGTTTGTATATCATTCCTTCTCCATAATAAGACTATTTTGGACAAAGCATTTCAAAATAGTCCACACGTTCCAAACTTGTCCTTTTCTTTCTCTCTAACTTTCTTTTGTTTCTAAGTGGGACGGATTTCACTTGAATCGTCCTATAAGTTGACTCGGTGTTTTTTCATCATTCCTTCACTAATATAAGACTCTTATGGTCAACAACACTATAAACCATACCGAAATAGTCCACCCGTTCCTAGGTTGCCCTTTTCTTTCTCTCCAACTTTCTTTTGTTTCTAAGTGGGACGGATTTCACTTGAATCATACTAATAAGTTAAATCAGTGCTTGTACATCATTCCTTCACCATTATAAGACCAATTTTGACAACAACACTATAAAGCATACCAAAATAGTGCACACACTCCTAACAACCCCTTTTCTTTATAAGTGGGACGGATTTCACTTCGAATCCTACTAATAACTTGAATCGGTGTTTGGATATCATTCCTTCTCCATTATAAGACTAATTTTGACAACAACACTATAAAGCATACGGAAATAGTCCACACGCTCTTAACTAGCCCTTTCCTTCCTCCCCAACCTTATTTTCTATCTTAGTGGGACTGATTTCACTCGAATCGTCCTATAAGTTGAATCGGTGTTTGTACAACATTCCTTCACCAATATAAGTATCTTATTGTCAACAACACTATAAAGCGTACCGAAATAGTCCACACGCTCCTAGCTTGACCTTTTGTTTCTCTCCAACCTTGTTTTCTTTCTAAGTGGGACGGATTTCACTTCGAATCCTACTAATAACTTGAATCGGTGTTTGTATATCATTCCTTCTCCATTATAAGACTAATTTTGACAACAACACTATAAAGCATACAAAAATAGTCCACACGCTCCTACCTAGCCATTTTCTTTCTCTCCAACCTTCTTTTCTTTCTAAGTGGGACGGATTTCACTCGAATCGTCCTAGAAGTTGAATCGGTGTTTGTACATCATTCCTTCACCAATATAAGTTTCATATGGTCAACAACACTATAAAGCGTACCGAATTAGTCCACACGCTCCTAACTTGCCATTTTCTTTCTCTCAGATTTCCTTTTCTTTCATAGTGGGACAGATTTAACTTCGACTCCTACTAATAAGTTGAATCGGTGTTTGTAAATCATTCCCTCTCCATTATAAGACTATTATGGACAAAACATTACAAATCATTTCAAAATAGTCCACACGCTCCTAACTAGCCCTTATCTTTCTCTGCAACCTTCTTTTGTTTCTAAGTGGGACGGATTTCGCTTGAATCATACTGTAAGTTGAATCGGTGTTTGTACATCATTCATTCACCAATATAAGACTCTTATGGTAAACAAAAATATAAAGCATAACAAAATATTCCACACGTTCCTCACTGATCCTTTTCTTTCTCTCTAAACATATTTTCTTTCTAAGTGGGACGGATTTCACTCGAATCGTCCTATAAGTTGAATCGGTGTTTGAACATCTTTCCTTCACAAATATAAGACCCTTATGGTCAAAAACACTATAAACCATACTGAAATAGGCCACACGTTCCTAACTTGCCCTTTTCTTTCTCTCCAACTTTCTTTTGTTTCAAAGTGGGACGGATTTCTCTTCAATCATACTATTAAGTTATATCAGTGCTTGTACATCATTCCTTCACCTTTATAAGACTAATTTTGACAAGAACACTGTAAAGCATACCAAAATAGCCCACGTGCTCCTAAGTACCGCTTTTCTTTCTTTCCAACCTTCTTTTCTTTCTAAGTGGGACGGATTTCACTTCGAATCCTACTAATAAGTTGAATCGGTGTTTGTACATCATTCCTTCTGCATTATAATACTATTGTGGATAAAACACTCCAAATCATTTCAAAATAGTTAACACGCTCCTCACTAGCCCATTTCTTTTTCTCCAACCTTCTTTTCTTTCTAAGTGGGACGGATGACACTTGAATCGTCCTATCAGTTGAATCGGTGTTTGTACATTATTCCATCACCAATATAAGTTTTTTATTGTCAACAACACGATAAAGCGTACCGAAATAGTCCACACGCTCCTAACTTGCCTTTTTTTTTCTCTCCAACCTTCTTTTCTTTCTAAGTGGTACGGATTTCACTTCGAATCCTATTAATAACTTGAATCGGTGTTTGTATATCATTCCTTCTACATTATAGGACTAATTTTGACAACAACACTATAAAGCATACCAAAATAGTCCACAGGCTCCAAACTAGCCCTTTTCTTTCTCTCCAACCTTTTTTTCTTTCTAAGAGGGACGGATTTCACTCGAATCGTCCTATAAGTTGAATCGTTGTTTGTACAACATTCCTTCACCAATATAAGACTCTTATGGTCAACAATAGTATAAAGCGTACCAAAATATTCCACACGTTCCTAACAGATCCTTTTCTTTCTCTCTAACCTTATCTTCTTTCTAAGTTGGACGGATTTGACTCGTATCGTCCTATAAGTTGAATCGGTGTTTGTACATCATTCCTTCACAAATATAAGAATCTTTTGGTCAACAACACTATAAATAATACCGAAATAGTCCACACGTTCCTAGCTTGCCCTTTTCTTTCTCTCCAACTTTCTTTTGTTTCTAAATGGGACGGATTTCACTTGAATCATACTAATAAGTTAAATCAGTGCTTGTACATCATTCCTTCACCATTATAAGACCAATTTTGACAACAACACTATAAAGCATACCAAAATAGTGCACACGCTCCTAACAACCCCTTTTCTTTATAAGTCGGACGGATTTCACTTCGAATCCTACTAATAACTTGAATCGGTGTTTGTATATCATTCCTTCTCCATTATAAGACTAATTTTGACAACAACACTATAAAGCATACGGAAATAGTCCACACGCTCCTAACTAGCCCTTTTCTTTCTCCCCAACCTTATTTTCCTTCTAAGTGGGATGGATTTCACTCGAATCATCCTATAAGTGGAATCGGTATTTGTACATCATTCATTCACCAATATAAGATTCTTATTGTCAACAACACTATAAAGCATACCAAAATAGTCCACACGCTCCTCACTTGCCCTTTTTTTTTCTCTCCAACCTTCTTTATTTCTAAGTGGGACGGATTTCACTTCGAATCCTATTAATAACTTGAATCGGTGTTTGTATTTCATTCCATCTCCATTATAAGACTAATTTTGACAACAACACTATAAAGCATACCAAAATAGTCAACACGCTCCTAACTAGCCTTTTTCTTTCTCTCCAACCTTCTTTTCTTTCTAAGTGGGACAGATTTCCCTCGAATCATCCTATAAGTGGAATCGGTGTTTGTACATCATTCCTTCGCCAATATAAGACTCTTATGGTCAACAATAGTATAAAGCGTACCAAAATATTCCACACGTTCCTAACTGACCATTTTCTTTCTCTCTAACCTTATTTTCTTTCTAAGTGGGACGGATTTGACTCGAATCGTCCTACATGTTGAATCGGTGTTTGAACTTCATTCCATCATAAATATAAGACTCTTATGGTCAACAACATTATAAAGCATACCAAAATAGTCCGCACGCTCCTAACTAGCCCTTTTCTTTCTCCCGAACCTTATTTTCTCTCTAAGTGGGACGAATTTCACTCGAATCGTCCTATAAGTTGAATCGGTGTTTGTACATCATCCCTTCACCAATATAAGACTCTTATGGTCAACAATAGTATAAAGCGTACCAAAATATTCCACACGTTCCTAACTGACACTTTTCTTTCTCTCTAACCTTATTTTCTTTCTACGTGGGACGGATTTGACTCGAACCGTCCTATAAGTTGAATCGGTGTTTGTACATCATTCCTTCATAAATATAAGACACTTATGGTCAACAACACTATAAACCATACCGAAATAGTCCACACGTTCCTAACTCGCCCTTTTCTTTCTCTCCAACTTTCTTTTGTTTCTAAGTGGGACAGATTTCACATGAATCATACTAATAAGTTAAATCAGTGCTTGTACATCATTCCTTCACCATTATAAGACTAATTTTGACAACAACACTATAAAACATACCGAAATAGTCCATACGCTCCTAACTGTCCCTTTTCTTGCTCTCCAACCTTCTTTTCTTCCTAAGTGGGACGGATTTCACTTCGAATCCTACTAATAACTTGAATCGGTGTTTGTACATCATTCCTTCTCCATTATAAGACTATTGGGGACAAAACACTACAAAGCATTTCAAAATAGTTAACACGCTCCTAAGTAGCCCATTTCTTTCTCTCCAACCTTCTTTTCTTTCTAAATGGGACGGATTACACTTGAATCGTCCTATCAGTTGAATCGGTATTTGTACATTATTCATTCACCAATATAAGATTCTTATAGTCAGCAACTCTATAAAGCGTACCGAAATAGTCCACACGCTCCTAACTTGCCCTTTTTTTTCTCTCCAACCTTCTTTTCTTTCTAAGTGGGACGAATTTCAATTCGAATCCTATTAATAACTTGAATCGGTGTTTGTATTTCATTCCATCTCCATTATAAGACTAATTTTGACAACAACACTATAAAGCATACCAAAATAGTCAACACGCTCCTAACTAGCCTTTTTCTTTCTCTCCAACCTTCTTTTCTTTCTAAATGGGACAAATTTCCCTCGAATCATCCGATAAGTGGAATCGGTGTTTGTACATCATTCCTTCACCAATATAAGACTCTTATGGTCAACAATAGTTTAAAGCGTACCAAAATATTCCACACGTTCTTAACTGACCATTTTCTTTCTCTCTAACCTTTTTTTCTTTCTAAGTGGGACGGATTTGACTCGAATCGTCCTACAAGTTGAATCGGTGTTTGAACTTCATTCCATCATAAATATAAGACTCTTATGGTCAACAACATTATAAAGCATACCAAAATAGTCCACACACTCCTAACTAGCCCTTTTCTTTCTCCCCAACCTTATTTTCTCTCTAAGTGGGACGGATTTCACTCGAATCGTCCTATAAGTTGAATCGGTGTTTGTACATCATTCATTCACCAATATAAGACTCTTATGGTCAACAATAGTATAAAGTGTACCAAAATATTCCAGACGTTCCTAACTGACACTTTTCTTTCTCTCAAACCTTATTTTCTTTCTACGTGGGACGGATTTGACTCGAACCGTCCTATAAGTTGAATCGGTGTTTGTACATCATTCCTTCATAAATATAAGACTCTTATGGTCAACAACACTATAAACCATGCCGAAATAGTCCACACGTTCCTAACTCGCCCTTTTCTTTCTCTCCAACTTTCTTTTGTTTCTAACTGGGACAGATTTCACATGAATCATACTAATAAGTTAAATCAGTGCTTGTACATCATTCCTTCACCATTATAAGACTAATTTTGACAACAACACTATAAAACATACCGAAATAGTCCATACGCTCCTAACTGTCCCTTTTCTTGCTCTCCAACCTTCTTTTCTTCCTAAGTGGGACGGATTTCACTTCGAATCCTACTAATAACTTGAATCGGTGTTTGTACATCATTCCTTCTCCATTATAAGACTATTGGGGACAAAACACTACAAAGCATTTCAAAATAGTTAACACGCTCCTAAGTAGCCCATTTCTTTCTCTCCAACCTTCTTTTCTTTCTAAATGGGACGGATTACACTTGAATCGTCCTATAAGTTGAATCGGTGTTTGTACATTATTCATTCACCAATATAAGATTCTTATTTTCATCAACACTATAAAGCGTACCGAAATAGTCCACACGCTCCTAACTTGCCCTTTTTTTTCTCTCCAACCTTCTTTTCTTTCTAAGTGGGACGGATTTGACTTCGAATCTATTAATAACTTGAATCGGTGTTTGTATATCATTCCTTCTCCATTATAAGACTAATTTTGACAACAACACTATAAAGCATACCAAAATAGTCCACACGCTCCAAACTAGCCCTTTTCTTTCTCTCCAACCTTATTTTCTTTCTAAGTGGGACGGATTTCACTCGAATCGTCCTATAAGTTGAATCGTTGTTTGTACATCATTCTTTCGCCAATAGAAGACTCTTATGGTCAACAATAGTATAAAGCGTACCAAAATATAACACACGTTCCTTACTGACCCTTTTCTTTCTCTCTAACCTTATTTTCTTTCTATGTTGGACGGATTTGACTCATATCATCCTATAAGTTGAATCGGTGTTTGTACATTATTCCTTCACAAATATAAGAATCTTATGGTCAACAACACTATAAACCATACTGAAATAGTCCACACGTTCCTAGCTTGCCCTTTTCTTTCTCTCTAACTTTCTTTTGTTTCTAAGTGGGACGGATTTCACTTGAATCATACTAATAAGTTAAATAAGTGCATGTACATCATTGCTTCACCATTATAAGACTAATTTTGACAACAACACTATAAAGCATACCAAAATAGTCAACACGCTCCTAACTAGCCGTTTTCTTTCTCTCCAACCTTCTTTTCTTTCTAAGTGGGACAGATTTCCCTCGAATCAGCCTATAAGTGGAATCGGTGTTTGTACATCATTCCTTCACCAATATAAGATTCTTATTGTCAACAACACTATAAAGCGTACCAAAATAGTCCACACGCTCCTAACTTGCCCTTTTTTTTCTCTATAACCTTATTTTCTTTCTATGTGGGACGGATTTTAACTTCGAATCCTATTAATAACTTGAATCGGTGTTTGTATTTCATTCCTTTTCCATTATAAGACTAATTTTAACAACAACACTATAAAGCATACCAAAATAGTCCACAGCCTACTAACTAGCCCTTTTCTTTCTCTCCAACCTTCTTTTCTTTCTAAGTGGGACGGATTTCACTCGAATCGCCCTATAAGTTGAGTCGGTGTTTGTACATCATTCCTTCATCAATATAAGACTATTTTGGTACGCTTTATACTGTTGTTGACCATAAGAGTTATATTGGTGAAGGAATGATGTACAAACACAGATTCAACTTTTTTTCTTTTTTTTTTTTTTTTTTTTTTGAAAAGTAAGTCAATATTATAGAAAATAAAAAAATGGCTAGAAGCGTACAAAATACTTGGGGCATACCCCAAGGGTGGAACCCCCAAACCCACCAAAGAGTTAAGCTTAACTCTAAACACAGGGGATTATACAAGAGATTCACCATAACCCTTACAACAATAAAACAATTCTGATAAAACATAAGACTATAGGAACCAATGTTTAACATATCTCTAGAGCACCTCCCCACAAATATAATATACATAATCTTCATCAGATTATAGAAATTAATTTCTATCACAGTGAGAGTCTTCATAGCCATCCGAACCCCTTGAACTTCAGCAACCAACTTATAAATCTGCACAGTGTAAACAAAGGGATCAAAAGATAATGCAACATTTATAAAAAAGATCACAAAGCACCTCCCACGAAGTCTGAACCATTTCCTGAACCATAATCCCATAAACACTGACTCTCTACCACTCATCCAAACACAAACCCAGAACATAAATTCCAGGAAAACTAAGCAAATATTCCCCTCACCCATTGCTTGAAACTCTGTCTCCATTTTGAATATCCAACAAGTGATACAATCTAAATTTGACAGAAGAATTTATCTCCTGAACAAGTTGAACCTCCTTTTTAAACTCTCCTGCATACAACCTGAGGTTTCTCTCCCTCCATAAGATGTAAACACTTGCAGCTAATGCGAGTTTGGTAACACATGCCTTTAAAGTATTGTTAGTACAATGGTCATTGCACCAATTTACTATATCCACCCAATTCTTCCCAACTTGCTTCAAACCATTTTCAATAACAACCGAAGACCAAACTTGAGAAGAGAAACTGCATTCAAAAAATAGATGTTCCCTGTTTTCACACGGTAAGTCACAGAAGACACATTTTTGTTGCTGAAGCAACCCATAAATGACCAATTTATCTTGAGTTTGCATCCTATTATGAATTAAAGTCCATAAAATAAAAGCATGTCTTGGAATATTATTTGGGAACTACACAGTCTTGTACCATTTAACTTGACTATCCCTGTTCCTTAACAAATTCCAAGCCGAACTAATAGAATACTTACCCTTGGTAGGCTTCCAAATCAAAGTATCAACATCATGGAAATCAGGAGAGGGGAAGATTGCAATATCATCTCTTAACTCCATTAATTTGTGAGAGTTTGCAAAAGGAGGGTACCATTGCCCATTTCTGATTATGGCATTGACTTTACAATTGGTTCTTAACCCAGAATCATACCTGATTCTATCCCAATGTTTTTCTACAATAGAAGTGGGATACAACCAATCATCATGCCAAAGAAGAATATTATTGCCATTCCCAACCTTGTACTCAATGTAATGGGACAGATTTCACTCGAATCATCCTATAAGTGGAATCGGTGTTTGTACATCATTCCTTCACCAATATAAGATTCTTATTGTCAACAACACTATAAAGCATACCAAAATAGTCCACACGCTCCTAACTTGCCCTTTTTTTTCTCTATAATCTTCTCTTTTTTCTAAGTGGGACGGATTTCACTTCGAATCCTATTAATAACTTGAATCGGTGTTTGTATTTCATTCCTTCTCCATTATAAGACAAATTTTGACAACAACACTATAAAGCATACCAAAATAGTCCACAGGCTCCTAACTAACCCTTTTCTTTCTCTCCAACCTTCTTTCCTTTCTAAGTGGGACGGATTTCACTCGAATCGCCCTATAAGTTGAATCGGTTTTTGTACATCATTCCTTGACCAATATAAGACTCTTATGGTCAACAATAGTATAAAGTGTAACAAAATATTCCACACGTTCCTAACTGACCCTTTTCTTTCTTTCTAAACATATTTTCTTTCTAAGTGGGACGGATTTGACTCGAATCGTCCAATAAGTTGAATCGGTGTTTGTACATCATTCCTTCAAAAATATAAGACTCTTATGGTCAACAACACTATAAACCATACCGAAATAGTCCACACGCTCCTAACTGTCCCTTTTCTATCTCTCCAACCTTCTTTTCTTCCTAAGTGGGACGGATTTCACTTCGAATCCTACTAATAACTTGAATCGGTGTTTGTACATCATTCCTTCTCCATTATAAGTCTATTGTGGAAAAAACACTACAAAGCATTTCAAAATAGTTCACACGCTCCTAACTAGCCCATTTCTTTCTCTCCAACCTTCTTTTCTTTCTAAGTGGGACGGATTACTCTTGAATCGTCCTATAAGATGAATAGGTGTTTGTACATCATTCCTTCACCAATATAAGATTTTTATTGTCAACAACACTATAAAGCGTACCGAAATAGTCCACACGCTCCAAACAAGCCCTTTTCTTTCTCTTCAACCTTCTCTTCTTCCTAAGTGGGACGGATTTCACTTCTAATCCTATTAATAACTTGAATCGGTGTTTGTACATCACTCCTTCTCCATTCTAAGACTATTGTGGACAAAACACTACAAAGCATTTCAAAATAGTTCACACGCTCCTAAGTAGCCCATTTCTTTCTCTCCAACCTTCTTTTCTTTCTAAGTGGGACGGATTACACTTCGAATCCTATTAATAACTTGAATCAGTGTTTGTATATCATTCCTTCTCCATTATAAGACTAATTTTGACAACAACACTATAAAGCATACCAAAATAGTCCACACGCTCCAAACTAGCCCTGTTCTTTCTCTCCAACCTTCTTTTCTTTCTAAGTGGGACTGATTTCACTCGAATCGTCCTATAAGTTGAATCGTTGTTTGTACATTATTCCTTCACCAATATAAGACTCTTATGGTCAACAATAGTATAAAGCATACCAATATATTCCACACGTTCCTAACTGACCCTTTTCTTTTTCTCTAACCTTATTGTTTTTCTAAGTTTGACGGATTTGACACGTATCGTCCTATAAGTTGAATCGGTGTTTGTACATCATTCCTTCACAAATATAATACTCTTATGGTCAACAACACTATAAACCTTACCGAAATAGTCCACCCGTTCCTAGCTTGCCCTTTTCTTTCTCTCCAACTTTCTTTTGTTTCTAAGTGGGACGGATTTCACTTCAATCATACTAATAAGTTGAATCAATGCTTGTACATCATTCCTTCACCATTATAAGACTAATTTTGACAACAACACTATAAAACATACCGAAATAGTCCACACGTTCCTATCTGTCGCTTTTCTTTCTCTCCAACCTTCTTTTCTTCCTAATTGGGACGGATTTCATTTCGAATCCTACTAATAACTTGAATCGGTGTTTGTACAGCATTCCTTCTCCACTATAAGACTATTGTGAAAAAAACACTACAAAGCATTTCAAAATAGTTAACACGCTCCTAACTAGCCCATTTCTTTATCTCCAACCTTCTTTTCTTTCTAAGTGGGACGGATTACACTTGAATCGTCCTATAAGTTGAATCGGTGTTTGTACATCATTTCTTCACCAATATAAGATTCTTATTGTCAACAACACTATAAAGCGTACCGAAATAGTCCACACGCTCCTAACTTGCCCTTTTTTTTCTCTCCAACCTTCTTTTCTTTCTAAGTGGGACGGATTTCACTTCGAATCCTATTAATAACTTGAATCGGTGTTTGTATTTCATTCCTTCTCCATTATAAGACAAATTTTGACAACAACACTATAAAGCATACCAAAATAGTCCACAGGCTCCTAACTAACCCTTTTCTTTCTCTCCAACCTTCTTTCCTTTCTAAGTGGGACGGATTTCACTCGAATCGCCCTATAAGTTGAATCGGTTTTTGTACATCATTCCTTGACCAATATAAGACTCTTATGGTCAACAATAGTATAAAGTGTAACAAAATATTCCACACGTTCCTAACTGACCCTTTTCTTTCTCTCTAAACATATTTTCTTTCTAAGTGGGACGGATTTGACTCGAATCGTCCTATAAGTTGAATCGGTGTTTGTACATCATTCCTTCACAAATATAAGACTCTTATGGTCAACAACACTATAAACCATACCGAAATAGTCCACACGCTCCTAACTGTCCCTTTTCTATCTCTCCAACTTTCTTTTCTTCCTAAGTGGGACGGATTTCACTTCGAATCCTACTAAGAACTTGAATCGGTGTTTGTACATCATTCCTTCTCCATTATAAGTCTATTGTGGAAAAAACACTACAAAGCATTTCAAAATAGTTCACACGCTCCTAACTAGCCCATTTCTTTCTCTCCAACCTTCTTTTCTTTCTAAGTGGGACGGATTACTCTTGAATCGTCCTATAAGATGAATAGGTGTTTGTACATCATTCCTTCACCAATATAAAATTTTTATTGTCAACAACACTATAAAGCGTACCGAAATAGTCCACACGCTCCAAACAAGCCATTTTCTTTCTCTCCAACCTTCTTTTCTTCCTAAGTGGGACGGATTTCACTTCTAATCCTACTAATAACTTGAATCGGTGTTTGTACATCACTCCTTCTCCATTCTAAGACTATTGTGGACAAAACACTACAAAGCATTTCAAAATAGTTCACACGCTCCTAAGTAGCGCATTTCTTTCTCTCCAACCTTCTTTTCTTTCTAAGTGGGACGGTTACACTTCGAATCCTATTAATAACTTGAATCAGTGTTTGTATATCATTCCTTCTCCATTATAAGACTAATTTTGACAACCACACTATAAAGCATACCAAAATAGTCCACACGCTCCAAACTAGCCCTGTTCTTTCTCTCCAACCTTCTTTTCTTTCTAAGTGAGACTGATTTCACTCGAATCGTCCTATAAGTTGAATCGTTGTTTGTACATCATTCCTTCACCAATATAAGACTCTTATGGTCAACAATAGTATAAAGCATACCAAAATATTCCACACGTTCCTAACTGACCTTTTTCTTTCTCTCTAACCTTATTTTCTTTCTAAGTTGGACGGATTTGGCTCGTATCGTCCTATAAGTTGAATCGGTGTTTGTACATCATTCCTTCACAAATATAATACTCTTATGGTCAACAACACTATAAACCTTACCGAAATAGTCCACCCGTTCCTAGCTTGCCCTTTTCTTTCTCTCCAACTTTCTTTTGTTTCTAAGTGGGACAGATTTCACTTGAATCATACTAATAAGTTAAATCAATGCTTGTACATCATTCCTTCACCATTGTAAGACTAATTTTGACAACAACACTATAAAACATACCGAAATAGTCCACACGTTCCTATCTGTCGCTTTTCTTTCTCTCCAACCTTCTTTTCTTCCTAATTGGGACGGATTTCATTTCGAATCCTACTAATAACTTGAATCGGTGTTTGTACAGCATTCCTTCTCCACTATAAGACTATTGTGAAAAAAACACTACAAAGCATTTCAAAATAGTTAACACGCTCCTAACTAGCCCATTTCTTTATCTCCAACCTTCTTTTCTTTCTAAGTGGGACGGATTACACTTGAATCGTCCTATAAGTTGAATCGGTGTTTGTACATCATTTCTTCACCAATATAAGATTCTTATTGTCAACAACACTATAAAGCGTACCGAAATAGTCCACACGCTCCTAACTTGCCCTTTTTTTTCTCTCCAACCTTCTTTTCTTTCTAAGTGGGACGGATTTCACTTCGAATCCTATTAATAACTTGAATCGGTGTTTGTATTTCATTCCTTCTCCATTATAAGACAAATTTTGACAACAACACTATAAAGCATACCAAAATAGTCCACAGGCTCCTAACTAACCCTTTTCTTTCTCTCCAACCTTCTTTCCTTTCTAAGTGGGACGGATTTCACTCGAATCGCCCTATAAGTTGAATCGGTTTTTGTACATCATTCCTTGACCAATATAAGACTCTTATGGTCAACAATAGTATAAAGTGTAACAAAATATTCCACACGTTCCTAACTGACCCTTTTCTTTCTCTCTAAACATATTTTCTTTCTAAGTGGGACGGATTTGACTCGAATCGTCCTATAAGTTGAATCGGTGTTTGTACATCATTCCTTCACAAATATAAGACTCTTATGGTCAACAACACTATAAACCATACCGAAATAGTCCACACGCTCCTAACTGTCCCTTTTCTATCTCTCCAACTTTCTTTTCTTCCTAAGTGGGACGGATTTCACTTCGAATCCTACTAAGAACTTGAATCGGTGTTTGTACATCATTCCTTCTCCATTATAAGTCTATTGTGGAAAAAACACTACAAAGCATTTCAAAATAGTTCACACGCTCCTAACTAGCCCATTTCTTTCTCTCCAACCTTCTTTTCTTTCTAAGTGGGACGGATTACTCTTGAATCGTCCTATAAGATGAATAGGTGTTTGTACATCATTCCTTCACCAATATAAAATTTTTATTGTCAACAACACTATAAAGCGTACCGAAATAGTCCACACGCTCCAAACAAGCCCTTTTCTTTCTCTCCAACCTTCTTTTCTTCCTAAGTGGGACGGATTTCACTTCTAATCCTACTAATAACTTGAATCGGTGTTTGTACATCACTCCTTCTCCATTCTAAGACTATTGTGGACAAAACACTACAAAGCATTTCAAAATAGTTCACACGCTCCTAAGTAGCGCATTTCTTTCTCTCCAACCTTCTTTTCTTTCTAAGTGGGACGGTTACACTTCGAATCCTATTAATAACTTGAATCAGTGTTTGTATATCATTCCTTCTCCATTATAAGACTAATTTTGACAACCACACTATAAAGCATACCAAAATAGTCCACACGCTCCAAACTAGCCCTGTTCTTTCTCTCCAACCTTCTTTTCTTTCTAAGTGAGACTGATTTCACTCGAATCGTCCTATAAGTTGAATCGTTGTTTGTACATCATTCCTTCACCAATATAAGACTCTTATGGTCAACAATAGTATAAAGCATACCAAAATATTCCACACGTTCCTAACTGACCTTTTTCTTTCTCTCTAACCTTATTTTCTTTCTAAGTTGGACGGATTTGGCTCGTATCGTCCTATAAGTTGAATCGGTGTTTGTACATCATTCCTTCACAAATATAATACTCTTATGGTCAACAACACTATAAACCTTACCGAAATAGTCCACCCGTTCCTAGCTTGCCCTTTTCTTTCTCTCCAACTTTCTTTTGTTTCTAAGTGGGACGGATTTTACTTCAATCATTCTAATAAGTTGAATCAATGCTTGTACATCATTCCTTCACCATTATAAGACTAATTTTGACAACAACACTATAAAACATACCGAAATAGTCCACACGTTCCTATCTGTCCCTTTTCTTTCTCTCCAACCTTCTTTTCTTCCTAAGTGGGACGGATTTCATTTCGAATCCTACTAATAACTTGAATCGGTGTTTGTACAGCATTCCTTCTCCATTATAAGACTATTGTGGACAAAACACTACAAAGCATTTCAAAATAGTTCACACGCTCCTAACTAGCCAATTTCTTTATCTCAAACCTTCTTTTCTTTCTACGTGGGACGGATTACACTTGAATCGTCCTATAAGTTGAATCGGTGTTTGTACATCATTCCTTCACCAATATAAGATTCTTATTGTCAACAATACTATAAAGCGTACCGAAATATTCCACACGCTCCTAACTTGCCCTTTTTTTTCTCTCCAACCTTCTTTTCTTTCTAAGTGGGACGGATTTCACTTCGAATCCTATTAATAACTTGAATCGGTGTTTGTATATCTGTCCTTCTTCATTATAAGACTAATTTTGACAACAACACAATAAAGCATACCAAATTAGTCCACACGCTCCAAACTAGCCATGTTCTTTCTCTCCAACCTTCTTTCATTCTAAGTGAGACGGATTTCACTCGAATCGTCCTATAAGTTGAATCGTTGTTTGTACATCATTCATTCGCCAATATAAGACTCTTATGGTCAACAATAGTATAAAGCATACCAAAATATTCCACACGTTCCTAACTGATCCTTTTCTTTCTCTCTAACCTTATTTTCTTTCTAAGTTGGACGGATTTGACTCGTATCGTCCTATAAGTTGAATCGGTGTTTGTACATTTTTCCTTCACAAATATAAGAATCTTATGGTCAACAACACTATAAACCATACCAAAATAGTACACACGTTCCTAGCTTGCCATTTTCTTTCTCTCCAACTTTCTTTTGTTTCTAAGTGGGACGGATTTGACTTCAATCATACTAATAAGTTGAATCAATGCTTGTACATCATTCCTTCACCATTATAAGACTAATTTTGACAACAACACTATAAAACATACCGAAATAGTCCACACGTTCCTATCTGTCCCTTTTCTTTCTAACTGGGACGGATTTCACTTCGAATCCTACTAATAACTTGAATCGGCGTTTGTATATCATTCCTTCTCCATTATAAGACTAATTTTGACAACAACACTATAAAGCATACCAAAATAGTCCACACGCTCCTAACAAGCCCTTTTATTTCTCTCCAAACTTCTTTTCTTTCTAAGTGGGACGGATTTCACTCGAATCATCCTATAAGTTGAATCGGTGTTTGTACATCATTACTTCACCAATATAAGATTCTTATTGTCATCAACACTATAAAGCGTACCAAAATAGTCCACACGCTCCTAAGTAGCCCATTTCTTTCTCTCCAACCTTATTTTCTTTCTAAGTGGGACGGATTTCACTTCGAATCCTATTAATAACTTGAATCGGTGTTTGTATTTCATTCCTTCTCCATTATAATACAAATTT
Organism: Cornus suecica; assembly: GCA_963922005.1. Classification (NCBI taxonomy): domain Eukaryota; kingdom Viridiplantae; phylum Streptophyta; class Magnoliopsida; order Cornales; family Cornaceae; genus Cornus; species Cornus suecica. The sequence goes on from OY998239.1 coordinate 48,005,792, forward strand.
TGACAACAACACTATAAAGCATACCAAATTAGTCCACAGGCTCCTAACTAGCCCTTTTCTTTCTCTCTCAATCTTCTTTTGTTTCCAAGTGCGACGGATTTCACTCGAATCGTCCTATAAGTTGAATCGTTGTTTGTACATCAATCCTTCGCCAATATAAGACTCTTATGGTCAACAATAGAATAAAGCATACCAAAATATTCCACACGTTCCTAACTGATCCTTTTCTTTCTCTCTTACCTTATTTTCTTTCTAAGTTGGACGGATTTGACTCGTATCGTCCTATAAGTTGAATCGTTGTTTGTACATTATTCCTTCGCCAATATAAGACTCTTATGGTCAACAATAGTATAAAGCATACCAAAATATTCCACACGTTCCTAACTGACCCTTTTCTTTCTCTCTAAACATATTTTCTTTCTAAGTGGGACGGATTTGACTCGAATCGTCCTGTAAGTAGAATCGGTGTTTGTACATCATTCCTTCACAAATATAAGACTCTTATGGTCAATAACACTATAAACCATACCGAAATAGTCCACCCGTTCCTAGCTTGCCCTTTTCTTTCTCTCCAACTTTCTTTTGTTTCTAAGTGGGACGGATTTCACTTGAATCATACTAATAAGTTGAATCAATGCTAGTACATCATTCCTTCACCATTATAAGACTAATTTTGACAAAAACACTATAAAACATACCGAAATAGTCCACACGTTCCTATCTGTCCCTTTTCTTTCTCTCCAACCTTCTTTTATTCCTAAGTGGGACGGATTTCATTTCGAATCCTACTAATAACTTGAATCGGTGTTTGTACAGCATTCCTTCTCCATTATAAGACTATTGTGGACAAAACATTACAAAGCATTTCAAAATAGTTCACACGCTCCTAACTAACCCATTTCTTTCTCTCCAACCTTCTTTTCTTTCTAAGTGGGACGGATTACACTTGAATCGACCTATAAGTTGAATCGGTGTTTGTACATCATTCCTTCACCAATATAAGATTCTTATTCTCAACAACACTATAAAGCGTACCGAAATAGTCCACACGCTACTAACTTGCCCTTTTTTTTCTCTCCAACGTTCTTTTCTTTCTAAGTGGGACGGATTTCACTTCGAATCCTATTACTAACTTGAATCGGTGTTTGTATATCATTCCTTCTTCATTAGAAGACTAATTTTGACAACAACACTATAAAGCATACCAAAATAGTCCTTACGCTCCAAACTAGCCCTGTTCTTTCTCTACAACCTTATTTTCTCTCTAAGTGGGACGGATTTGACTCGAATCGTCCTATAAGTTGAATCGTTGTTTGTACATCATTTCTTCGCCAATATAAGACTCTTATGGTCAACAATAGTATAAAGCATACCAAAATAGTCCACACGCTCCTAACTGCCCCTTTTCTTTCTAACTGGGACGAATTTCACTTCGAATCCTACTAATAACTTGAATCGGTGTTTGTATATCATTCCTTCTCCATTATAAGACTTATTTTGACAACAACACTATAAAGCATACAAAAATAGTCCACACGCTCCTAACTAACCCTTTTCTTTCTCCCCAACCTTCTTTTCTATCTAACTAGGACGGATTTAACTCGAATCGCCCTATAAGTTGAATCGGTTTTTGTACATCATTCCTTCACCAATATAAGACTCTTATGGTTAACAATAGTATAAAGTGTAACAAAATATTCCACACGTTCCTAACTGACCCTTTTCTTTCTCTCTAAACATATTTTCTTTCTAAGTGGGACGGATTTGACTCGAATCGTCCTATAAGTTGAATCGGTGTTTGTACATCATTCATTCACAAATATAAGACTCTTATGGTCAACAACACTATAAACCATACCGAAATAGTCCACACGCTCCTAACTGTCCTTTTTCTATCTCTCCAACCTTCTTTTCTTCCTAAGTGGGACGGATTTCACTTCGAATCCTACTAATAACTTGAATCGGTGTTTGTACATCATTCCTTCTCCATTATAAGTCTATTGTGGACAAAACACTACAAAGCATTTCAAAATAGTTCTCACGCTCCTAACTAGCCCATTTCTTTCTCTCCAACCTTCTTTTCTTTCTAAGTGGGACGGACTACTCTTGAATCGTCCAAAAAGATGAATAGGTGTTTGTACATCATTCCTTCACCAATATAAGATTTTTATTGTCAAAAACCCTATAAAGCGTACCGAAATAGTCCACACGCTCCAAACTAGCCCTTTTCTTTCTCTCCAACCTTCTTTTCTTCCTAAGTGGGACGGATTTCACTTCTAATCCTACTAATAACTTGAATCGGTGTTTGTACATCACTCCTTCTCCATTCTAAGACTATTGTGGTCAAAACACTACAAAGCATTTCAAAATAGTTCACACGCTCCTTAGTAGCCCATTTCTTTCTCTCCAACCTTCTTTTCTTTCTAAGTGGGACGGATTACACTTCGAATCCTATTAATAACATGAATCAGTGTTTGTATATCATTCCTTCTCCATTATAAGACTAATTTTGACAACAACACTATAAAGCATACCAAAATAGTCCACACGCTCCATACCAGCCCTGTTCTTTCTCTCCAACCTTCTTTTTTTCTAAGTGAGACGGATTTCACTCGAATCGTCCTATAAGTTGAATTGTTGTTTGTACATTATTCCTTCGCCAATATAAGACTCTTATGGTCAACAATAGTATAAAGCATACCAAAATATTCCACACGTTCCTAACTGACCCTTTTCTTTCTCTCTAACCTTATTTTCTTTCTAAGTTGACGGATTTGGCTCGTATCGTCCTATAAGTTGAATCGGTGTTTGTACATCATTCCTTCACAAATATAATACTCTTATGGTCAACAACACTATAAATCATACCGAAATAGTCCACCCGTTCCTAGCTTGCCCTTTTCTTTCTCTCCAACTTTCTTTTGTTTCTAAGTGGGACAGATTTCACTTGAATCATACTAATAAGTTAAATCAGTGTTTGTACATCATTCCTGCACCATTATAAGACTAATTTTGACAACAACACTATAAAGCATACCAAAATAGTCCACACGCTCCTAACTGCCCCCTTTTATTTCTAACTGGGACGGATTTCACTTCGAATCCTACTAATAACTTGAATCGGTGTTTGTATATCATTCCTTCTCCATTATAAGACTAATTTTGACAACAACATTATAAAGCATACCAAAATAGTCCACACGCTCCTAACTAGCCCATTTCTTTCCCTCCAAACTTCTTTTCTTTCTAAGTTGGACGGATTTCACTCGAATCATCCTATAAGTTGAATCGGTGTTTGTACATCATTCCTTCACCTATATAAGATTCTTATAGTCAACAACACTATAAAGCGTACCAAAATAGTCCACACGCTCCTAAGTAGCCCATTTCTTTCTCTCCAACCTTATTTTCTTTCTAAGTGGGACGGATTTCACTTCGAATCCTATTAATAACATGAATCGGTGTTTGTATTTCATTCCTTCTCCATTATAAGACAAATTTTGACAACAACACTATAAGCATACCAAATTAGTCCACACGCTCCTAACTAGCCCTTTTCTTTCTCTCTCTACCTTCTTTTGTTTCCAAGTGCGACGGATTTCACTCGAATCGTCCTATAACTTGAATCGGTGTTTGTACATCATTCATTCACCAATATAAGACTCTTATGGTCAAAAATAATATAAAGGGTACCAAAATATTCCACACGTTCCTAACTGACCCTTTTCTTTTTCTCTAAACATATTTTATTTCTAAGTGGGACGGATTTGACTCGAATCGTCCTATAAGTAGAATCGGTGTTTGTACATCATTCCTTCACAAATATAAGACTCTTATGGTCAACAACACTATAAACCATACCGAAATAGTCCACCCGTTCCTAGCTTGCCCTTTTCTTTCTCTCCAACTTTCTTTTGTTTCTAAGTGGGACGGATTTCACTTGAATCATACTAATAAGTTGAATCAATGCTTGTACTTCATTCCTTCACCATTATAAGACTAATTTTTACAACAACACTATAAAACATATCGAAATAGTCCACACGTTCCTATATGTCCCTTTTCTTTCTCTCCAACCTTTTTTTCTTCCTAAGTGGGACGGATTTCACTTCGAATCCTACTATTAACTTGAATCGGTGTTTGTACATCATTCCTTCTCCATTATAAGACTATTGGGGACAAAACACAACAAAGCATTTCAAAATAGTTAACACGCTCCTAAGTAGCCCATTTCTTCCTCTCCAACCTTCTTTTCTTTCTAAGTGGGACGGATTACACTTGAATCGTCCTATAAGTTGAATCGGTGTTTGTACATTATTCATTCACCAATATAAGATTCTTATTGTCAGCTACACTATAAAGCGTACCGAAATAGTCCACACGCTCCTAACTTGCACTTTTTTTATCTCCAACCTTCTTTTCTTTCTAAGTGGGACGGATTTGACTTCGAATCCTATTAATAACTTGAATCGGTGTTTGTATATCATTCCTTCTCCATTATAAGACTAATTTTGACAACAACACTATAAAGCATACCAAAATAGTCCACACGCTCCAAACTAGCCCTTTTCTTTCTCTCCAACCTTATTTTCTTTCTAAGTGGGACGGATTTCACTCGAATCGTCCTATAAGTTGAATCGTTGTTTGTACATCATTCCTTCGCCAATATAAGACTCTTATGGTCAACAATAGTATAAAGCGTACCAAAATATTCCACACGTTCCTTACTGACCCTTTTCTTTCTCTCTAACCTTATTTTCTTTCTAAGTTGGACGGATTTGACTCATATCGTCCTATAAGTTGAATCGTTGTTTGTACATTATTCCTTCACAAATATAAGAATCTTATGGTAAACAACACTATAAACCATACTGAAATAGTCCACACGTTCCTAGCTTGCCCTTTTCTTTCTCTCTAACTTTCTTTTGTTTCTAAGTGGGACGGATTTCACTTGAATCATACTAATAACTTAAATCAGTGCATGTACATCATTCCTTCACCATTATAAGACTAATTTTGACAACAACACTATAAAGCATACGGAAATAGTCCACACGCTCCTAACTAGCCCTTTTCTTTCTCCCCAACCTTATTTTCTTTCTAAGTGGGATGTATTTCACTCGAATCATCCTATAAGTGGAATCGGTGTTTGTACATCATTCATTCACCAATATAAGATTCTTATTGTCAACAACACTATAAAGCATACCAAAAAAGTCCACACGCTCCTAACTATCCCTTTTTTTTCTCTCCAACCTTCTTTTCTTTCTAAGTGGGACGGATTTCACTTCGAATCCTATTAATAACTTGAATCGGTATTTGTATTTCATTCCATCTCCATTATAAGACTAATTTTGACAACAACACTATAAAGCATACCAAAATAGTCAACACGCTCCTAACTAGCCTTTTTCTTTCTCTCCAACCTTCTTTTCTTTCTAAGTGGGACATATTTCCTTCGAATCATCATATAAGTGGAATCGGTGTTTGTACATCATTCATTCACCAATATAAGATTCTTATTCTCAACAACACTATAGATCGTACCAAAATAGTCCACACGCTCCTAACTTGCCCTTTTTTTTCTCTATAACCTTCTTTTCTTTCTAAGTGGGACGGATTTCACTTCGAATCCTATTAATAACTTGAATCGGTGTTTGTATTTCATTCATTCTCCATTATAAGACTAATTTTCACAACAACACTATAAAGCATACCAAAATAGTCCACAACCTACTAACTAGCCATTTTCTTTCTCTCCAACCTTCTTTTCTTTCTAAGTGGGACGAATTTAACTCGAATCGCCCTATAAGTTGAATCGGTTTTTGTACATCATTCCTTCACCAATATAAGACTTTTATGGTCAACAATAGTATAAAGTGTAACAAAATATTCCACACGTTCCTAACTGACCCTTTTCTTTCTCTCTAAACATATTTTTTTTCTAAGTGGGACGGATTTGACTCGAATCGTCCTATAAGTTGAATCGGTGTTTGTACATCATTCATTTACAAATATAAGACTCTTATGGTCAACAACACTATAAACCATACCGAAATAGTCCACACGCTCCTAACTGTCCCTTTTCTATCTCTCCAACCTTCTTTTCTTCCTAAGTGGGACGGATTTCACTTCGAATCCTACTAATAACTTGAATCGGTGTTTGTACATCATTCCTTCTCCATTATATGTCTATTGTGGACAAAACAGTACAAAACATTTCAAAATAGTTCACACGCTCCTAACTAGCCCATTTCTTTCTCTTTAACCTTCTTTTCTTTCTAAGTGGGACGGACTACTCTTGAATCGTCCAAAAAGATGAATAGGTGTTTGTACATCATTCCTTCACCAATATAAGATTTTTATTGTCAACAACACTATAAAGCGTACCAAAATAGTCCACACGCTCCAAACTAGCCCTTTTCTTTCTCTCCAACCTTCTTTTCTTCCTAAGTGGGACGGATTTCACTTCTAATCCTACTAATAACTTGAATCGGTGTTTGTACATCACTCCTTCTCCATTCTAAGTCTATTGTGGAAAAAACACTACAAAGCATTTCAAAATAGTTCACACGCTCCTAAGTAGCCCATTTCTTTCTCTCCAACCTTCTTTTCATTCTAAGTGGGACGGATTACACTTCGAATCCTATTAATAACATGAATCAGTGTTTGTATATCATTCCTTCTCCATTATAAGACTAATTTTGACAACAACACTATAAAGCATACCAAAATAGTCCACACGCTCCATACTAGCCCTGTTCTTTCTCTCCAACCTTCTTTTCTTTCTAAGTGGGACGGATTTCACTCGAATCGTCCTATAAGTTGAATCGTTGTTTGTACATTATTCCTTCGCCAATATAAGACTCTTATGGTCAACAATAGTATAAAGCATACCAAAATATTCCACACGTTCCTAACTGACCCTTTTCTTTCTCTCTAACCTTATTTTCTTTCTAAGTTGGACGGATTTGACTCGTATCGTCCTATAAGTTTAATCGGTGTTTGTACATCATTCCTTCACAAATATAATACTCTTATGGTCAACAACACTATAAATCATACCGAAATAGTCCACCCGTTCCTAGCTTGCCCTTTTCTTTCTCTCCAACTTTCTTTTGTTTCTAAGTGGGACTGATTTCACTTGAATCATACTAATAAGTTAAATCAGTGTTTGTACATCATTCCTGCACCATTATAAGACTAATTTTGACAACAACACTATAAAGCATACCAAAATAGTCCACACGTTCCTATATGTCCCTTTTCTTTCTCTCCAACCTTCTTTTCTTCCTAAGTGGGATGGATTTCACTTCGAATCCTACTAATAACTTGAATCGGTGTTTGTACATCTTTCCTTCTCCATTATAAGACTATTGGGGACAAAACACTACAAAGCATTTCAAAATAGTTAACACGCTCCTAAGTAGCCCATTTCTTTCTCTCCAACCATCTTTTCTTTCTAAGTGGGACGGATTTCACTCGAATCGTCATATAAGTTGAATCGTTGTTTGTACATCATTCCTTCGCCAATATAAGACTCTTATGGTCAACAATAGTATAAAGCGTACCAAAATATTCCACACGTTCATTACTGACCCTTTTCTATCTCTCTAACCTTATTTTCTTTCTAAGTTGGACGGATTTGACTCATATCGTCCTATAAGTTGAATCGGTTTTTGTACATTATTCCTTCACAAATATAAGAATCTTATGGTCAACAAGATTATAAACCATACTGAAATAGTCCACACGTTCCTAGCTTGCCCTTTTCTTTCTCTCTAACTTTCTTTTGTTTCTAAGTGGGACGGATTTCACTTGAATCATACTAATAACTTAAATCAGTGTATGTACATTATTCCTTCACCATTATAAAACTAATTTTGACAACAACACTATAAAGCATACGGAAATAGTCCACACGCTCCTAACTAGCCCTTTTCTTTCTCCCCAACCTTATTTTCTTTCTAAGTGGGATGGATTTCACTCGAATCATCCTATAAGTGGAATCGGTGTTTGTACATCATTCATTCACCAATATAAGATTCTTATTGTCAACAACACTATAAAGCATACCAAAATAGTCCACACGCTCCTCACTTTCCCTCTTTTTTTCTCTCCAACCTTTTTTTCTTTCTAAGTGGGACGGATTTCACTTCTAATCCTATTAATAACTTTATTCGGTGTTTGTATTTCATTCCATCTCCATTATAAGACTAATTTTGACAACAACACTATAAAGCATACCAAAATAGTCAACACGCTCCTAACTAGCCTTTTTCTTTCTCTCCAACCTTCTTTTCTTTCTAAGTGGGACAGATTTCGTTCGAATCATCCTATAAGTGGAATCGGTGTTTGTACATCATTCCTTCACCAATATAAGATTCTTATTATCAACAACACTATAAAGCGAACCAAAATAGTCCACACGCTCCTAACTTGCCCTTTTTTTTCTCTATAACCTTCTTTTCTTTCTATGTGGGATGGATTTCACTTCGAATCCTATTAATAACTTGAATCGGTGTTTGTATTTCATTCATTCTCCATTATAAGACTAATTTTCACAACAACACTATAAAGCATACCAAAATAGTCCACAACCTACTAACTAGCCCTTTTCTTTCTCTCCAACCTTCTTTTCTTTCTAAGTGGGACGGATTTCACTCGAATCGCCCTATAAGTTGAATCGGTTTTTGTACATCATTCCTTCACCAATATAAGACTCTTATGGTCAACAATAGTATAAAGTGTAACAAAATATTCCACACGTTCCTAACTGACCCTTTTCTTTCTCTCTAAACATATTTTCTTTCTAAGTGGGACGGATTTGACTCGAATCGTCCTATAAGTTGAATCAGTGTTTGTACATCATTCATTCACAAATATAAGACTCTTATGGTCAACAACACTATAAACCATACCGAAATAGTCCACACGCTCCTAACTGACCATTTTCTATCTCTCCAACCTTCTTTTCTTCCTAAGTGGGACGGATTTCACTTCGAATCCTACTAATAACTTGAATCGGTGTTTGTCCATCATTCCTTCTCCATTATAAGTCTATTGTGGACAAAACACTACAAAGCATTTCAAAATAGTTCACACGCTCCTAACTAGCCCATTTATTTCTCTCCAACCTTCTTTTCTTTCTAAGTGGGACGGATTACTCTTGAATCGTCCTATAAGATGAATAGGTGTTTGTACATCATTCCTTCACCAATATAAGATTTTTATTGTCACCAACACTATAAAGCATACCGAAATAGTCCACACGCTCCAAACTAGCCCTTTTCTTTCTCTCCAACCTTCTTTTCTTCCTAAGTGGGACGGATTTCACTTCTAATCCTACTAATAACTTGAATCGGTGTTTGTACATCACTCATTCTCCATTCTAATACTATTGTGGACAAAACACTATAAAGCATACCAAAATAGTCCACACGCTCCTAAGTAGCCCATTTCTTTCTCTCCAACCATATTTTCTTTCTAAGTGGGACGGATTTCACTTCGAATCCTATTAATAACTTGAATCGGTGTTTATATTTCATTCCTTCTCCATTATAAGACAAATTTTGACAACAACACTATAAAGCATACCAAATTAGTCCACACGCTCCTAACTAGCCATTTTCTTTCTCTCTCTACCTTCTTTTGTTTCCAAGTGCGACGGATTTCACTCGAATCGTCCTATAAGTTGAATCGGTGTTTGTACATCATTCCTTCACCAATATAAGACTCTTATGGTCAACAATTGTATAAAGCGTACCAAAATATTCCACACGTTCCTAACTGACCCTTTTCTTTCTCTCTAAACATATTTTCTTTCTAAGTGGGACGGATTTGAATCGAATCGTCCTATAAGTAGAATCGGTGTTTGTACATCATTCATTCACAAATATAAGACTCTTATGGTCACCAACACTATAAACCATACCGAAATAGTCCACCCGTTCCTAGCTTGCCCTTTTCTTTCTCTCCAACTTTCTTTTGTTTCTAAGTGGGACGAATTTCACTTGAATCATACTAATAAGTTGAATCAATTCTTGTACATCATTCCTTCACCATTATAAGACTAATTTTGACAACAACACTATAAAACCTATCGAAATTGTCCACACGTTCCTATCTGTCCCTTTTCTTTCTCTCCAACCTACTTTTCTTCCTAAGTGGGACGGATTTCATTTCGAATCCTACTAATAACTTGAATCGGTGTTTGTACAGCATTCCTTCTCCATTATAAGACTATTGTGGACAAAACACTACAAAGCATTTCAAAATAGTTCACACGCTCCTAACTAGCCCATTTCTTTCTCTCCAACCTTCTTTTCTTTCTAAGTGGGACGGATTACACTTGAATCGTCCTATAAGTTGAATCGGTGTTTGTACATCATTCCTTCACCAATATAAGATTCTTATTGTCAACAACACTATATAGCGTACCGAAATAGTCCACACGCTCCTAACTTGCCCTTTTTTTTTCTCTCCAACCTAATTTTCTTTCTAAGTGGGACGGATTTCACTTCGAATCCTATTAATAACTTGAATCGGTGTTTGTATATCATTCCTTCTTCATTATAAGACTAATTTTGACAACAACACTATAAATCATACCAAAATAGTCCACACGCTCCAAACTAGCCTTGTTCTTTCTCTCCAACCTTCTTTTCTTTCTAAGTGAGACGGATTTCACTCGAATCGTCCTATAAGTTGAATCGTTGTTTGTACATCATTCCTTCGCCAATATAAGACTCTTATGGTCAACAATAGTATAAAGCATACCAAAATATTCCACACGTTCCTTACTGATCCTTTTCTTTCTCTCTAACCTTATTTTCTTTCTAAGTTGGACGGATTTGACTCGTATCGTCCTATAAGTTGAATCGATGTTTGTACATTTTTCCTTCACAAATATAAGAATCTTATGGTCAACAACTCTATAAACCATACCAAAATAGTACACACGTTCCTAGCTTGCCCTTTTCTTTCTCTCCAACTTTCTTTTGTTTCTAAGTGGGACGGATTTCACTTGAATCATACTAATAAGTTAAATCAGTGTTTGTACATCATTCCTGCACCATTATAAGACTAATTTTGACAACAACACTATAAAGCATACCAAAATAGTCCACACGCTCCTAACTGCCCCTTTTTCTTTCAAACTGGGACGGATTTCACTTCGAATCCTACTAATAACTTGAATCGATGTTTGTATATCATTCCTTCTCCATTATAAGACTAATTTTGACAACAACACTATAAAGCATACCAAAATAGTCCACAGGCTCCTAACTAGCCCATTTCTTTCTCTCCAAATTTCTTTTCTTTCTAAGTGGGACGGATTTCACTCGAATCATCCTATAAGTTAAATCGGTGTTTGTACATCATTCCTTCACCAATATAAGATTCTTATAGTCAACAACACTATAAAGCATACCAAAATAGTCCACACGCTCCTAAGTAGCCCATTTCTTTCTCTCCAACCTTATTTTCTTTCTAAGTGGGACGGATTTCACTTCGAATCCTATTAATAACTTGAATCGGTGTTTATATTTCATTCCTTCTCCATTATAAGACAAATTTTGACAACAACACTATAAAGCATACCAAATTAGTCCACACGCTCCTAACTAGCCCTTTTCTTTCTCTCTCTACCTTCTTTTGTTTCCAAGTGCGACGGATTTCACTCGAATCGTCCTATAAGTTGAATCGGTGTTTGTACATCATTCCTTCACCAATATAAGACTCTTATGGTCAACAATTGTATAAAGCGTACCAAAATATTCCACACGTTCCTAACTGACCCTTTTCTTTCTCTCTAAACATATTTTCTTTCTAAGTGGGACGGATTTGAATCGAATCGTCCTATAAGTAGAATCGGTGTTTGTACATCATTCATTCACAAATATAAGACTCTTATGGTCACCAACACTATAAACCATACCGAAATAGTCCACCCGTTCCTAGCTTTCCCTTTTCTTTCTCTCCAACTTTCTTTTGTTTCTAAGTGGGACGGATTTCACTTGAATCATACTAATAAGTTGAATCAATGCTTGTACATCATTCCTTCACCATTATAAGACTAATTTTAACAACAACACTATAAAACATACCGAAATAGTCCACACGTTCCTATCTGTCCCTTTTCTTTCTCTCCAACCTTCTTTTCTTCCTAAGTGGGACGGATTTCATTTCGAATCCTACTAATAACTTGAATCGGTGTTTGTACAGCATTCCTACTCCATTATAAGACTATTGTGGACAAAACATTACAAAGCATTTCAAAATAGTTCACACGCTCCCAACTAGCCCATTTCTTTCTCTCCAACCTTCTTTTCTTTCTACTTGGGACGGATTACACTTGAATCGTCCTATAAGTTGAATCGGTGTTTGTACATCATTCCTTCACCAATATAAGATTCTTATTGTCAACAACACTATAAAGCGCACCGAAATAGTCCACACGCTCCTAACTTGCCCTTTTTTTTCTCTCCAACCTTCTTTTCTTTCTAAGTGGGACGGATTTCACTTCGAATCCTATTAATAACTTGAATCGGTGTTTGTATATCATTCCTTCTTCATTATAAGACTAATTTTGAAAACAACACTATAAAGCATACCAAAATAGTCCACACGCTCCAAACTAGCCCTGTTCTTTCTCTACAACCTTCTATTCTTTCTAAGTGGGACGAATTTCACTCGAATCGTCCTATAAGTTGAATCGTTGTTTGTACATCATTCCTTCGCCAATATAAGACTCTTATGGTCAACAATAGTAAAAAGCATACCAAAATATTCCACACGTTCCTAACTGATCCTTTTCTTTCTCTCTAACCTTATTTTCTTTCTAAGTTGGACGGATTTGACTCGTATCGTCCTATTAATTGAATCGGTGTTTTTACATTTTTCCTTCACAAATATAAGAATCTTATGGTCAACAACACTATAAACCATACCAAAATAGTCCACACGTTCCTAGCTTGCCCTTTTCTTTCTCTCCAACTTTCTTTTGTTTCTAAGTGGGACGGATTTCACTTGAATCATACTAATAAGTTAAATCAGTGCTTGTACATCATTCTTGCACCATTATAAGACTAATTTTGACAACAACACTATAAACCAAACCAAAATAGTCCACACGCTCCTAACTGCCCCTTTTCTTTCTAACTGGGGCGGATTTCACTTCGAATCCTACTAATATCTTGAATCATTGTTTGTATATCATTCCTTCTCCATTATAAGACTAATTTTGACAACAACACTATAAAGCATACAAAAATAGTCCACACGCTCCTAACTAGCCCTTTTCTTTCTCCCCAACCTTCATTTCTATCTAACTGGGACGGATTTCACTCGAATCCTCCTATAAGTTGAATCGGTGTTTGTACATCAATCTTTCACAAATATAAGACTTTTATGGTCAACAATAGTATAAAGCGTACCAAAATATTCCACATGTTACTAACTGACCCTTTTCTTTCTCTCTAACCTTATTTTGTTTTGAAGTTGGACGGATTTGACTCAAATCATCCTATAAGTTGAATCGGTGTTTGTACATTTTTCCTTCACAAATATAAGAATCTAATGGTCAACAACACTATAAACCATACCAAAATAGTCCACACGTTCCTAGCTTCCCCTTTTCTTTCTCTACAACTTTCTTTTGTTTCTAAGTGGGACGGATTTCACTTGAATCATACTAATAAGTTAAATCAGTGTTTGTACATCATTCATTCACCATTATAAGACTAATTTTGACAACAACACTATAAAGCATTCCAAAACAGTCCACACGCTCCTAACTGCCCCTTTTCTTTCTCTCCAACCTTCTTTCTTTCTAAGTGGGACGAATTTCACTTCGAATCCATTAATAAATTGAATCGGTGTTTGTACATCATTCATTCTCCCTTATAAGACTATTGTGGACAAAACACTACAAAGCATTTCAAAATAGTCCACACGTTCTTAACTTTCCCTTTTCTTTCTTTCCAAGTTTCTTTTGTTTCTAATTGGGACGGATTTCACTTGAATCGCCCTATAAGTTGAATCGGTGTTTGTTTATCATTCCTTCACCAATATATGTTTCTTATTGTCAACAACACTATAAAGCGTACCGAAATAGTCCACACGCTCCTAACTTGCCTTTTTCTTTCTCTCCAACCTTCTTTTCTTTCTAAGGGGGACGGATTTCACTTTGAATCCTACTAATAACTTGAATCGGTGTTTGTATATCATTCCTTCTCCATTATAAGACTAATTTTGACAACAACACTATAAAGCTTACAAAAATTGTCCACACCTTCCTAACTAGCCCTTTTCTTTCTCTCCAACCTTATTTTCTCTCTAAGTGGGACGGATTTCACTCGAATCGTCCTATAAGTTGAATCGGTGTTTGTACATCATTCCTTCACCAATATAAGACTCTTATGGTCAACAATAGTATAAAGCGTACCAAAATATTCCACACGTTCCTAACTGATCCTTTTCTTTCTCTCTAAACATATTTTCTTTCTAAGTGGGACGGATTTAACTCGAACCGTCCTATAAGTTGAATCGGTGTTTGTACATCATTCCTTCATAAATATAAGACGCTTATGGTCAACAACACTATAAACCATAACGAAATAGTCCACACATTCCTAACTTGCCATTTTCTTTCTCTCCAACTTTCTTTTGTTTCTAAGTGGGACGGATTTCACATGAATCATACTAATAAGTTAAATAAGTGCTTGTACATCATTCCTTCACCATTATAAGACTAATTTTGACAACAACACTATAAAACATACCGAAATAGTCCACACGCTCCTAACTGTCCCTTTTCTTTCTCTCCAACCTTCTTTTCTTCCTAAGTGGGACGGATTTCACTTCGAATCCTACTAATAACTTAAATCGGTGTTTGTACATCATTCCTTCTCTATTATAAGACTATTGGGGACAAAACACAGCAAACCATTTCAAAATAGTTAACACGCTCCTAAGTAGCCCATTTCTTTCTCTCCAACCATTTTTTCTTTTAAGTGGGACAGATTTCACTTGAATCGTCCTATAAGTTGAATCGGTGTTTGTACATTATTCATTCACCAATATAAGATTCTTATTGTCAGCAACACTATAAAGCGTACCGAAATAGTCCACACGCTCCTAACTTGCCCTTTTTTTTCTCTCGAACCTTCTTTTCTTTCTAAGTGGGACGGATTTGACTTCGAATCCTATTAATAACTTGAATCGGTGTTTCTATATCATTCCTTCTCCATTATAAGACTAATTTTGACAACAACACTATAAAGCATACAAAAATAGTCCACACGCTCCAAACTAGCCCCTTTCTTTCTCTCAAACCTTATTTTCTTTCTATGTGGGACGGATTTTACTCGAATCGTCCTATAAGTTGAATCGTTGTTTGTACATCATTCCTTCGCCAATATAAGACTCTTATGGTCATCAATAGTATAAAGCGTACCAAAATATTCCACACGTTCCTTACTGACCCTTTTCTTTCTCTCTAACCTTATTTTCTTTCTAAGTTGGACGGATTTGACTCATATCGTCTTATAAGTTGAATCGGTGTTTGTACATTATTCCTTCACAAATATAAGAATCTTATGGTCAACAACACTATAAACCATACTGAAATAGTCCACACGTTCCTAGCTTGCCCTTTTCTTTCTCTTTAACTTTCTTTTGTTTCTAAGTGGGACGGATTTCACTTGAATCATACTAATAAGTTAAATCAGTGCATGTACATCATTCCTTCACCATTATAAGACTAATTTTGACAACAACACTATAAAGCATACCAAACTAGTCCACAAGCCCCTAACTGCACCTTTTCATTCTATGTGGGACGGATTTCACTTCAAATCCTACTAATAACTTGAATCGGTGTTTGTATATCATTCTTTCTCCATTATAAGACTAATTTTGACAACAACAATATAAAGCATACCAAAATAGTCCACACGCTCCTAACTTGCCCTTTTTTTTCTCTCCAACCTTCTTTTCTTTCTAAATGGGACGGATTTCACTTCGAATCCTATTAATAACTTGAATCGGTGTTTGTATTTCATTCTTTCTCCATTATAAGACTAATTTCGACAACAACACTATAAAGCATACCAAAATAGTCCACACGTTCCTAACTAGCCCTTTTCTTTTTCTCCAACCTTATTTTCTCTCTAAGTGCGACGGATTTCACTCAAATCGTCCTATAAGTTGAATCGGTGTTTGTACATCATTCATTCACCAATAAAAGACTCTTATGGTCAAAAATAGTATAAAGCATACCAAAATATTCCACACGTTCCTAACTGACCCTTTTCTTTCTCTCTAACCTTATTTTCTTTCTAAGTGGGACGGATTTGACTCGAATCGTCCTATAAGTTGAATCGGTGTTTGTACATCATTCCCTCACAAATATAAGACTCTTATGGTCAAAAACACTATATACCACACCGAAATTGTCCACACGTTCCTAGAATGACCGTTTCTTTCTCTCCAACTTTCTTTTGTTTCTTAGTGGGACGGATTTCACTTGAATCGTACTAATAAGTTAAATATGTGCTTGTACATCAATTCTTCACCATTATAAGACTAATTTTGATAACAACACTATACAACATACCAAAATAGTCCACCCGCTCCTAACTAGCCTTTTTCTTTCTCTCCAACCTTCTTTTCTTTCTTAGTGGGACTGATTTCACTCGAATCGTTCTATAAGATGAATCGGTGTTTTTTCATCATTCCTTCACCAATATAAGTTTCTTATGGTCAACAACACTATAAAGCGTACCGAAATAGTCCACATCCTCCTAACTTTCCCTTTTCTTTCTCTCCAACCTTCTTTTCTTTCTAAGTGGGACGGATTTCACTTCGACTCCTACTAATAAGTTGAATCAGTGTTTGTACATCATTCCTTCTCCATTATAAGACTATTGTGGACAAAACACAACAAATCATTTCAAAATAGTCCACACGCTCCTAACTAGCCCTTTTGTTTTTCTCCAACCTTCTTTTCTTTCTAAGTGGGACGGATTTCACTTGAATCATACTGTAAGTTGAATCGGTGTTTGTACATCATTCCTTCACCAATATAAGACTCTTATGCTCAACAACAGTATAAAGCGTAGCAAAATATTCCACACGTTCTTAACTGACCCTTTTCTTTCTCTCTAACCATATTTTCTTTCTAAGTGGGACGGATTTGACTCGAATCGTCCTTTAAATTAAATCGGTGTTTGAACAACATTCCTTCATAAATATAAGACTCTTATGGTCAACAACACTATAAACCAAACCGAAATAGTCCACACGTTCGTAACTTGCCATTTTCTTTCTCTCCTACTTTCTTTTGTTTCTAAGTGGGACGGATTTCACTTGAATCATACTAATAAGTTAAATTAGTGCTTATACATCATTCATTCACCATTATAAGACTAATTTTGACAACAATACTATAAAGCATACCAAAATAGTCATACACTCCTAACTAGCCCTTTTGTTTCTCTCCCAACCTTCTTTTCTTTCTTAGTGGGTCGGATTTCAATCGAATCGTCCTATAAGTTGAATCAGTGTTTGTATATCATTCCTTCACCAATTTAAGACTCGTCTGGTCAACAACACTATAAAGCATAATAAAATAGTCCTCACGCTCCTAACTAGCCGTTTTCTTTCTCTCCAACCTACTTTTCTTTTTAAGTGGGACTGATTTCACTCGAATTGTCCTATAAGTTGAATCGGTGTTTGTACATCATTCCTTCACCAATATAAGACTCTTATGATTAACAACAGTATAAAGCATACAAAAATATTCCACACGTTCCTAACGGATGCTTTTCTTTCTCTCTAACCTTAATTTCTTTCTAAGTGGGACGGATTTGACTCGAATCGTCCTATAAATTGAATCGGTGTTTGTACATCATTCTTTCTCAAATATAAGACTCTTATGATCAACAACACTATAAAGCATACCAAAATAGTCCACACGTTCCTAACTTGCCCTTTTCTTTCTCTCTAACTTTCTTTTGTTTCTAAGTGGGACGGATTTCACTTGAATCATACTAATAAGTTAAATCAGTGTTTGTACATCATTCATTCACCATTATAAGACTAATTTTGACAAGAACACTATAAAGCATACCAAAATAATCCATACGCTCATAACTAGCCCTTTTCCTTTTCTCCAACCTTCTTTTATTTCTAAGTGGGACTGATTTCACTCGAATCGTCCTATAAGTTGAATCGGTGTTTGTACATCATTCCTTCACCAATATAAGTTTCTTATGGTCAACAACACTGTAAATCGTACCGAAATAGTCCACACGCTCCTAACTAACCGTTTTCTTTCTCTCCAACCTTCTTTTCTTTCTAAGTGGGACGGATTTCACTTAGAATCCTACTAATAAGTTGAATCGGTGTTTGTAAATCATTCCTTCACCATTATAAGACTATTGTGGAAAAAACACTACAAAGAATTTCAAAATATTCCACATGCTCCTAACTATCCCTGTTCTTTCTCTCCGACCTTCTTTTCTTTCTAAGTGGGATGGATTTCACTCGAATAGTCCTATAAGTTGAATCGGTGTTTGTATATTATTCCTTCACCAATATAAGACTCTTATGGTCGACAACACTATAAAGCATACCAAAACCGTCAACACCTTCCTAACAAGCACTTTTCTTTCTCTACAACCTTATTTTTATTTCTAAGTGGGACTTATTTCACTTGAATCGTCCTATAAGTTGAATCGGTGTTTGTACATCATTCCTTCACCAATATAAGTTTCTTATGGTCAACAACACTCTAAACCGTACCGAAATAGGCCACACGCTCCAAACTATCCCTTTTCTTTCTCTCCAACCTTCTGTTCTTTCTAAGTGGGACGGATTTCACTCGAATCGTCCTATAAGTTGAATCGGTGTTTGTACATCATTCCTTCAGAAATATAACACACTTATGGTCAACAACACTATAAACCATAACGAAATAGTACACACGTTCCTAACTTGCCCATTTCTTTCTCTCCAATTTTCTTTTGTTTCTAACTGGGACGGATTTCACTTGAATCATACTAATAAGTTAAATCAGTGCTTGTACATCATTCCTTCACCATTATAAGACTAATTTTGACAACAATACTATAAAGCATACCAAAATAGTCAAACGCTCCTAACTAGCCCTTTTCTTTCTCTCCCAACCTTCTTTTCTTTCTTAGTGGGACGGATTTCACTCGAATCGTCCTATAAGTTGAATCAGTGTTTGTATATCATTCCTTCACCAATATAAGACTCGTCTAGTCAACAACACTATAAAGCATAATAAAATAGTCCACACACTCCTCACTAGCCATTTTCTTTCTCTCCAACCTACTTTTCTTTTTAAGTGGGACTGATTTCACTCGAATCGTCCTATAAGTTGAATCGGTGTTTGTACATCATTCCTTCACCAATATAAGACTCTTATGGTCAACAATAGTATAAAGCATACCAAAATAGTCCACACGCTCCTAACTTGCCCTTTTTTTCTCTCTAACCATCTTTTCTTTCTAAATGAGACGGATTTCACTTCGAATCCTATTAATAACTTGAATCGGTGTTTGTATTTCATTCCTTCTCCATTATAAGACTAATTTCGACAACAACACTATAAAGCATACCAAAATAGTCCACACGTTCCTAACAAGCCCTTTTCTTTCTCTCCAACCTTATTTTCTCACTAAGTGGGACGGATTTCACTCGAATCGTCCTATAAGTTGAATCGGTGTTTGTACATCATTCCTTCACCAAAAAAAGACTCTTATGGTCAAAAATAGTATAAAGCATACCAAAATATTCCACACGTTCCTAACTGGCCCTTTTCTTTCTCTCTAACCTTATTTTCTTTCTAAGTGGGACGGATTTGACTCGAATCGTCCTATAAGTTGAATCGGTGTTTGTACATCATTCCTTCACAAATATAAGACTCTTATGGTCAAAAACACTATATACCACACCGAAATAGTCCACACGTTCCTAGAATGACCTTTTCTTTCTCTCCAACTTTCTTTTGTTTCTAAGTGGGACGGATTTCACTTGAATCGTACTAATAAGTTAAATCTGTGCTTGTACATCATTCCTTCACCACTATAAGACTAATTTTGACAAGAACACTATACAACATACCAAAATAGTCCACCCGCTCCTAACTAGCCATTTTCTTTATCTCCAACCTTCTTTTCTTTCTTAGTGGGACTGATTTCACTCGAATCGTTCTATAAGATGAATCGGTGTTTTTTCATCATTCCTTCACCAATATAAGTTTCTTATGGTCAACAACACTATAAAGCGTACCGAAATAGTCCACATCCTCCTAACTTGCCCTTTTCTTTCTCTCCAACCTTCTTTTCTTTCTAAGTGGGACAGATTTCACTTCGACTCCTACTAATAAGTTGAATCAGTGTTTGTACATCATTCCTTCTCCATTATAAGACTATTGTGGACAAAACACTACAAATCATTTCAAAATAGTCCACACGCTCCTAACTATCCATTTTCTTTCTCTCCGACCTTCTTTTCTTTCTAAGTGGGATGGATTTCACTCGAATAGTCCTATAAGTTGAATCGGTGTTTGTATATCATTCCTTCACCAATATAAGACTCTTATGGTCGACAACACTATAAAACATACCAAAACCGTCAACACCTTCCTAACAAGCACTTTTCTTTCTCTACAACCTTATTTTTATTTCTAAGTGGGACTTATTTCACTCGAATCGTCCTATAAGTTGAATCGGTGTTTGTACATCATTCCTTCACCAATATAAGTTTCTTATGGTCAACAACACTATAAACCATACCGAAATAGGCCACACGCTCCAAACTAGCCCTTTTGTTTCTCTCCAACCTTCTGTTCTTTCTAAGTGGGACGGATTTGACTCGAATCGTCCTATAAGTTGAATCGGTGTTTGTACATCATTCCTTCAGAAATATAACACACTTATGGTCAACAACACTATAAACCATAACGAAATAGTACACACGTTCCTAACTTGCCCATTTCTTTCTCTCCAATTTTCTTTTGTTTCTAGTGGGACGTATTTCACTTGAATCATACTAATAAGTTAAATAAGTGCTTGTACATCATTCCTTCACCATTATAAGACTAATTTTGACGACAATACTATAAAGGATAGCAAAATAGTCACACGCTCTGACGTGTCTAGAAATGTGTTCCACGTTACAATACCCAAGTATAGGTACTCAAGTTATAATATAGTCTTGGTGAGTCCAAGTGTCGAACCTCAGGGAGAGTCGGAAAGATGTATGAAAAATGAATTTTATTTTTGTCCTTGAATTGATTTGATTGATTGATTTTGGTTGTTTTCTTGAATTAAATTAAATACTAAGGCATTGGGAATTCCTTTACAATGTCGAAACCAAGTGTACCACATATCCAAATAAGTAATAAAAATTAACCAATACAATCATCATATATTAATTATATTTGCATGGCAAGAAAGGGGTCGCTTGGTAGGATAATCCATACTAACAACGCAACTCTCCAAATCATGCCTATAAGCAATAAATAATTAACATACTAAATGAATTATATAAGTTAACTAATAGAATCATTATATATTCATTATAAATGCTATGGCAAGAAAGTGGTCGCTAATGAAGCAACTGTACAAATCATGCCTATATTAGCAATAATAATAAACATACTAATGATCTAGTAAATCCCATTAAATAAGTAGTATTATTAATTATATATGAATCATAAGAATTGTGAACTATAAAGATGTAATTACATTCAAAGTATTCATTATACCTATGTAAGATCATAAGAAATCAAGAACACCACATAAAGTGGGTTGAGCATTACTTATATCATTGTATGGCATAATGAATCTTAGATGTAATTACCTAAGTGTATTCATTGATTCAAAGAACTCAATATACATGGCATAAAGAGGCAAAGAATCATTGAATAAAAATTATTAGATTCATATATTATCAATAATACTAACCTTGAAGCATTAAATACTTGGATATGCAAACACTTGGTTCTTCATTTTAAATTCATTCCCTAGCCTTAGCTAGAGAATTACTCTTTCATTACAAATATATAAATCACTATGTTTATCTTCACTCCTATTCCTCCTCTTACAAATGAAAGACTACCTCTATTTATAGGGAAAATATGGAATCAAATGACAACTAGAAAAGAGAAATTGGATTTCTTTTTGTTTGAATATTCATTACTTTCCACCCCATTGTCTTCTTTTCACATGTGCCTTTGTTTCTTCCATGTGCCTTTGTTTCTTGACATGGATCAGATTTACTCTTGTAAAATCATAATCCAATGAATGTGGTAAATCTTCAAGAAAATGTAAAATTCGCATCACCCTTTGGTAAACCCGAACCCGCATTGAATTCTGCACAATTCTGCAGTTTTGAACCTGACTTGCAACTGCCATAACGCCTTCATTTCAAATCGAAATAAGGTTATTCTTGTGCTCAAATTGAAGGTCTCTGAATTACCTTTCCAATGGTACCAATGCCATTTCTAGAATCAAAACACAGAATTAGTTATAGGCATTTAACTAAAGGGTGGTCAGGATGAATATATTTCATGCATAGTTGATGACCCAATTTGCATGGAATTGATTGAATTCTTCATGAAGACCTAGAAAATAAGATAAACACAAAAATATCATAAAACTTGAATAAAAGATATCACTATAGAACTAAAAGATGTAAATTAAGGGGTTTAAATATTTAATATTTGACACTTATCAACACCCCCAAAATTACATATTACTAGTCCCTAGTAATACCAACATAAATTAAAAAGAGTAAAATTAAAATAGATAAGTCTTTTAAACCCCTAGGCATCCCTAGTAGGACGAGTGAAGTCTCGTGAGGGTTTAACAGAAATGATACCCACAAACAATCTTTTTTTATTTTTTATTTTTATTTTATTTTTTATTATTATTATTTTTTATTCTTCATTCTTGTATGCTCATGAAATCAAATACACATTAATCATGTAATGTTATGATGTCGTAAGAATAGAATGCATACAAATTATCCCCACTCGCTCATAAATAACAGTTTTCATGAATTAAATTTAAAAGAATGATCCCCACAGTGGTGAAATAAACTTGCTAATTTCTACATCCGATCCACATAGTTTCTCGTGTTTTTGTGAACATTCTC
Source organism: Cornus suecica (assembly GCA_963922005.1). Taxonomy (NCBI): domain Eukaryota; kingdom Viridiplantae; phylum Streptophyta; class Magnoliopsida; order Cornales; family Cornaceae; genus Cornus; species Cornus suecica. Next base: position 48,028,988 of record OY998239.1, read on the forward strand.
TATAGTAGAGTAATCTCCCTTGTTCTAATTCATTGATCAAGTTTTGTCATGACACAACTTCAAAATCACTTTTGCATTTTTATCCCTTTTTGTCTTTCTAAGTCTCCGGACTTTCCAGCGAGGATTTTTTAATCCCAACCAACTGGGCCCGAGCTTCTTCCATGGGATTTATGCTCATTAGTTTTCTCCCCTTTTTACGCGAACAATGATATTGGTGATACCAAGGGCCGGTTACTCAGATCGAAGAATTACTTTTTGCATTTTTATTTTTTTTTTCCAGATTTTTCCCCTTATCATTGAAACAAAACTATTTTTTCAACTACATAGTCAAAGATCAATTAATCGTCCCATAGAGAATATGTGCAAGTGCTTATAGGTCAAAACTATCTTTCTCGGTTTCAATTTCACTCATCTATTCACCCATGTGAACCACATCTTAAAAATCAATTTAATCAAACTATTACGTACTCATGAGTGGGGTAATTGTATACAACTATCTTCCTAGTCATAACATGTTCACAAATTAACTTATACTTGACCTAAATCACATATTTCGAATGAAGAACTTAGTGCATGTTTGGTAGAGGGTGTGGAGTTGGTTTTTGGTTTTGGTTTGGTTGGAGTTGGGTTGGAGTTGGAGTGGTTGGAGTTGGTGTGGTTTTATTTTGGTTCCAAACCATGTTTGGTGCATATGGTTTTGGTGTGAGAAAAAGTGATGTTGAAAAACCAAACCATGTTTGGTAGAATTGGTATGGGTTGAAATTCTGAATATTAATATATTAATAAATATTAATATTAATATATTAAAATATATTAATATATGAGTTTCACATTTTATTTATTAATAAATATTAATAAATATTAATATTTATTAAATAAATATTAATATATATTAATATATGGGTTTCACATTTTATTTATTAATAAATATTAATATTAATATATTTATTTTTTCATAAATATTAATATTAATATATTAAAATATATTAATATATTAATATTAAAATATTAAAATATATTAATATTAATATTTTTTAATATATTAATATTATAATATATTAATATATTAAAATATTTAATTTTTTGAAATATTTAATTTTTCATAAATATTAATATTAATATATTAAAATATATTATAATATATTAATATTAATATTTATGAAAAATTAAATATTTCAAAAAATTAAATATATTAATATATTAAAAAATATTAATATTATAATATTAAAATATATTAATATATTAATATTATAATATATTATAATATTAAAATATATTAATATTAATATTAATATTTTTTAATATATTAATATATTTAATTTTTCGAAATATTTAATTTTTCATAAATATTAATATTAATATATTAAAATATATTAATATTATAATATTAAAATATATTAATATTAATATTTTTTAATATATTAATATTATAATATATTAATATATTTAATTTTTCGAAATATTTATTTTTCATAAATATTTAATTTTTCAGAATATTTAATTTTTCGAAATTTATTAATATCAAAAATAAATTTGCTACAGTGTTGGTACCAAAACCAAAACCATGAACCTTCAAAAATTTGGTTCCAAATTTTGGCTCATTCCTTCACAAAAGTTGCACCATGGTTCAGCTACAGTGTCGGCTCCAAATTTTGACTCCATTTGCCAAACATGGGTTTGGTGCCAATTTTTTGAAACCAAACCCAAAACCATGGCTCCACTCCTTAGCCAAACAAGCATAATAATAAAATTTTCAAAGTTTTTTTTTTTTTTTTTAAACACATCACAAATTGAAAAAAATTGAAAACAAAATAAAAACTAAATACAATCACCCAAAATAATAATACAAAATAAAAACAAAATATAATCACCTTACCCCCAAACTTGAAATGGACATTGTCCTCAATGTATAAAGAGATTGTAAGGTTGAAATCTTACCTATTCTGTGATGAGAAAAGAGGAAACAAATCTGCAAAACAAAACAATATATATACACACACTCTAAAGAACAACCAATGTTTTTACACATAGGTTGGGTCTTCTAAAGAGATGGATTCTTTTAGAGTTGGAATTTCAAAGAATGACTTCAATCGTTGTCCATTAACTTTAAAAACAAAACCATTACTTGGATCCTCCACATCCACGGTGCCATATGGATACACATGTTTGATTAAAAAGGGACCTTTCCATTTTGATTTTAGTTTTCCGGGAAAAAGATGTAAACGAGAATCATATACAAGAACTTTTTGCCCAATTTGAAAATATTTTCTCAAAATCTTTTTCTCATGAAATGCTTTCGCCCTTTCCTTATATATCTTTGCATTGTCATATGCATCCCTCCTTAATTCCTCCAGTTCGTCGAGTTGCAAATTTCGATTTTCACCTGCCTTAATAAAATCAAAGTTCATTATTTTAGCTGCCCAAAAAGATTTATGTTCTAATTCTACAGGCAAATGACAACTCTTACCATAAACTAGCCGATAGGGAGACATTCCAAGATTGGTTTTAAAAGCAGTACGGTAAGCCCAAAGTGCATCATTTAAACGTAATGACCAATCTTTACGATTTGGATTTACCATTTTTTCTAAAATTTGTTTTATCTCCCTATTAGCCAATTCGGCTTGTCCATTTGTTTGAGGATGGTAGGCAGTCGAAACTTTGTGTGTAACACCATATTTTTGCATGAGTTTCTCAATTGTACGATTGCAAAAGTGCAACCCTCTATCACTAATGATTGCTTTAGGTATGCCAAACCTTGCAAGGATATTTTCTTTTAATAATTTCACAACAGTTTTGTGAGTATTATCCTTGCAAGCTTTAGCTTCCACCCATTTTGAAACATAATCAACTGCAAGTAAAATATACAAATTACCAGATGAGGATGGGAATGGTCCCATGAAATCGATGCCCCAATAATCAAATATCTCAAGGATTAAGATTGGGTTCAATGGCATCATGTTTCGTCTCGTAATTCCCCCTAGCATTTGACATCTTGGGCAGGCTTTGCAAAAGTTGTGGGTGTCTCTGAAAATGGAAGGCCAATAAAGTCCGCATTGAAGAATTTTTACGGTTGTTTTCTTTGAAGAAAAATGACCTCCACAAGCCTCATTATGACAGAAAGACATCACACTTTCAATTTCTTCATCTGGGATGCATCGTCGAATGATTTGATCGGCGCCATACTTGTAAAGGTATGGTTCGTCCCAGTAGAACCTTTTAGCTTCTTGGACAAATCGCCTCCGATCTTGAGCACACCATGATATTGGCATCTTACCTGAAACAAGATAATTCACAATATCAGCATACCAAGGTACAAATGAAATAGAAAATAAATTCTCTTATGGAAATGAATCTTTAATAGGACAGGGTTCTAAAGATTCATTAAAAGTAAGGCGGGACAAATGGTCTGCCACCGCATTTTCTACTCCCTTTTTCTCTTTGATGTGGATGTTGAATTCTTGAAGTAGAAGGATCCATCTCAACAGTCTGGGCTTAGAATCTTTCTTTGTAAGAAGATACTTAAGTGCAGCATGATCGGTGAAAACAACAATTGGGGAACCAATTAGGTATTACCTGAATTTGTCAAGTGCAAATACTATAGCAAGAAGCTTTTTTTCTGTGGTGGTGTAGTTCATTTGAGCATCACTGAGCGTTCTACTTGCATAATATATAACACATGGTTTCTTTTCCTTTCTTTGGCCAAGTACCGCCCCCACAGCATAGTCACTAGCATCACACATTAGCTCAAATGGTAGGCTCCAATCCGGTGATTGCATAATGGGTGTAGTAGTGAGCATTTCTTTGAGTTTGACAAACGCTTTATCACATTTTTCATTCCACTCAAATGGTGTATCTTTGGCTAGAAGGTTGCATAAGGGTTTTGCAATAAGACTAAAATCCTTAATAAACCTCCTATAGAAACCAACATGCCCAAGAAATGATCGGATGTCTTTTACCGTTTTTGGAATTGGCAATTTGGTAATGACATCAATTTTGGCTTTGTCTACCTCAATTCCTTCTGATGATATAATATGACCCAACACAATTCCACGTGTCACCATGAAGTGACATTTCTCCCAATTGAGTACTAAATTCTTCTCCACGCGTGCACAAGACTTTCTCAAGATTTGTAAGACATTTATCAAATGAGGATCCATAAACAGTAAAATCATCCATAAAAATTTCAAGATCACGTTCCACCATGTCACTAAAAATGCTAAGCATACACCTTTGAAAAGTGGCTGGTGCATTGCACAAACCAAAGGGCATTCTTCTATATGAAAATGTTCCAAAAGGACATGTGAAAGTGGTCTTTTCTTGATCCTCTAAATCAATTTCAATTTGATTATACCCCGAGTAGCCATCTAAGAAATAGTAAAAACTATGACCTGCTACCCTTTCAAGCATTTGATCTAGGAATGGCAAGGGAAAATGATCTTTCCGGGTCACAGAATTTAGTTTCCTATTGTCAATGCACATTCGCCACCCTGAAGTGACTCTTTGGGGTATAAGTTCATTATGCTCATTTCTTACTACAGTTAATCCAGATTTCTTGGGTACTACTTGTGTAGGACTTACCCATTTACTATCTGAGATTGGGTAGATGATTTTTGCATCAAGTAATTTTAAAACTTCATTTCTTACAACCTCTTGCAAATGTCCATTTAATCTTCTTTGAGGTTGCCTTGTTGCTTTAGCCTCTTCCTCAAGATAAATTTTGTGTGTACAAACCAAAGGGCTTATACCTTGGAGGTCGGCTAAAGTCCACCCAATTGCCTTTTTATATTTTTGAAGAATTTTAATCAATCTTACCTCTTGCTTACCATCGAGTTTGGATGAAATTACCACGGGGTAAGTATTGTTGCTTCCCAAAAAGGCATACTTCAAGTCACTCGGTAATGGCTTGAGTTCCAAGTTTTGCTCTTCTCTTGTGATGACAATATCTTCATGTACCATGTGTATCCCCATTGCAATCTTCTGTTCCTGTGGATCATCAAGTAATGAGTCAATGTTGTGTAAATAAGTATTAGATTCATTTAAACATTTTTTTAATGGATTTAATACAAAAGACTTTTCAAAATATTCTTCCACAACTGTTTCAATGAAGTTAACCCCCTCGACTTCTTCCTCATTATACTCCTTATGTTGATTACTTAAGGAGAAAACATTAAGTTCAAGAGTCATATTCCCAAAAGTTAATTTCACAATTCCATTTTTGCAATTGATGACAGCATTTGAGGTTGCAAGAAATGGTCTTCCCAAAATCACTGGAATTTGACTCGAGGGGTTGGACACTGGTTGGGTGTCGAGCACAATGAAATCCACAGGAAAATAAAATTTATCCACCTGAACAAGAACATCTTCCACAACTCCTCTAGGGACTTTCACTGAACGGTCAGCTAGTTGTAATGTTACATTAGTTGCCTTAAGTTCCCCCAAACCCAATTGTTCATATACCGAAAATGGAAGTATGTTTACACTTGCTCCAAGATCAAGCAACGCTCTTTTTATATGACAATTCCCAATGATACAAGAGATTGTGGGACAACCAGGATCTTTGAATTTTAAAGGTCTCTTGTTTTGTAAAATGGAACTTACTTGTTCAGTCATAAAAGCCTTTTTTCTTACATTCATCTTCCTCTTCGTTGTGCACATGTCTTTTAAAAATTTCGCATAAGAAGGGATTTGCTTGATAGCATCAAGCAATGGAATGTTGACTTTTACTTGCTTAAAGACTTCAAGAATTTCAGCGTTGGAACTTGCCGACAAAGATTGATTTAATCTTTGTGGGAATGGAACAGTGACACTATTTTTTATTTTTTCAATTTCCTCATTTTCTTGCTCATTCTCGCTCTTTTTCTCAGCTTCCTTTGAAGGTTCCAATTCCTAGGGCTTTTGGGCCTTTGAAATAGTTTTATCAACCACCTTTCCACTTCTTAAGATAGAGATTGACTTGGCATGTTCCATGTTGACTTGGGAAGGTTCTCCACTTTGGACCATAAATTGGCCTTGTGGATTAGGAAGAGGTTGGGCAGGAAATTTACCTTTTTCTTGGAGTGAAAGCATGGGGGTTAATTTTGATATGTGAGACCTTATATCATCAATGGCTCGGTCAGTCTTTTGCATGTGTTGCATGAATTGGTTGGTACACTGCACAATTTGGTCAAACTTTTGATCATTTTTTTGAATGAATTGTGCAAGAATATCTTCCAAATCTCTTTTGGGAGGTGGAACATAAGGAGCTTGTGGCCTTGGTTGGGGTTGACTTTGTTGAAAATTAGAATTACTCCAACTAAAGTTGGGGTGATTCCGCCATTCTCTATTGTAAGTCTTAGAGTAAGGAGAATTCTGTGGTTTTTTGAAAGTATTGAAAGCATTGACTTCGACCGGAGCATTAAGGACTTCCTTAAATGCAGGGATTGTCGGACATTCATTTGTCAAATGTCCAAGTTCATCACAAATTCCACACACTACTTCTCCTATTGCATTAACCCCATTCACATTTTTGGACTCTAAGGCTTCCAATTTCTTAGTTAAATGCATTACTCTTGCTCCTAAATCATCATCACTTTTTAAATGATAAATTACACCCCTTCCCGGAAGTTTAGTTCTTTCATCAAGATGACAAGTGTCCCAAGTTTGGGCACTTTCGGCTATTTTGTCAAAAAACAAAAAGGCTTCCTCGGGATCTTTGTTTAAAAAGTCTCCATTACACATGGTTTCGACAAATTGGCGCATATGAGCCGGTAGAGATTCATAAAAGAAACTCACTATACTCCAATTCTCATACCCATGATGTGGACAAGCATTTAAAAGTTCTTTGAAACGCTCCCAACATTCATAAAAAGTTTCATTATTTTTGGGAGAAAAATTTGAAATTTGTCGTCTCAAAGCATTGGTTCTATGAACCGGAAAAAACCTTTTCAAAAATTCCGCTTGTAAGTCTTGCCATGATCTAATGGAGCGAGGCCTTTGTGCATTTAACCAAATTTTGCCTTTGTCTTTTAAAGAAAAGGGAAACAATTTAAGCCTTACAACTTCTTCAGTAGTCCCCCGATCTCGGAAAGTAGAACATACCTCTTCGAATTCTTTTAGATGAAGATAAGGGTTTTCAGATTCCATACCATGAAAGCTAGGTAATAATTGAATCATACCTGGCTTGAAGGAAAAAGTATTGGCATGAAGAAGAAGAATAATACATGATGGTGCAGTGCTTCGAGGTGGTTGGAGATAATCCCTCATAGTTCGGACATGAGGACCGGGAGGAACTTCCACTCCTCTTGGGATTTGATGTTCTTCATTATCTCCATGCACACTTTGATCATCCTCCATTGAACACGATGATCCTGAATACAAAGGATTACAAAAAGATGTACCCACTACAAGATTTCTTTCAACACGTCCTACAGAATTTCGTGTCCAAACAATCATAAACAAAATGAAAAAAATAAAAGAAAATAAATTTATTACAAAACTGAAATTTCTTCTTTCGCCATCTCCCCGGCAACGGCGCCAAAAACTTGACGTGTCTAGAAATGTGTTCCGCGTTACAATACCCAAGTATAGGTAGTCAAGTTATAATATAGTCTTGGTGAGTCCAAGTGTCGAACCTCAGGGAGAGTCGGAAAGATGTATGAAAAATGAATTTTATTTTTGTCCTTGAATTGATTTGATTGATTGATTTTGGTTGTTTTCTTGAATTAAATTAAATACTAAGGCATTGGGAATTCCTTTACAATGTCGAAACCAAGTGTACCACATATCCAAATAAGTAATAAAAATTAACCAATACAATCATCATATGTTAATTATATTTGCATGGCAAGAAAGGGGTCGCTTGGTAGGATAATCCATACTAACAACGCAACTCTCCAAATCATGCCTATAAGCAATAAATAATTAACATACTAAATGAATTATATAAGTTAACTAATAGAATCATTATATATTCATTATAAATGCTATGGCAAGAAAGTGGTCGCTAATGAAGCAACTCTACAAATCATGCCTATATTAGCAATAATAATAAACATACTAATGATCTAGTAAATCCCATTAAATAAGTAGTATTATTAATTGTATATGAATCATAAGAATTGTGAACTATAAAGATGTAATTACATTCAAAGTATTCATTATACCTATGTAAGATCATAAGAAATCAAGAACACCATATAAAGTGGGTTGAGCATTACTTATATCATTGTATGGCATAATGAATCTTCGATGTAATTACCTAAGTGTATTCATTGATTCAAAGAACTCAATATACATGGCATAAAGAGGCAAAGAATCATTGAATAAAAATTATTAGATTCATATATTATCAATAATACTAACCTTGAAGCATTAAATACTTGGATATGCAAACACTTGGTTCTTCATTTTAAATTCATTCCCTAGCCTTAGCTAGAGAATTACTCTTCCATTACAAATATATAAATCATTATGTTTATCTTCACTCCTATTCCTCCTCTTACAAATGAAAGACTACCTCTATTTATAGGGAAAATATGGAATCAAATGACAACTAGAAAAGAGAAATTGGATTTCTTTTTGTTTGAATATTCATTACTTTCCACCCCATTGTCTTCTTTTCACATGTGCCTTTGTTTCTTCCATGTGCCTTTGTTTCTTGACATGGATCAGATTTACTCTTGTAAAATCATAATCCAATGAATGTGGTAAATCTTCAAGAAGATGTAAAATTTGCATCACCCTTTGGTAAACCCGAACCCGCATTGAATTCTGCACAATTCTGCAGTTTTGAACCTGACTTGCAACTGCCATAACGCCTTCATTTCAAATCGAAATAAGGTCATTCTTCTGCTCAAATTGAAGGTCTCTGAATTACCTTTCCAATGGTACCAATGCCATATCCAGAATCAAAACACAGAATTATTTATAGGCATTTAACTAAAGGGTGGTCAGGATGAATATATTTCATGCATAGTTGATGACCCAATTTGCATGGAATTGATTGAATTCTTCATGAAGACCTAGAAAATAAGATAAACACAAAAATATCATAAAACTTGAATAAAAGATATCACTATAGAACTAAAAGATGTAAATTAAGGGGTTTAAATATATAATATTTGACACTTATCACGCTCCTAACTAGCCCATTACTTTCTCTCCAACCTTCTTTTCTTTCATAGTGGGACGGATTTCACTCGAATCGTCTTCTAAGTTGAATCGGTGTTTGTATATCATTCCTTCACCAATATAAGACTCTTATGGTCAACAACACTATAAAGCATAACAAAATAGTCGACATCTTCCTAACAAGCACTTTTCTTTCTCTCCAACATTCTTTTATTTCTAAGTGGGACTGATTTCACTCGAATCATCCTATAAGTTGAATCGGTATTTGTACATCATTCGTTCACCAATATAAGATTCTTATGGTCATCAACACTATAAAGCGTACCTAAATAGTCCACACGCTCCTAACTAGCCCTTTTCTTTCTCTCCAACCTTCTTTTCTTTCTTAGTGGGACGGATTTCACTCGAATCGTCCTATAAGTTGAATCGGTGTTTGTATATCTTTCATTCACCAATATAATACTCTATTGGTCAACAACACTATAAAGCATAACAAAATAGTAGACACCTTCCTAACAAACACTTTTCTTTCTCTCCAACCTTCTTTTATTTCAAAGTGGGACTGATTTCACTCGAATCATCCTATAAGTTGAATCGGTGTTTGTACATCATTCCCTCACAAATATAAGACTCTTATGATCAACAACACTATAAAGCATACCGAAATAGTCCACACGCTCCTAACTAGCCCTTTTCTTTCTCTCCAACCTTCTTTTCTTTCTAAGTGAGACGGATTTCACTCGAATCGTCCAATAATTTGAATCGGTGTTTGTACATCATTCCTTCACCAATATAAGACTCTTATGGTCAACAACAGTATAAAGCATACAAAAATATTCCACACGTTCCTAACTGACGCTTTTCTTTCACTCTAACCTTATTATCTTTCAAAGTGGGACGAATTTGACTCGAATCGTCCTATAAGTTGAATCGGTGTTTGTACATCATTCCTTTACCAATAAAAGACTGTGATGGTCAACAACAGTATAAAGCGTTCCAAATTATTCTACACGTTCCTAACTGACCCTTTTCTTTCTCTCTAACCTTATTTTCTTAATAAGTGGGACGGATTTGACTCGAATGGTTCTATAAGTTGAATCGGTGTTTGTCCATCATTCCTTCACCAATATAAGATTCTTATGGTCAACAACAATATAAAGTGTACCGAAATAGTCCACACGCTCCTAACTAGCCCTTTTCTTTCTCACCAACCTTCTTTTCTTTCTAAGTGGGACGGATTTCTCTTCGAATTCTACTAATAAGTTGAATCGGTGATTGTATATCATTCCTTCTTCATTATAAGACTATTGTGGACAAAACACTACAAAGCATTTCAAAATAGTCACACGCTCCAAACTAGCCATTTTCTTTCTCTCCAACCTTCTTTTCTTTCTAAGTGAGACGGATTTCACTCTAATCGTCCAAGAAGTTGAATCGGTGTTTGTACATCATTCCTTGACCAAGATAAGACTCTTATGGTCAACAACAGTATAAAGCGTACTAAAATATTCCACACGTTCCTAACAGACCCTTTTCTTTCTCTCTAACCTTATTTTTTTTCTAAGTGGGATGGATTTCACTCGAATCGTCCGATAAGTTGAATAGGTGTTTGTACATCATTCCTTCAAAAATATAAGACACTTATGGTCAACAACACTATAAAGGGTACCGAAATAGTCCACACGCTCCTAACTAGCCCTTTTCTCTCTCTCCAACCTTCTTTTCTTTCTAAGTGGGACGGATTTAACTTCCAATTCTACTAATAAGTGGAATCGGTGATTGTACTTCATTCCTTCTCCATTATAAGACTATTGTGGACAAAACACTACAAAGCATTTCAAAATAGTCCACACGATCAAACTAGCCCTTTTCTTTCTCTCCAACCTTCTTTTCTTTTTAGGTGGGACGGATTTGAGTCGAATTGTCCTATAAGTTGAATCGGTGTTTGTACATCATTCCTTTACCAATATAACACTCTTATGGTCAACAACAGTATAAAGCGTACCAAAATATTCGACACGTTCCTAATTGACCCTATTCTTTCTGTCTAACCTTATTTGTTTTCTAAGTGGGACGGATTTAACCCGAATCGTCCCAAAATTGAATCGGTGTTTGTACATCATTCTTTCAAAAATATAAGACTCTTATGGTCACCAACACTATAAAGCATACCGAAATAGTCCACACGCTCCAAACTAGCCCTTTTATTTCTCTCCAACCATCTTTTTTTTCTAAGTGGGATGGATTTCACTTCGAATCCTACTAATAAGTTGAATCGGTGTTTGTACATCATTCCTTCTCCATTATAAGACTATTGTGGACAAAACACAACAAAGCATTTCAAAATAGTCCACAATCTCCTAACAAGTCCTTTTCTTTCTCTCCAACCTTATTTTCTTTCTAAGTGCGACGGATTTCACTCGAATCGTCCTATAAGTTGAATCGGTGTTTGTACATCATTCCTTCTCAATTATAAGACTATTGTGGACAAAACATTACAAAGCATTTCAAAATAGTTCACACGCTCCTAACTAGCCGTTTTCTTTCTCTCCAACCTTCTTTTCTTTCTAAGTGGGATGGATTTCACTCGAATCGTCCTATAAGTTGAATCGGTGTTTGTACATCATTCCTTTACCAATATAAGACTCTTATGGTCCACAACAGTATAAAGTGTACCAATATATTCCACACGTTCCTAACTGACCCTTCTCTTTCTCTCTAACCTTTTTGTTCTTCTAATTGGGACGGATTTCACTCGAATCGTCCCATAAGTTGAATCGGTGTTTGTACATCATTCCATCACAAATATAAGACTCTTATGGAAAACAACACTATAAAGCATACGGAAATAGTCCACACGTTCCTAACTTGCCCTTTTCTTTCTCTCTAACTTTCTTTTGTTTCTAAGTGGGACGGATTTCACTTGAATCATACTAATAAGTTAAATCAGTGCTTGTACATCATTCATTCACCATTATAAGACTAATTTTGACAAGAACACTATAAAGCATTCCAAAATAGTCCATACGCTCCTAACTAGCCCTTTTCTTTCTCGCCAGCCTTCTTTTATTTCTAAGTGAGACTGATTTCACTCGAATCAACCTATAAGTTGAATCGGTGTTTGTACATCATTCTTTCCCCAATATAAGTTTCTTATGGTCAACAACACTATAAAGCGTACCGAAATAGTCCACACGCTTCTAACTAGCCGTTTTCTTTCTCTTCAACCTTCTTTTCTTTCTAAGTGGGATGGATTTCACTTCGAATCCTGGTAATAAGTTGAATCGGTGTTTGTACATCATTCCTTCACCAATATAAGACTCTTATGGTCAACAACAGAATAAAGCATACCAAAATATTCTACACGTTCCTCACTGACCATTTTCTTTCTCTCTAACCTTATTTTTTTTCTAATTGTGACGGATTTTACTCGAATCGTCCTATAAGTTGAATCGGTGTTTGTACATCATTCCTTCACAAATATAAGACTCTTATGGTCAACAACACTACAAACATAACGAAATAGTCCACACGTTCCTAACAAGCCCTTTTTTTTCTCTTCAACCTTCTTTTCTTTATAAGTGGGACGGATTTCAATTCGAATCCTACTAATAAGTTGAATCGATGTTTGTACATCATTCTTTCTCCATTATAAGACTAATTTTGACAACAATACTATAAAGCATACCAAAATAGCCACACGCTCCTAACTAGCCATTTTCTTTCTCTCCAACCTTCTTTTCTTTATAGGTGGGACGTATTTCACTTCGAATCCTATTAATAAGTTGAATCGGTGTTTGTACATCATTCCTTCACCAATATAAGACTCTTATGGTCAACAACAGAATAAAGCATACCAAAATATTCTACACGTTCCTCACTGACCATTTTCTTTCTCTCTAACCTTATTTAATTTCTAAGTGGGACGAATTTGACTCGAATCGTCCTATAAGTTGAATTGGTGTTTCTACATCATTCCTTCACAAATAAAAGAATCTTATTGTCAACAACACTATAAAGCGTACCGAAATAGTCCAGACACTCCTAACTAGCCCATTTATTTCTCTCCAACCTACTTTTCTTTCTAAGTGGGACGGATTTCACTTCGAATCCGACTAATAAGTTTAATCGGTGTTTGTACATCATTCATTCTCCATTATAAGACTATTATGGACAAAACACTATAAAGTATTTCAAAATATTCCACACGCTCCTAAGTAGCCCTTTTCTTTCTCTCCATCCTTCTTTTCTTTCTAAGTGGGACGGATTTCACTCGAATCGTCCTAAAACTTGAATCGGTGTTTGTACATCATTCCTTCACCAATATAAGACTCTTATGGTCAACAACAGAATAAAGCATACCAAAATATTCTACAAGTTCCTAACTGACCATTTTCTTTCTCTCTAGCCTTATTTTCTTTCTAAGTGGGACGGATTTGACTCGAATCGTCCTATAAGTTGTATCGGTGTTTGTACATCATTCCTACACAAATATAAGACTCTTATGATCAACAATACTATAAACCATAACGAAATAGTCCACACGTTCCTAACTACCCCTTTGTTTTCTCTCCAACCTTCTTTTCTTTATAAGTGGGACGGATTTCTCTTCGAATTCTACTAATAAGTTGAATCGGTGATTGTATATCATTCCTTCTTCATTATAAGACTATTGTGGACAAAACACTACAAAGCATTTCAAAATAGTCACACGCTCCAAACTAGCCATTTTCTTTCTCTCCAACCCTCTTTTCTTTCTAAGTGAGACGGATTTCACTCTAATCGTCCAAGAAGTTGAATCGGTGTTTGTACATCATTCCTTGACCAAGATAAGACTCTTATGGTCAACAACAGTATAAAGCGTACTAAAATATTCCACACGTTCCTAACAGACCCTTTTCTTTCTCTCTAACCTTATTTTTTTTCTAAGTGGGATGGATTTCACTCGAATCGTCCGATAAGTTGAATAGGTGTTTGTACATCATTCCTTCAAAAATATAAGACACTTATGGTCAACAACACTATAAAGGGTACCGAAATAGTCCACACGCTCCTAACTAGCCCTTTTCTTTCTCTCCAACCTTCTTTTCTTTCTAAGTGGGACGGATTTCACTTCCAATTCTACTAATAAGTGGAATCGGTGATTGTACTTCATTCCTTCTCCATTATAAGACTATTGTGGACAAAACACTACAAAGCATTTCAAAATAGTCGACACGATCAAACTAGCCCTTTTCGTTCTCTCCAACCTTCTTTTCTTTTCAGGTGGGACGGATTTGAGTCGAATTGTCCTATAAGTTGAATCGGTGTTTGTACATCATTCCTTTACCAATATAACACTCAAATGGTCAACAACAGTATAAAGCGTACCAAAATATTCGACACGTTCCTAACTGACCCTATTCTTTCTGTCTAACCTTATTTGTTTTCTAAGTGGGACGGATTTAACCCGAATCGTCCCAAAATTGAATCGGTGTTTGTACATCATTCTTTCACAAATATAAGACTCTTATGGTCACCAACACTATAAAGCATACTGAAATAGTCCACACGTTCCTAACTTGTCCTTTTCTTTCTCCCTAACTTTCTTATGTTTCTAAGTGGGACGGATTTCACTTGAATCATACTAATAAGTTGAATCAATGCTTATACATCATTCCTTGACCATTATAAGCCTAATTTTGACAAGAACACTATAAAGCATACCAAAATAGTCCATACTCTCGTAACTAGCACTTTTCTTTCTCTCCAACCTTCTTTTATTTCAAAGTGGGACTGATTTCACTCGAATCGTCCTATAAGTTGAATCGGTGTTTGCACATAAATCCTTCACCAATATAAGTTTCTTATGGTCTACAACACTAGAAAGCGTAACGAAATAGTCCACACGCTCCTAACTAGCCATTTTCTTTCTCTCCAACTTTCTTTTCTTTCTAAGTGGGACGGATTTCACTTCGAATCCTACTAATAAGTTGAATCCGTGTTTGTACATCATTCCTTTACCATTATAAGACTAATTTTGACAAGAACACTATAAAGCATACCAAAATAGTCCATACACTCCTAACTAGCCCTTTTCTTTCTCTCCAACCTTTTTTTATTTCTAAGTGGGATTGATTTCACTCGAATCGTCATATAAGTTGAATCGGTGTTTGTACATCATTCCTTCACCTATATAGGTTTCTTATGGTGAACAACACTATAAAGCGTACCGAAATAGTCCACACGCTCCAAACTAGCCCTTTTATTTCTCTCCAACCTTCTTTTTTTTCTAAGTGGGATGGATTTCACTTCGAATCCTACTAATAAGTTGAATCGGTGTTTGTACATCATTCCTTCTCCATTATAAGACTATTGTGGACAAAACACAACAAAGCATTTCAAAATAGTCCACAATCTCCTAACAAGTCCTTTTCTTTCTCTCCAACCTTATTTTCTTTCTAAGTGCGACGGATTTCACTCGAATCGTCCTATAAGTTGAATCGGTGTTTGTACATCATTCCTTCTCAATTATAAGACTATTGTGGACAAAACATTACAAAGCATTTCAAAATAGTTCACACGCTCCTAACTAGCCGTTTTCTTTCTCTCCAACCTTCTTTTCTTTCTAAGTGGGATGGATTTCACTCGAATCGTCCTATAAGTTGAATCGGTGTTTGTACATCATTCCTTTACCAATATAAGACTCTTATGGTCCACAACAGTATAAAGTGTACCAATATATTCCACACGTTCCTAACTGACCCTTCTCTTTCTCTCTAACCTTTTTGTTCTTCTAATTGGGACGGATTTCACTCGAATCGTCCCATAAGTTGAATCGGTGTTTGTACATCATTCCATCACAAATATAAGACTCTTATGGAAAACAACACTATAAAGCATACGGAAATAGTCCACACGTTCCTAACTTGCCCTTTTCTTTCTCTCTAACTTTCTTTTGTTTCTAAGTGGGACGGATTTCACTTGAATCATACTAATAAGTTAAATCAGTGCTTGTACATCATTCATTCACCATTATAAGACTAATTTTGACAAGAACACTATAAAGCATTCCAAAATAGTCCATACGCTCCTAACTAGCCCTTTTCTTTCTCGCCAGCCTTCTTTTATTTCTAAGTGAGACTGATTTCACTCGAATCAACCTATAAGTTGAATCGGTGTTTGTACATCATTCTTTCCCCAATATAAGTTTCTTATGGTCAACAACACTATAAAGCGTACCGAAATAGTCCACACGCTTCTAACTAGCCGTTTTCTTTCTCTTCAACCTTCTTTTCTTTCTAAGTGGGATGGATTTCACTTCGAATCCTGGTAATAAGTTGAATCGGTGTTTGTACATCATTCCTTCACCAATATAAGACTCTTATGGTCAACAACAGAATAAAGCATACCAAAATATTCTACACGTTCCTCACTGACCATTTTCTTTCTCTCTAACCTTATTTTTTTTCTAATTGTGACGGATTTTACTCGAATCGTCCTATAAGTTGAATCGGTGTTTGTACATCATTCCTTCACAAATATAAGACTCTTATGGTCAACAACACTACAAACATAACGAAATAGTCCACACGTTCCTAACAAGCCCTTTTTTTTCTCTTCAACCTTCTTTTCTTTATAAGTGGGACGGATTTCAATTCGAATCCTACTAATAAGTTGAATCGATGTTTGTACATCATTCTTTCTCCATTATAAGACTAATTTTGACAACAATACTATAAAGCATACCAAAATAGCCACACGCTCCTAACTAGCCATTTTCTTTCTCTCCAACCTTCTTTTCTTTATAGGTGGGACGTATTTCACTTCGAATCCTATTAATAAGTTGAATCGGTGTTTGTACATCATTCCTTCACCAATATAAGACTCTTATGGTCAACAACAGAATAAAGCATACCAAAATATTCTACACGTTCCTCACTGACCATTTTCTTTCTCTCTAACCTTATTTAATTTCTAAGTGGGACGAATTTGACTCGAATCGTCCTATAAGTTGAATTGGTGTTTCTACATCATTCCTTCACAAATAAAAGAATCTTATTGTCAACAACACTATAAAGCGTACCGAAATAGTCCAGACACTCCTAACTAGCCCATTTATTTCTCTCCAACCTACTTTTCTTTCTAAGTGGGACGGATTTCACTTCGAATCCGACTAATAAGTTTAATCGGTGTTTGTACATCATTCATTCTCCATTATAAGACTATTATGGACAAAACACTATAAAGTATTTCAAAATATTCCACACGCTCCTAAGTAGCCCTTTTCTTTCTCTCCATCCTTCTTTTCTTTCTAAGTGGGACGGATTTCACTCGAATCGTCCTAAAACTTGAATCGGTGTTTGTACATCATTCCTTCACCAATATAAGACTCTTATGGTCAACAACAGAATAAAGCATACCAAAATATTCTACAAGTTCCTAACTGACCATTTTCTTTCTCTCTAGCCTTATTTTCTTTCTAAGTGGGACGGATTTGACTCGAATCGTCCTATAAGTTGTATCGGTGTTTGTACATCATTCCTACACAAATATAAGACTCTTATGATCAACAATACTATAAACCATAACGAAATAGTCCACACGTTCCTAACTACCCCTTTGTTTTCTCTCCAACCTTCTTTTCTTTATAAGTGGGACGGATTTCTCTTCGAATTCTACTAATAAGTTGAATCGGTGATTGTATATCATTCCTTCTTCATTATAAGACTATTGTGGACAAAACACTACAAAGCATTTCAAAATAGTCACACGCTCCAAACTAGCCATTTTCTTTCTCTCCAACCTTCTTTTCTTTCTAAGTGAGACGGATTTCACTCTAATCGTCCAAGAAGTTGAATCGGTGTTTGTACATCATTCCTTGACCAAGATAAGACTCTTATGGTCAACAACAGTATAAAGCGTACTAAAATATTCCACACGTTCCTAACAGACCCTTTTCTTTCTCTCTAACCTTATTTTTTTTCTAAGTGGGATGGATTTCACTCGAATCGTCCGATAAGTTGAATAGGTGTTTGTACATCATTCCTTCAAAAATATAAGACACTTATGGTCAACAACACTATAAAGGGTACCGAAATAGTCCACACGCTCCTAACTAGCCCTTTTCTTTCTCTCCAACCTTTTTTTCTTTCTAAGTGGGACGGATTTCACTTCCAATTCCACTAATAAGTGGAATCGGTGATTGTACTTCATTCCTTCTCCATTATAAGACTATTGTGGACAAAACACTACAAAGCATTTCAAAATAGTCCACACGATCAAACTAGCCCTTTTCGTTCTCTCCAACCTTCTTTTCTTTTCAGGTGGGACGGATTTGAGTCGAATTGTCCTATAAGTTGAATCGGTGTTTGTACATCATTCCTTTACCAATATAACACTCTTATGGTCAACAACAGTATAAAGCGTACCAAAATATTCGACACGTTCCTAATTGACCCTATTCTTTCTGTCTAACCTTATTTGTTTTCTAAGTGGGACGGATTTAACCCGAATCGTCCCAAAATTGAATCGGTGTTTGTACATCATTCTTTCAAAAATATAAGACTCTTATGGTCACCAACACTATAAAGCATACCGAAATAGTCCACACGCTCCAAACTAGCCCTTTTATTTCTCTCCAACCATCTTTTTTTTCTAAGTGGGATGGATTTCACTTCGAATCCTACTAATAAGTTGAATCGGTGTTTGTACATCATTCCTTCTCCATTATAAGACTATTGTGGACAAAACACAACAAAGCATTTCAAAATAGTCCACAATCTCCTAACAAGTCCTTTTCTTTCTCTCCAACCTTATTTTCTTTCTAAGTGCGACGGATTTCACTCGAATCGTCCTATAAGTTGAATCGGTGTTTGTACATCATTCCTTCTCAATTATAAGACTATTGTGGACAAAACATTACAAAGCATTTCAAAATAGTTCACACGCTCCTAACTAGCCGTTTTCTTTCTCTCCAACCTTCTTTTCTTTCTAAGTGGGATGGATTTCACTCGAATCGTCCTATAAGTTGAATCGGTGTTTGTACATCATTCCTTTACCAATATAAGACTCTTATGGTCCACAACAGTATAAAGTGTACCAATATATTCCACACGTTCCTAACTGACCCTTCTCTTTCTCTCTAACCTTTTTGTTCTTCTAATTGGGACGGATTTCACTCGAATCGTCCCATAAGTTGAATCGGTGTTTGTACATCATTCCATCACAAATATAAGACTCTTATGGAAAACAACACTATAAAGCATACGGAAATAGTCCACACGTTCCTAACTTACCCTTTTCTTTCTCTCTAACTTTCTTTTGTTTCTAAGTGGGACGGATTTCACTTGAATCATACTAATAAGTTAAATCAGTGCTTGTACATCATTCATTCACCATTATAAGACTAATTTTGACAAGAACACTATAAAGCATTCCAAAATAGTCCATACGCTCCTAACTAGCCCTTTTCTTTCTCGCCAGCCTTCTTTTATTTCTAAGTGAGACTGATTTCACTCGAATCAACCTATAAGTTGAATCGGTGTTTGTACATCATTCTTTCCCCAATATAAGTTTCTTATGGTCAACAACACTATAAAGCGTACCGAAATAGTCCACGCGCTTCTAACTAGCCGTTTTCTTTCTCTTCAACCTTCTTTTCTTTCTAAGTGGGATGGATTTCACTTCGAATCCTGGTAATAAGTTGAATCGGTGTTTGTACATCATTCCTTCACCAATATAAGACTCTTATGGTCAACAACAGAATAAAGCATACCAAAATATTCTACACGTTCCTCACTGACCATTTTCTTTCTCTCTAACCTTATTTTTTTTCTAATTGTGACGGATTTTACTCGAATCGTCCTATAAGTTGAATCGGTGTTTGTACATCATTCCTTCACAAATATAAGACTCTTATGGTCAACAACACTACAAACATAACGAAATAGTCCACACGTTCCTAACAAGCCCTTTTTTTTCTCTTCAACCTTCTTTTCTTTATAAGTGGGACGGATTTCAATTCGAATCCTACTAATAAGTTGAATCGATGTTTGTACATCATTCTTTCTCCATTATAAGACTAATTTTGACAACAATACTATAAAGCATACCAAAATAGCCACACGCTCCTAACTAGCCATTTTCTTTCTCTCCAACCTTCTTTTCTTTATAGGTGGGACGTATTTCACTTCGAATCCTATTAATAAGTTGAATCGGTGTTTGTACATCATTCCATCACCAATATAAGACTCTTATGGTCAACAACAGAATAAAGCATACCAAAATATTCTACACGTTCCTCACTGACCATTTTCTTTCTCTCTAACCTTATTTAATTTCTAAGTGGGACGAATTTGACTCGAATCGTCCTATAAGTTGAATTGGTGTTTCTACATCATTCCTTCACAAATAAAAGAATCTTATTGTCAACAACACTATAAAGCGTACCGAAATAGTCCAGACACTCCTAACTAGCCCATTTATTTCTCTCCAACCTACTTTTCTTTCTAAGTGGGACGGATTTCACTTCGAATCCGACTAATAAGTTTAATCGGTGTTTGTACATCATTCATTCTCCATTATAAGACTATTATGGACAAAACACTATAAAGTATTTCAAAATATTCCACACGCTCCTAAGTAGCCCTTTTCTTTCTCTCCATCCTTCTTTTCTTTCTAAGTGGGACGGATTTCACTCGAATCGTCCTAAAACTTGAATCGGTGTTTGTACATCATTCCTTCACCAATATAAGACTCTTATGGTCAACAACAGAATAAAGCATACCAAAATATTCTACAAGTTCCTAACTGACCATTTTCTTTCTCTCTAGCCTTATTTTCTTTCTAAGTGGGACGGATTTGACTCGAATCGTCCTATAAGTTGTATCGGTGTTTGTACATCATTCCTACACAAATATAAGACTCTTATGATCAACAATACTATAAACCATAACGAAATAGTCCACACGTTCCTAACTACCCCTTTGTTTTCTCTCCAACCTTCTTTTCTTTATAAGTGGGACGGATTTCACTTCGAATCCTACTAATAAGTTGAATCGTTGTTTGTCATCATTCCTTCTGCATTATAAGAATATTGTGGACAAAACACAACAAAGCATTTCAAAATAGTCCACACGCTTCTAACTAGCCATTTTCTTTCTCTCCAACCTTATTTTCTTTCTAAGTGGGACGGATTTGACTCGAATCGTCCTACAAGTTGAATCGGAATTTGTACATCATTCCTTCACAAATATAAGACTCTTATGGTCAACCATACTATAAACCATACCGAAATAGTCCACACGTTCCTAACTTGTCCATTTCTTTCTCTCCAACTTTCTTTTGTTTCTAAGTGGGACGGATTTCATATTAATAAGTTAAATCAGTGCTTGTACATCACTACTTCACCATTATAAGACTAATTTTGACAACAACACAATAAATAAAGCATACCAAAATAGTCCACACGCTCCTAACTAGCTCATTTCATTCTCTCCAACCTTTTTTTCTTTCTTAGTGGGACGGATTTCACTCGAATCGTCCTATAAGTTGAATCGGTGTTTGTATATCATTCCCTCCCCAATATAATACTCTTATGGTCAACAATACTATAAAGCTTACCAAAATAGTCGATACTTTCCAAACAAGCACTTTTCTTTCTCTCCAACCATCTTTTATTTCTAAGTGGGATTGATTTCACTCGAATCGTCCTATAAGTTGAATCGGTGTTTGTACATCATTCCTTAACCAATATAAGTTTCTTATGGCCAACAACACAATAAATAGTACCGAAATAGTCCACACGCTCCTAACTAGCCCATTTATTTCTATCCAACCTATTTTTCTTTTTAATTGGGACGGATTTCACTTCGAATCCGACTAATAAGTTTAATCGGTGTTTGTACATAATTCCTTCTCCATTATAAGACTATTATGGACAAAACACTACAAAGCATTTCAAAATAGTCCAAACGTTCCTAACTAGCCATTTTCTTTCTCTCCAACCTACTTTTGTTTCTTAGTGGGACGGATTTCACTCGAATCGTCCTATAAGTTGAATCGGGGTTTGTATATTATTCCTTCCCCAATATAATACTCTTATGGTCAACAACACTATAAAGCATACCAAAATAGTTGACACCTTCCAAACAAGCACTTTTCTTTCTCTCCAACCATCTTTTATTTCTAACTGGGACAGATTTCACTCGAATCGTCCTATAACTTGAATTGGTGTTTGTACATCATTCCTTCACCAATACAAGTTTCTTATAGTCAACAACACTATAAAGCGTACCGAAATACACCACACGCTCCTAACTTGCCATTTTATTTCTCTCCAACCTTATTTTCTTTCTAAGTGGGATGGATTCCACTTCGAATCCTACAAATAAGTTGAATCGGTGTTTGTACATCATTCATTCTCCATTATAAGACTATTATGGACAAAACATTACAAAGTATTTCAAAATATTCCACACGCTCCTAAGTAGCCCTTTTCTTTCTCTCCAACCTTCTTTTCTTATTAAGTGGGACGGATTTCACTCGAATCGTCCTATAAGTTGAATCGGTGTTTGTACATCATTCCTTCACCAATGTAAGACTCTTATGGTCATCAACAGTATAAAGCGTACCAAAATATTCCGCACATTCCTAAATAACCATTTTCTTTCTCTCTAACCTTATTTTCTTTCTAAGTGGGACGAATTTCACTCGAATCGTCCTATAAGTTGAATCGGTGTTTGTACATCATTCCTTCACCAATATAGGACTCTTATGGTCATCAACAGGATAAAGCGTACCAAAATATTCCGCACATTCCTAACTAACCATTTTCTTTCTCTCTAACCTTATTTTCTTTCTAAGTGGGACGAATTTGATTCGAATCGTCCTACAAGTTGAATCGATTTTTGTACATCATTCCTTCACCAATGTAAGACTCTTATGGTCATCAACAGTATAAAGCGTACCAAAATATTCCGCACATTCCTAACTAACCATTTTCTTTCTCTCTAACCTTATTTTCTTTCTAAGTGGGACGAATTTCACTCGAATCGTCCTATAAGTTGAATCGGTGTTTGTACATCATTCCTTCACCAATATAAGACTCTTATGGTCATCAACAGTATAAAGCGTACCAAAATATTCCGCACATTCCTAACTAACCATTTTCTTTCTCTCTAACCTTATTTTCTTTCTAAGTGGGACGAATTTGATTCGAATCGTCCTACAAGTTGAATCGATATTTGTACATCATTCCTTC
Organism: Cornus suecica; assembly: GCA_963922005.1. Taxonomy (NCBI): domain Eukaryota; kingdom Viridiplantae; phylum Streptophyta; class Magnoliopsida; order Cornales; family Cornaceae; genus Cornus; species Cornus suecica. The sequence goes on from OY998239.1 coordinate 48,052,338, forward strand.
ACAAATATAAGACTCTTATGGTCAACCATACTATAAAGCATACCGAAATAGTCCACACGTTCCTAACTTGCCCATTTCTTTCTCTCCAACTTTCTTTTGTTTCTAACTGGGACGGATTTCACTTGAATCATACTAATAAGTTAAATCAGTGCTTGTACATCATTTCTTCACCATTATAAGATTAATTTTGACAACAACACTATAAAGCATAACAAAGTAGTCCACACGCTCCTAACTAGCCCATTTCTTTCTCTCCAACCTTCTTTTCTTTCTTAGTGGGACGGATTTCACTCGAATCGTCCAATAAGTTGAATCGGGATTTTTATATCATTCCTTCCCCAATATAATACTCTTATGCTCAACAACACTATAAGGCATACCAAAATAGTCGACATCTTCCAAACAAATACTTTTCTTTCTCTTCAACCATCTTTTCTTTATAACTGGGACAGATTTCACTCGAATCGTCCTATAAGTTGAATCGGTGTTTGTACATTATTCCTTCACCAATACAAGTTTCTTATGGTCAACAACACTTTAAAGCGTACCGAAATACTCCACACGCTCCTAACTTGTAATTTTCTTTCTCTCCAACCTTCTTTTCTTTCTAAGTGGGACGAATTTCACTCGAATCGTTCTATAAGTGAAATCGTTGTTTGTACATCATTCCTTCACCAATATAAGACTCTTATGGTCATCAACAGTATAAAGCGTACAAAAATATTGCGCACATTCCTAACTAACCATTTTCTTTATCTCTAACCTTATTTTCTTTCTAAGTGGGGCGAATTTGACTCGAAACGTCCTACAAGTTGAATCGATATTTGTACATCATTCCTTCACAAATATAAGACTCTTATGGTCAACCATACTATAAAGCATACCGAAATAGTCCACACGTTCCTAACTTGCCCATTTCTTTCTCTCCAACTTTCTTTTGTTTCTAACTGGGACGGATTTCACTTGAATCATACTAATAAGTTAAATCAGTGCTTGTACATCATTTCTTCACCATTATAAGATTAATTTTGACAACAACACTATAAAGCATAACAAAGTAGTCCACACGCTCCTAACTAGCCCATTTCTTTCTCTCCAACCTTCTTTTCTTTCTTAGTAGGACGGATTTCACTCGAATCGTCCTATAAGTTGAATCGGGATTGGTATATCATTCATTCCCCAATATAATACTCTTATGGTCAACAACACTATAGAGCATACCAAAATAGTCGACATCTTCCAAACAAACACTTTTCTTTCAAAGTGGGAAGAATTTGACTCGTATCGTCCTACAAGTTGAATCGGTATTTGTACATCATTCCTTGACAAATATAAGACTCCTATGGTCAACCACACTATAAACCATACCAAAATAGTCCACACGTTCCTAACTTGCCCATTTCTTTCTCCCCAACTTTCATCTGTTTCTAAGTGGGATGGATTTGACTTGAATCATACTAATAAGTTAAATCAGTACTTCTACATCATTCCTTCACCAATATAAGACTAATTTTTACAACAACACTATAAAGCATACCAAAATATTCCACGCGCTCCTAAGTAGCCCTTTTCTTTCTCTCCAACCATATTTTATTACTAAGTGGGACGAATTTGACTCGAATCGTCCTACAAGTTGAATCGGTATTTGTACATCATTCCTTCACAAATATAAAACTCTTATGGTCAACCATACTATAAAGCATACCAAAATAGTCCACACGTTCCTAACTTGCCCATTTCTTTCTCTCCAACTTTCTTTTGTTTCTAATTGGGACGGATTTCACTTGAATCATACTAACAAGTTAAATCATTGCTTGTACATCATTTCTTCACCATTATAAGATTAATTTTGAAAACAACACTATAAAGCATAACAAAGTAGTCCACACGCTCCTAACTAGCCCATTTCTTTCTCTCCAACCTTCTTTTCTTTCTTAGTGGGACGGATTTCACTCGAATCGTCCTATAAGTTGAATCGGGATTTGTATATCATTCCTTCCCCAATATAATACTCTTATGGTCAACAACACTATAAAGCATACCAAAAAAGTCGACATCTTCCAAACAAACACTTTTCTTTCTCTCCAACCATCTTTTCTTTCTAACTGGTCACTCGAATCGTCCTATTAGTTGAATCGGTGTTTGTACATCATTCCTTCACCAATACAAGTTTCTTATGGTCAACAACACTATAAAGCGTACCGAAATACTCCACACGCTCCTAACTTGCCATTTTATTTCTCTCCAACCTTCTTTTCTTTCTAAGTGGGATGGGTTTCACTTCGAATCCTGCAAATAAGTTGAATCGGTGTCTGTACAACATTCCTTCTCCATTATAAGACTATTATGGAGAAAACACTACAAAGTATTTCAAAATATTCCACACGCTCCTAAGTAGCCCTTTTCTTTCTCTCCAACCTTCTTTTCTTACTAAGTGGGACGGATTTCACTCGAATCGTCCTATAAGTTGAATCGGGATTTGTATATCATTCCTTCCCCAATATAATACTCTTATGGTCAACAACACTATAAAGCATACCAAAAAAGTCGACATCTTCCAAACAAACACTTTTCTTTCTCTCCAACCATCTTTTCTTTCTAACTGGTCACTCGAATCGTCCTATTAGTTGAATCGGTGTTTGTACATCATTCCTTCACCAATACAAGTTTCTTATGGTCAACAACACTATAAAGCGTACCGAAATACTCCACACGCTCCTAACTTGCCATTTTATTTCTCTCCAACCTTCTTTTCTTTCTAAGTGGGATGGGTTTCACTTCGAATCCTGCAAATAAGTTGAATCGGTGTCTGTACAACATTCCTTCTCCATTATAAGACTATTATGGAGAAAACACTACAAAGTATTTCAAAATATTCCACACGCTCCTAAGTAGCCCTTTTCTTTCTCTCCAACCTTCTTTTCTTACTAAGTGGGACGGATTTCACTCGAATCGTCCTATAAGTTGAATTGGTGTTTGTACATCATTCCTTCACAAATATAAGACTCTTATGGTCAACAACAGTATAAAGCATACCAAAATATTCCGCACATTCCTAACTAACCATTTTCTTTCTCTCTAACCTTATTTTCTTTCTGAGTGGGAAGAATTTGACTCGTATCGTCCTACAAGTTGAATCGGTATTTGTACATCATTCCTTGACAAATATAAGACTCCTATGGTCAACCACACTATAAACCATACCAAAATAGTCCACACGTTCCTAACTTGCCCATTTCTTTCACCCCAACTTTCATCTGTTTCTAAGTGGGATGGATTTAAATTGAATGATACTAATAAGTTAAATCAGTACTTCTACATCATTCCTTCACCAATATAAGACTAATTTTTACAACAACACTATAAAGCATACCAAAATATTCCACGCGCTCCTAAGTAGCCCTTTTCTTTCTCTCCAACCATATTTTCTTACTAAGTGGGACGAATTTGACTCGAATCGTCCTACAAGTTGAATCGGTATTTGTACATCATTCCTTCACAAATATAAAACTCTTATGGTCAACCATACTATAAAGCATACCGAAATAGTCCACACGTTCCTAACTTGCCCATTTCTTTCTCTCCAACTTTCTTTTGTTTCTAATTGGGACGGATTTTACTTGAATCATACTAATAAGTTAAATCAGTGCTTGTACATCATTTCTTCACCATTATAAGATTAATTTTGAAAACAACACTATAAAGCATAACAAAGTAGTCCACACGCTCCTAACTAGCCCATTTCTTTCTCTCCAACCTTATTTTCTTTCTTAGTGGGACGGATTTCACTCGAATCGTCCTATAAGTTGAATCGGGATTTGTATATCATTCCTTCCACAGTATAATACTCTTATGGTCAACAACACAATAAAGCATACCAAAATAGTCGACATCGTCCAAACAAACACTTTTCTTTCTCTCTAACCATCTTTACTTTCTAACTGGGACAGATTTCACTCGAATCGTCCTATTAGTTGAATCGGTGTTTGTACATCATTCCTTCACCAATACAAGTTTCTTATGGTCAACAACACTATAAAGCGTACCGAAATACTCCACACGCTCCTAACTTGCCATTTTATTTCTCTCCAACCTTCTTTTCTTTCTAAGTGGGATGGGTTTCACTTCGAATCCTACAAATAAGTTGAATCGGTGTTTGTACAACATTCCTTCTCCATTATAAGACTATTATGGAGAAAACACTACAAAGTATTTCAAAATATTCCACACGCTCCTAAGTAGCCCTTTTCTTTCTCTCCAACCTTCTTTTCTTACTAAGTGGGACGGATTTCACTCGAATCGTCCTATAAATTGAATTGGTGTTTGTACATCATTCCTTCACAAATATAAGACTCTTATGGTCAACAACAGTATAAAGCGTACCAAAATATTCCGCACATTCCTAACTAACCATTTTCTTTCTCTCTAACCTTATTTTCTTTCTAAGTGGGAAGAATTTGACTCGTATCGTCCTACAAGTTGAATCGGTATTTGTACATCATTCCTTGACAAATATAAGACTCCTATGGTCAACCATACTATAAACCACACCAAAATAGTCCACACGTTCCTAACTTGCCCTTTCTTTCTCTCCAACTTTCATCTGTTTCTAAGTGGGATGGATTTTACTTGAATCATACTAATAAGTTAAATCAGTACTTGTACATCATTCCTTCTCCATTATAAGACTAATTTTAACAACAACACTATAAAGCATACCAAAATATTCCACACGCTCCTAAATAGCCCTTTTCTTTCTCTCCAACCTTCTTCTCTTTCTAAGTGGGACGAATTTCACTCGAAATGTTTTATAAGTTGAATCTGTGTTTGTACATCAATACTTCACCAATATAAGACACTTATGGTCATCAACAGTATAAAGCGTACCAAAATATTCCGCACATTCCTAACTTACCATTTTCTTTCTCTCTAACCTTATTTTCTTTCTAAGTGGGACGAATTTGACTCGAATCGTCCTACAAGTTGAATCGGTATTTGTACATCATTCCTTCACAGATATAAGACTCTTATGGTCAACCATACTATAAAGCATACCGAAATAGTCCACACGTTCCTAACTTGCCCGTTTCTTTCTCTCCAACTTTCTTTTGTTTCTAACAGGGACGGATTTCACTTGAATCATATCTAATAAATTAAATCAGTACTTGTACATCATTTCTTCACCATTACAAGATTAATTTTGACAACAACACAATAAAGCATAACAAAGTAGTCCACACGCTCCTAACTAGCCCATTTCTTTCTCTCCAACCTTCTTTTCTTTCTTAGTGGGACGGATTTCACTCGAATCGTCCTATAAGTTGAATCGGGATTTGTATATCATTCATTCCCCATTATAATACTCTTATGGTCAACAACACTATAAAACATTCCAAAATAGTCGACATCTTCCAAACGGGCACTTTTCTTTCTCTCCAACCATCTTTTCTTTCTAACTGGGACAGATTTCACTCGAATCGTCCTATAAGTTGAATCGGTGTTTGTACATCGTTCCTTCTCCAATACAAGTTTCTTATGCTCAACAACACTATAAAGCGTACCGAAATACTCCACACGCTCCTAAATTGCCATTTTATTTCTCTCCAACCTTCTTTTCTTTCAAAGTGGGAAGGATTTCACTTCGAATCCTACAAATAAGTTGAATCGGTGTTTGTACATCATTCATTCTCCATTATAAGACTATTATGGACAAAACACTACAAAGTATTTCAAAATATTCCACACGCTGCTAAGTAGCCCTTTTCTTTGTCTCCAACCTTCTTTTCTTACTAAGTGGGACGGATTTCACTCGAATCGTCCTCTAAGTTGAATCGGTGTTTGTACATCATTCCTTCACCAATATAAGACTCTTATGGTCAACAAGAGTATAAAGCGTACCAAAATATTCCGCAGATTCCTAACTAACCATTTTCTTTCTCTCTAACCTTATTTTCATTCTAAGTGGGAAGAATTTGACTCGAATCGTCCTACAAGTGCAATCGGTATTTGTACATCATTCCTTGACAAATATAAGACTCCTATGGTCAACCATACTATAAACCATACCAAAATAGTCCACACATTCCTAACTTGCCCATTTCTTTCTCTCCAACTTTCTTCTGTTTCTAAGTGGGACGGAATTTCACTTGAATCATACTAATAAGTAAAATCAGTACTTGTACATCATTCCTTCACCAATATAAGACTAATTTTTACAACAACACTATAAAGCATACCAAAAAATTCCACGCGCTCCTAAGTAGACCTTTTCTTTCTCTCCAACCTTCTTTTCTTTCTAAGTGGGACAAATTTCACTCGAATCGTCATATAAGTTGAATCGGTGTTTGTAAATCATTCCTTCACCAATATAAGACTCTTATGGTCAACAACAGTATAAAGCGTACCAAAATATTCCGCACATTCCTAACTAACCAATTTCTTTCTCTCTAACCATATTTTCTTTCTAAGTGGGACGAATTTGACTCGAATCGTCCTATAAGTTGAATCGGTATTTGTACATCATTCCTTCACAGATATAAGACTCTTATGGTCAACCAAACTATAAAGCATACCGAAATAGTCCACACATTCCTAACTTGCCCGTTTCTTTCTCTCCAACTTTCTTTTGTTTCTAACTGGGACGGATTTCACTTGAATCATACTTATAAATTAAATCAGTGCTTGTACATCATTTCTTCACCATTACAAGATTAATTTTGACAACAACACAATAAAGCAAAACAAAGTAGTCCACACGCTCCTAACTAGCCCATTTCTTTCTCTCCAACCTTCTTTTCTTTCTTAGTGGGACGGATTTCACTCGAATCGTCCTATAAGTTGAATCGGGATTTGTATATCATTCATTCCCCAATATAATACTCTTATGGTCAACAACACTATAAAGCATTCCAAAATAGTCGACATCTTCCAAACAAGCACTTTTCTTTCTCTCCAACCATCTTTTCTTTCTAACTGGGACAGATTTCACTTGAATCGTCCTATAAGTTGAATCGGTGTTTGTACATCGTTCCTTCTCCAATACAAGTTTCTTATGCTTAACAACACTATAAAGCGTACCGAAATACTCCACACGCTCCTAACTTGCCATTTTCTTTCTCTCCAACCTTCTTTTATTTCTAAGTGGGATGGATTTCACTTCGAATCCTACAAATAAGTTGAATCGGTGTTTGTACATCATTCATTCTCCATTATAAGACTATTATGGACAAAACACTACAAAGTATTTCAAAATATTCCACACGCTCCAAAGTAGCCCTTTCTTTCTCTCCAATCTTCTTTTCTTACTAAGTGGGACGGATTTCACTCGAATCGTCCTATAAGTTGAATCGGTATTTTTACATCATTCCTTCACCAATATAAGACTCTTATTGTCAACAACAGTATAAAGCGTACCAAAATATTACGCACATTCCTAACTAACCATTTTCTTTCTCTCTAACCATATTTTATTTCTAAGTGGGAAGAATTTGACTCGTATCGTCCTACAAGTTGAATCGGTATTTGTACATCATTCCTTGACAAATATAAGACTCCTATGGTCAACCATACTATATACCATACCAAAATAGTCCACACGTTCCTAACTTGCCCATTTCTTTCTCTCCAACTTTCATCTGTTTCTAAGTGGGATAGATTTGACTTGAATGATAGTAATAAGTTAAATAAGTACTTGTACAACATTCCTTCACCATTATAAGACTAATTTTTACAACAACACTATAAAGCATACCAAAATATTCCACACGCTCCTAAATAGCCCTTTTCTTTCTCTCCAACCTTCTTTTCTTTCTAAGTGGGACGAATTTCACTCGAATCGTTCAATAAGTTGAATCGGTGTTTGTACATAATTCCTTCACAAATATAAGACTCTTATGGTCATCAACAGTATAAAGCGTACCAAAATATTCCGCACATTCCTAACTAACCATTTTCTTTCTCTCTAACCTTATTTTCTTTCTAAGTGGGACGAATTTGACTCGAATCGTCCTACAAGTTGAATCGGTATTTGTACATCATTCCATCACAAATATAAAACTCTTATGGTCAACCATACTATAAAGCATACCGAAATAGTCCACACGTTCCTCACTTGCCCATTTATTTCTCTCCAACTTTCTTTTGTTTCTAACTGGGACGGATTTCAGTTGAATCATACTAATAAGTTAAATCAGTGCTTGTACATCATTTCTTCACCATTATAAGATTAATTTTGACATCAACACTATAAAGCATAACAAAGTAGTCCACACGGTCCTAACTAGCCCATTTCTTTCTCTCCAACCTTTTTTTGTTTCTTAGTGGGACGGATTTCTCTCGAATCGTCCTATAAGTTGATTCGGGATTGGTATATCATTCCTTCCCCAATATAATACTCTTATGGTCAACAACACTATAAAGCATACCAAAATAGTCGACATCTTCCAAACAAACACTTTTCTTTCTCTCCAACCATCTTTTCTTTCTAACTGTGACAGATTTCACTCGGATCGTCCTATAAGTTGAATCGGTGTTTGTACATCATTTCTTCACAAATACAAGTTTCTTATGGTCAACAACACTATAAAGCGTATCGAAATACTCCACACGCTCAAAACTTGCCATTTTATTTCTCTCCAACCTTCTTTTCTTTCAAAGTGGGAAGGATTTCACTTCGAATCCTACAAATAAGTTGAATCGGTGTTTGTACATCATTCCTTCTCCATTATAAGACTATTATGGACAAAACACTACAAAGTACTTCAATATATTCCACACGCTCCTAAGTAGCCCTTTTCTTTCTCTCAAACCTTCTTTTCTTACTAAGTGGGACGAATTTGACTCGAATCGTCCTACAAGTTGAATCGGTATTTGTACATGATTCCTTCACAAATATAAAACTCTTATGGTCAACCATACTATAAAGCATACCGAAATAGTCCACACATTCCTAACTTGCCCATTTATTTCTCTCCAACTTTCTTTTGTTTCTAACTGGGACGGATTTCAGTTGAATCATACTAATAAGTTAAATCAGTGCTTGTACATCATTTCTTCACCATTATAAGATTAATTTTGACAACAACACTATAAAGCATAACAATGTAGTCCACACGCTCCTAACTTGCCCATTTCTTTCTCTCCAACCTTCTTTTCTTTCTTAGTGGGACGGATTTCACTCAAATCGTCCTATAAGTTGAATCGGGATTTGTATATCATTCCTTCCCCAATATAATACTCTTATGGTCAACAACACTATAAAGCATACCAATATAGTCGACATCTTCCAAACAAACACTTTTCTTTCTCTCCAACCATCTTTTCTTTCTAACTGGGACAGATTTCACTCGAATCGTCCTATAAGTTGAATCGGTGTTTGTACATCATTCCTTCACCAATACAAGTTTCTTATGGTCAACAACACTATAAAGCGTACCGAAATAGTCCACACGCTCAAAACTTGCCATTTTCTTTCTCTCCAACCTTCTTTTCTTTCTAAGTGGGACTGATTTCACTTCGAATCATACTAATAAGTTGAATCGGTGTTTGTACATCATTCCTTGTCCATTATAAGACTATTATGGACAAAACACTACAAAGTATTTCAAAATATTCCACACGCTCCTAAGTAGCCCTTTTCTTTCTCTCCAACCTTCTTTTCTTACTAAGTGGGACGGATTTCACTCGAATCGTCAGATAAGTTGAATCGGTGTTTGTACATCATTCCTTCACCAATATAAGAGTCTTAAGGTCAACAATAGTATAAAGCTTACCAAAATATTCCGCACATTCCTAACTAATCATTTTCTTTCTATCTAACCTTATTTTCATTCTAAGTGGGACGAATTTGACTCGAATAGTCCTACAAGTTGAATCGGTATTTGTACATCATGCCTTAACAAATATAAGATTCTTATGGTCATCCATACTATAAACCATACCGAAATAGTCCATACGTTCCTAACTTTCCCATTTCTTTCTCTCCAACTTTCTTCTGTTTCTAAGTGGGACGGATTTCACTTGAATCATACTAATAAGTTAAATCAATACTTGTACATCATTCCTTCACCAATATAAGACTAATTTTTACAACAACAGTATAAAGCATACCAAAATATTCCACGCGCTCCTAAGTAGACCTTTTTTTTCTCTCCAACCTTCTTTTCTTTCTAAGTGGGACGAATTTCACTCGAATCGTCCTATATGTTGAATCGGTGTTTGTACATCATTCCTTCACCAATATAAGACTCTTATGGTCATCAACAGTATAAAGCGTACCAAAATATTCCGCACATTCCTAACTAACCATTTGCTTTCTCTGCAACCTTATTTTCTTTCTAAGTGGGACGAATTTGACTCGAATCGTCCTACAAGTTGAATCGGTATTTGTACATCATTCCTTCACTAATATAAAATTATTATGGTCAACCATACTATAAAGCATACCGAAATAGTCCACACGTTCCTAACTTGCCCATTTCTTTTTCTCCAACTTTCTTTTGTTTCTAATTGGGACGGATTTCACTTGAATCATACTAATAAGTTAAATAAGTGCTTGTACATCATTTCTTCACCATTATAAGATTAATTTTGACAACAACACTATAAAGCATAACAAAGTAGTCCACACTCTCCTAACTAGCCCATTTCTTTCTCTCCAAACTTCTTTTCTTTCTTAGTGGGACGGATTTCACTCGAATCGTCCTATAAGTTCATTCGGGATTGGTATATCATTCCTTCCCCAATATAATACTCTTATGGTCAACAACACTATAAAGCATACCAAAATAGTCGACATCTTCCAAACAAACACTTTTTTTTCTCTCCAACCATCTTTTCTTTCTAACTGAGACAGATTTCACTCGAATCGTCATATAAGTTGAATCGGTGTTTGTACATCATTCCTTCACCAATACAAGTTTCTTATGGTCAACAACACTATAAAGCGTATCGAAATACTCCACTTGCTCCTAACTTGCCATTTTATTTCTCTCCAACCTTCTTTTCATTCAAAGTGGGAAGGATTTCACTACGAATCCTACAAATAAGTTGAATCGGTGTTTGTACATCATTCCTTCTCCATTATATGACTATTATGGACAAAACACTACAAAGTATTTCAAAATATTCCACACGCTCCTAAGTAGCCCTTTTCTTTCTCTCCAACCTTCTTTTCTTACTAAGTGGGACGGATTTCACTCGAATCATCCTATAAGTTGAATCGGTGTTTGTACATCATTCCTTCACCAATATAAGACTCTTATGGTTAATAACAGTATAAAGCGTACCAAAATATTCCGCACATTCCTAACTAACCATTTTCTTTCTCTCTAACCATATTTTATTTCTAAGTGGGAAGAATTTGACTCGTACCGTCCTACAAGTTGAATCGGTATTTGTACATCATTCCTTGACAAATATAAGCCACCTATGGTCAACCATACAATAAACCATACCAAAATAGTCCACACGTTCCTAACTTGCCCATTTCTTTCTCTCCAACTTTCATCTGTTTCTAAGTGGGATGGATTTGACTTGAATGATACTAATAAGTTAAATCAGTACTTGTACATCATTCCTTCACCATTATAAGACTAATTTTTACAACAACACTATAAAGCATACCAAAATATTCCACACGCTCCTAAATAGCCCTTTTCTTTCTCTCCAACCTTCTTTTCTTTCTAAGTGGGACGAATTTCACTCGAATCGTCCTATATGTTGAATCGGTGTTTGTACATCATTCCTTCACCAATATAAGACTCTTATGGTCATCAACAGTATAAAGCGTACCAAAATATTCCGCACATTCCTAACTAACCATTTGCTTTCTCTGCAACCTTATTTTCTTTCTAAGTGGGACGAATTTGACTCGAATCGTCCTACAAGTTGAATCGGTATTTGTACATCATTCCTTCACTAATATAAAATTATTATGGTCAACCATACTATAAAGCATACCGAAATAGTCCACACGTTCCTAACTTGCCCATTTCTTTTTCTCCAACTTTCTTTTGTTTCTAATTGGGACGGATTTCACTTGAATCATACTAATAAGTTAAATAAGTGCTTGTACATCATTTCTTCACCATTATAAGATTAATTTTGACAACAACACTATAAAGCATAACAAAGTAGTCCACACTCTCCTAACTAGCCCATTTCTTTCTCTCCAAACTTCTTTTCTTTCTTAGTGGGACGGATTTCACTCGAATCGTCCTATAAGTTCATTCGGGATTGGTATATCATTCCTTCCCCAATATAATACTCTTATGGTCAACAACACTATAAAGCATACCAAAATAGTCGACATCTTCCAAACAAACACTTTTTTTCTCTCCAACCATCTTTTCTTTCTAACTGAGACAGATTTCACTCGAATCGTCATATAAGTTGAATCGGTGTTTGTACATCATTCCTTCACCAATACAAGTTTCTTATGGTCAACAACACTATAAAGCGTATCGAAATACTCCACACGCTCCTAACTTGCCATTTTATTTCTCTCCAACCTTCTTTTCTTTCATAGTGGGAAGGATTTCACTACGAATCCTACAAATAAGTTGAATCGGTGTTTGTACATCATTCCTTCTCCATTATATGACTATTATGGACAAAACATTACAAAGTATTTCAAAATATTCCAGACGCTCCTAAGTAGCCCTTTTCTTTCTCTCCAACCTTGTTTTGTTTCTTAGTGGGACGGATTTCACTCGAATCACCCTATAAGTTGAATCGGTGTTTGTACTTCATTCTTTCACCAATATAAGACTCTTATGGTTAATAACAGTATAAAGCGTACCAAAATATTCCGCACATTCCTAACTAACCATTTTCTTTCTCTCTAACCATATTTTATTTCTAAGTGGGAAGAATTTGACTCGTACCGTCCTACAAGTTGAATCGGTATTTGTACATCATTCCTTGACAAATATAAGACACCTATGGTCAACCATACAATAAACCATACCAAAATAGTCCACACGTTCCTAACTTGCCCATTTCTTTCTCTCCAACTTTCATCTGTTTCTAAGTGCGATGGATTTGACTTGAATGATACTAATAAGTTAAATCAGTACTTGTACATCATTCCTTCACCATTATAAGACTAATTTTTACAACAACACTATAAAGCATACCAAAATATTCCACACGCTCCTAAATAGCCCTTTTCTTTCTCTCCAACCTTCTTTTCTTTCTAAGTGAGACGAATTTCACTCGAATCGTTCTATAAGTTGAATCGGTGTTTGTACATCATTTCTTCACCAATATAAGATTCTGATGGTCATCAACAGTACAAAGAGTACCAAAATATTCCGCACATTCCTAACTAACCATATGCTTTCTCTGTAACCTTATTTTCTTTCTAAGTGGGACGAATTTGACTCGAATCGTCCTACAAGTTGAATCGATATTTGTACATCATTCCTTCACAAATATAAAACTCTTATGGTCAACCATACTATAAAGCATACCGAAATAGTCCACACGTTCCTAACTTGCCCATTTCTTTCTCTCCAACTTTCTTTTGTTTCAAACTGGGACGGATTATACTTGAATCATACTAATAAGTTAAATCAGTGCTTGTACATCATTTCTTCCCAATTATAAGATTAATTTTGACAACAACACTATAAAGCATAACAAAGTAGTCCACACGCTCCTAACTAGCCCATTTCTTTCTCTCCAACCTTATTTTCTTTCTTAGTGGGACGGATTTCACTCGAATCGTCCTATAAGTTGAATCGGAATTTGTATATCATTCCTTCCCCAATATAATACTCTTCTGGCCAACAACACTATAAAGCATACCAAAATAGTCGACATCTTCCAAACAAACACTTTTCTTTCTCTCCAACCGTCTTTTCTTTCTAACTGGGATAGATTTCATTCGAATAGTCTTATAAGTTGAATCGGTGTTTGTACATTATTCCTTCACCAATACAAGTTTCTTATGGTCAACAACACTATAAAGCGTACCGAAATAATCCACACGCTCAAAACTTGCCATTTTCTTTCTCTCCAACCTTCTTTTGTTTCTAAGTGGGACGGATTTCACTACGAATCCTACTAATAAGTTGAATCGGTGTTTGTACATCATTCCTTCTCCATTATAAGACTATTATGGACAAAACACTACAAAGTATTTCAAAATATTCCACACGCTCCTAAGTAGCCCTTTTCTTTCTCTCCAACCTTCTTTTCTTACTAAGTGGGACGGATTTGACTCGAATCGTCCTATAAGTTGAATCGGTGTTTGTACATCATTCCTTCACCAATATAAGACTCTTATGGTCAACAACAATATAAAGCGTACCAAAATATTCCTAACTAACCATTTTGTTTCTCTCTAACCTTATTTTCATTCTAAGTGGGAAGAATTTACTCGAATCGTCCTACAAGTTGAATCGGTATTTGTACATCATGCCTTAACAAATATAAAATTCTTATGGTCAACCATACTATAAACCATACCAAAATAGTCCACACGTTCCTAACTTGCCCATTTCTTTCGCTCCAACTTTCTTCTGTTTCTAAGTGGGACGAATTTCACTTGAATCATACTAATAAGTTAAATCAGTACTTGTACATCATTCCTTCACCAATATAAGACTAATTTTTACAACAACAGTATAAAGCATACCAAAATATTCCACGCGCTCCTAAGTAGACCTTTTTTTTCTCTCCAACCTTCTTTTCTTTCTAAGTGGGACGAATTTCACTCGAATCGTCCTATAAGTTGAATCGGTGTTTGTACATCATTCCTTCACCAATACAAGTTTCTTATGGTCAACAACACTATAAAGCGTACCGAAATACTCCACACGCTCCTAACTTGCCATTTTATTTCTCTTCAACCTTCTTTTCTATCTAAGTGGGATAGATTTCACTTCGAATCCTACAAATAAGTTGAATCTGTGTTTGTACATCATTCCTTCACCAATATAAGACAAATTTTTACAACAACACTATAAAGCATACCAAAATATTCAACGCGCTCCTATGTAGACCTTTTTTTTCTCTCCAACCTTCTTTTCATTCTAAGTGGGACGAATTTCACTCGAATCATCCTATAAGTTGAATCGGTGTTTGTACATCATTCCTTCACCAATATACGACTCTTATGGTCAACAACAGTATAAAGCGTACCAAAATATTCCGCACATTCCTAACTAACCATTTTCTTTCTCTCTAACCTTATTTTCATTCTAAGTGGGAAGAATTTGACTCGAATCGTCCTACAAGTTGAATCGGTATTTGTACATCATGCCTTAACAAATATAAGATTCTTATGGTCAACCATACTATAAACCATACCGAAATAGTCCATACGTTCCTAACTTGCCCATTTCTTTCTCTTCAACTTTCTTCTGTTTCTAAGTGGGACGGATTTCACTTGAATCATACTAATAAGTTAAATCAGTTCTTGTACATCATTCCTTCTCCAATATAAGACAAATTTTTACAACAACATTATAAAGCATACCAAAATATTCCACGCGCTCCTAAGTAGACCTTTTTTTTCTCTCCAACGTTCTTTTCTTTCTAAGTGGGAAGAATTTGACTTGAGTCGTCCTACAAGTTGAATCGGTATTTGTACATCATGCCTTAACAAATATAAGATTCTTATGGTCAACCATACTATAAACCATACCGAAATAGTCCATACGTTCCTAACTTGCCCATTTCTTTCTCTCCAACTTTCTTCTGTTTCTAAGTGGGACGGATTTCACTTGAATCATACTAATATGTTAAATCAGTACTTGTACATCATTCCTTCACCAATATAAGACTAATTTTTACAACAACACTATAAAGCATACCAAAATATTCCACGCGTTCCTATGTAGACCTTTTTTTTCTCTCCAACCTTCTTTTCATTCTAAGTGGGACGAATTTCACTCGAATCGTCCAATAAGTTGAATCGGTGTTTGTACATCATTCCTTCACCAATATAAGACTCTTATGCTCATCTACAGTATAAAGCGTACCAAAATATTCCGCACATTCCTAACTAACCATTTGCTTTCTCTGTAACCTTATTTTCTTTCTAAGTGGGACGAATTTGACTCGAATCGTCCTACAAGTTGAATCTGTATTTGTACATCATTCCTTCACAAATATAAGACTCTTATGGTCAACCATACTATAAAGCGTACCGAAATAGTCCACACGTTCCTAACTTGCCAATTTCTTTCTCTCCAACTTTCTTTTGTTTCTAACTGGGACGGATTTCACTTGAATCATACTAATAAGTGAAATCAGTGCTTGTACATCTGTTCTTCACCATTATAAGACTAATTTTGACAACAACACTGTAAAGCATACCAAAATAGTCCACACTCTCCAAACTAGCCCATTTCTTTCTCTCCAACCTTCTTTTCTTTCTTAGTGGGACGGATTTCACTCGAATCGTCCTATAAGTTGAATCGGGGTTTGTATATCATTCCTTCCCCAATATAATACTCTTATGGTCAACAACACTATAAAGCATACCAAAATAGTCGACACCTTCCAAACAAGCACTTTTCTTTCCTTGCAACCATCTTTTATTTCTAAGTGGGACTGATTTCACTCGAATCGTCCTATAAGTTGAATCGGTGTTTGTACATCATTCCTTCACGAATACAAGTTTCTTATGCTCAACAACACTATAAAGCGTACCGAAATTGTCCACACGCTCCTAACTTTCCATTTTCTTTCTCTCCAACCTTCTTTTCTTTATAAGTGGGACGGATTTCACTTCGAATCCTACTAATAAGTTGAATCGGTGTTTGTACATCATTCCTTCTCCATTATAAGACTATTATGGATAAAACACTACAAAGTATTTCAAAATATTTCACGCGCTCCTAAGTAGCCCTTTTCTTTCTCTCCAGTCATCTTTTATTTCTAAGAGGGATTGATTTCACTCGAATCGTCCTATAAGTTGAATCGGTGTTTGTACATCATTCCTTAACCAATATAAGTTTCTTATGGTCAACAACACTATAAAGCGTACCGAAATAGTCCACACGCACCTAACTAGGCCATTTATTTCTCTCCGACCTACTTTTCTTTCTAAGTGGGACATATTTCACTTCGAATCCGACTAATAAGTTTAATCGGTGTTTGTACATCATTCCTTCTCCAATATAAGACTATTATGGACAAAACACTATAAAGCATACCAAAATAGTCGACACCTTCCAAACAAGCACTTTTCTTTCTCTCCAACCATCTTTTATTTCTAAGTGGGATTGATTTCACTCGAATCGTCCTATAAGTTGAATCGGTGTTTGTACATCATTCCTTCACCAATATAAGTTTCTTATGGTCTACAACACTATAAAGTGTACCGAAATAGTCTACACGCTCCTAACTAGCCCTTTTATTTCACTCCAACCTTGTTTTCTTTCGAAGTGTGACGGATTTCACTTCGAATCCTACTAATAAATTGAATCGGTGTTTGTACATCATTCCTTCTACATTATAAGACTATTTTGGACAAAACACTACAAAGTATTTCAAAATATTCCACACTCTCCTAAGTAGCCCTTTCCTTTCTGTCCAACCTTCTTTTCTTTCTAAGGGGGACGAATTTCACTCGAATCGTCCTATAAGTTGAATCGGTGTTTCTACATCATTCCTTCACCAATATAAGACTCTTATTGTCAACAACAGTATAAAGCGTACCAAAATATTCCACACATTCCTAACTAACCCTTTTCTTTCTCTCTAACCTTATTTTCTTTCTAAGTGGGACGAATTTGACTCGAATCGTCCTACAAGTTGAATCAGTATTTGTACATCATTCATTCACAAATATAAGACTCTTATGGTCAACAACACTATAAACCATACCGAAATAGTCCACACGTTCCTAACTTGCCCATTTATTTCTCACCAACTTTGTTTTGTTTCTAACTGGGATGGATTTCACTTGAATCATACTAATAATTTAAATAAGTGCTTGTACATCATTCCTTCACCATTAGAAGACTAATTTTGACAACAACATTATAAAGCATACCAAAATAGTCCACACGCTCCTAACTAGTCCATTTCTTTCTCTCCAACCTTCTTTTCTTTCTTAGTGGGACGGATTTCACTCGAATCATCCTATAAGTTGAATCGGTGTTTGTATATCATTCGTTCCCCAATATAATACTCTTATGGTCAACAATACTATAAAACATTGCAAAATAGTTGACACCTTCCAAACAAGCCCTTTTCTTTCTCTCCAACCATCTTTTATTTCTAAGTGGGATTGATTTCACACGAATCGTCCTATAAGTTGAATCGGTGTTTGTACATCATTCCTTCACCAATATAAGTTTCTTATGATCAACAACACAATAAAGCGTACCGTAATAGTCCAGATGCTCCTAACTAGCCCTTTTATTTCTCTCCAACCTTCTTTTCTTTCTAAGTGGGACAGATTTTTAATGACCGGGTTAATTTAAATAATTTATTTTTCTTCGGTTAATATATATATATTTTTATCTTGTGCATTACGTGGTATTGCATGTGTTTACGTGCATTAAGGATTTCATGATTTGAGTTTTCGGGTTCATTCCTATGTTTTGTAAAATTTTCATTTTTTTCGTTGACCGGGTAGTTTCGATATTTTAATTAAATGTGGGGGTTACTTTTGAGTTTCATAAAGATGAGGGTAACTTTTGCAATATATTCATTATATGTAAATGTGTGACCGAATTCCACATGTTTATTTTTATTTTTATCTTCAACTTTCCAAAAGCATATTCCTCCATCATTTAAAGGTTCAATCATACATCTATTATATTGACACCACTTTATGACATTATTGAAGAAAATTTTCAGCCATTATATTGATGTGTTGAGGTTAGCTTTTGCATATTCTCAACAATCAAGCAAAACCATTTTTTCCATCATTCTCTATTTTTCTCCTATCTTCTTCTCTCTACATTTTGGGCATCTTAGAGTGGGGATTCAATTTTGTGCTCAACTAGGAAGTTGTTCTACGTGTTCCGATCTTCGGTTTAATACCAATTACGGTATGTGATCTATATTATTTAATTTGATTTGATTTTTCAAAAATTCCAGATTGCTAGTTTACATGTTTAGTGAAAATCAAGGCTTTAGATCTCTAATTTATAATATATGTACAGTATGCTTTTGTATATGTCTATTATCATCTCTCAAAATTTCAGATCATTTAGATAAATATGTAATTTTCTAAAAATCATTGAAGTAGGTTGTCCAGTGATATTTTACTGCTTGCTGATCCGATTTCGGTTTCGGTTTAGCCAATTGTTTCATATGGTTTAGTATTCTTATAAATCTTGAAACTTTTATTATAACATTTTGTATATGTCTAGGACATAGTTATAAAAGATCAAGAATTTTGAGTTAATTTATACGGGTAATAAAAATTGTTGAGTAGTAACTGTTCAATTTCAATCATAGTTTAAAACCGGAACTTGTATTACCAATTTGAGCTATCTATAATTCTAATTTTGTAATTATAATTTTATCACCTGATATTGAGTATATAAGATGTAAATCTGGAGATTTTGGTAGACATGTAATTCATGGATAGGTTTGTAAAAATCTTGGAGTAAAGGGTGTTCAGTTTTCGGAATTGTTAGGAAAGCTGTCTTTTATAATTATTTTGGACCACTGTCCTTTGATTAAAGCTTATGAAACTTTTACAGTAGACCTACATAGAGGTTTGGAGTGTATCTTGTAAATTTCATATTTTTATCAAACCTGTAGATTTTTCTAAATATCATAGATTACCTGCTGTCCGTTTTACGGTAGTATTCGAAACCGAACTTTTCGATTCTTAATTAAGTAGCTAAATTTTTTCTATTAATCCCGAATATTTTTGAGTATATATTTATATATATTAGAATGTTTATTGGCAAATATTACTATAAAAATAAATATGGTTATATAAAAAAAAAAAATATTCAATATGTGTTAATTGGTTTCGGGCATAACAGGGTACAAATGAAGGCGTGAAGGGAGAACCGTTCGTTTCTTCATTCTCTACACAACCATATTGTTTTGATTGTTGGTATTTTACTGGATATTTTATCAAGTTTGAGGTAGGGATTTATTGGGGTATCATGTGAGTTTAAGAATCTTCATTTATGCATTTTAATGTTTATATATAGATTCATCATCTTATTGTGATATGTTTGACATGAGTTGTGAAATTGCATTAATGTGTTTAAATGCATTGATTCATGCCACGATAGAATTTTATTAGGTGGATCATGGAGTGCGGATATATTTATTACTTATGTGCGCATGTGAATGACATTTATGAATTGTGAATTGTGAATGGTGGATTGGTTGTTGATTTTAGGAAATGGTCGTGTGGTGTGAGCAATGGGGGGACGAAGGAGCTCCCGGGGTGCAAGTCCTCGAATTATCGCGCGATTGGTTGACGTCATCGTAGGGTTAGTAGCCCCAAGACGGCTAGGCAGATGAACGGGTAGTTCATGTCCTAGGGTTTGTTTCACGACATAATTTTCCCATTTGATGATTTTGAATTTGATGTTATCTCTGTTGTGATAGTTGGATTTGAATTCGTATTGAGATTATTGGTTTTAATTTCGTGACTATAGAACTTTTAAATTATCTTGATGATATTATTTAAATTGTTCTACATGAGTTTATATTGTGATTCCTTATGCATTTATATCATGACATTGGACTAGGGTAGAGACTTGAACCTATACGTATTCATTAATTTACATACTTGCGGAATCTTACGCTTCATGATTTTTCTCTACTAGGCCGTTTGTGCTCACCCCTTAACATTTTTCAGGAAAAGAACCGTTGGTGGATGATGCATGAGCTATTGGAAATTTGAGGAATTTGAACTTATAATAATTACATCTTTATGTAATAATAAAGATTGCGTGCTTATTATGATTTGTACTTGTTTGGCTTTGGACTAGTGTGTTCGTGTTGTAATTTGATTTGATTTCGGAATTTGTGTGTGATTTTATTATTTCTATTTCGTTTCCGCGCTAGTGAATTATAAACAATGTCGGTTGGCCGGTTTGACCATTTGATATTTTTATGAATTTTAATTAAATTTAAGTCATTATCCGGGTTTTCGGATTCGGGGCGTGACAGGATTTCAGTTTGAATCCTACTAATAAGTTGAATCGGTGTTTGTATATCATTCCTTCTCCACTATAAGACTCTTATGGTCAACAACAGTATAAAGCGTACAAATATATTCCACACATTCCTAACCAACCCTTTCTTTCTCTCTAACCTTATTTTCTTTCTAAGTGGGACGAATTTGACTCGAATCGTCCTACAAGTTTAATCGGTGTTCGTACATCATTCCTTCACAAATATAAGACTCTTATGGTCAACAACACTATAAACCATACCTAAATAGTCCGCACGTTCCTAACTTGCCCATTTCTTTCTCTCCAACCTTCTTTTGTTTCCAAGTGGGACGAATTTCACTTGAATCATACTAATAAATTAAATCAGTGCATGTACATTATTCCTTCACCATTATAAGACTAATTTTGAGAACAACACTATAAAACAAACCAAAATAATCCACACGCTCCTAACTAGCCCTTTTCATTCTCTCCAACCTTCTTTTCTTTCTTAGTGGGACGGATTTACTCGAATCATCCTCTAAGTGGAATCGGTGTTTGTAGATCATTCCTTCACCAATATAAGTTTCTTATGTTCAACAACATTATAAAGTATACCGAAATAGTCCACACGCTCCTAACTAGCCCTTTTCTTTCTCTCCAACCTTCTTTTCTTTCTTAGTGGGACGGATTTCACTCGAATCGTCCCAAAAGTTGAATCGGTGTTTGTACATCATTCCTTCACCAATATAAGACTCTTATGGTCAACAACAGTATAAAGCGTACCAAAATATTCCACATGTTCCTAACTGACCCTTTTCTTTCTCCCTAACCTTATTTTCTTTCAAAGTGGGACGGATTTGACTCGAATCGTCCTATAAGTTCAATCGGTGTTTGTACATCATTCCTTCATAAATATAAGACTCTTATGGTCAACAACACTATAAACCATACCGAAATAGTCCACACCTTCCTAACTTGCCATTTTCTTTCTCTGCAACTTTCTTTTCTTTCTAAGTGGGACGGATTTCACTTGAATCATACTAATAAGATAAATCAGTAATTGAACATCATTCCTTCACCATTATCATACTAATTTTGACAACAACACTAGAAAGCATACCAAAATAGTCCACATGCTCCTAACTAGCACTTTTCTTTCTCTACAACCTTCTTTTGTTTCTTAGTGGGACGGATTTCACTCGAATCGTCCTATAAGTTGAATCGGTGTTTGTATATCATTCATTCACTAATATAAGACTCTTATGGTCAACAACACTATAAAACATACCAAAATAGTCGACATCATCCTACCAAGCACTTTTCTTTCTCTCCAACCTTCTTTCATTTCTAAGTGGGACTGATTTCACTCGAATCGTCCTATAAATTGAATCGGTGTTTGTAGATCATTCCATCACCAATATAAGTTTCTTATGGTCAACAACACTATAAAGCGTACCGAAATAGTCTACACGCTCCTAACTAGCCCTTTTCTTTCTCTCCAACTTTCTTTTCTTTCTATGTTGGATGGATTTCACTTCGAATTCTACTAATATGTTGAATCGGTGTTTGTACATCATTCCTTCTCCATTATAAGACTATTGTGCACAAAACACTACAAAGCATTTCAAAATAGTCCACACGCTCCTACCTAGCCCTTTTTTTTCTCTCCAACCATCTTTTCTTTCTAAGTGGGACGGATTTCACTCGAATCGTCCTATAAGTTGAATCGGTGTTTGTAGATCATTCTTTCACCAATATAAAACTCTTATGGTCAAACATAGTATAAAGCGTACAAAAATATTCCACAGGTTCCTAACTGACCCTTTTCTTTCTCTCTAACTATATTTTCTTTCTAAGTGGGATGGATTTGACTCAAATCGTCCTATAAGTTGAATCGGTGTTTCTACATCATTCCTTCACAAATATAAGACTCTTATGGTCAACAACACTATAAACCATACCGAAATAGTCCACATGTTCCTAACTTGCCCTTTTCTTTCTCTTCAACTTTCTTTTGTTTCTAAGTGGGACGAATTTCACTTGAATAATACTAATAAGTTAAATCAGTGCTTGTACATCATTCCTTCACCATTATAAGACAAATTTTGACAACAACACTATAAAGCATACCAAAATAGTCGACACACTCCTAACTAGCCCATTTTTTTTCTCTCCAACATTCTTTTCTTTCTTAGTGGGACGGGTTTCACTCGAATCGTCCCATAAGTTGAATCTGTGTTCGTATATGATTCATTCACCAATATAAGTCTCTTCTGGTCCAGAACACTATAAAGCATACCAAAATAGTAGACACCTTCCTAACAAGGACATTTCTTTATCTCCAACCTTTTTTATTTCTAAGACGGACAGATTTCACTCGAATCTTCCTATAAATTGAATCGGTGTTTGTACATCATTCCTTCACCAATATAAGTTTCTTATGGTCAACAACACTATAAGGCGTACCGAAATAGTCTACACGCTCCTAACTAGCCATTTTCTTTCTCTCCAACCATCTTTTCTTTCTAAGTGGGACGGATTTCACTTCAAATCCTACAAATAAGTTGAATCGGTGTTTGTACATCATTCCTTCTCCATTATAAGACTATTATGGACAAAACACTACAAAGTACTTCAAAATATTCCACACGCTCCTAAGTAGCCCTTTTCTTTCTCTCAAACCTTCTTTTCTTTCTAAGTGGGACGGATTTACTTGAATCATCCTATAAGTGGAATCGGTGTTTGTAGATCATTCCTTCACCAATATAAGTTTCTTATGTTCAACAACATTATAAAGCGTACCGAAATAGTCCACACGCTCCTAACTAGCCCTTTTCTTTCTCTCCAACCTTCTTTTCTTTCTTAGTGGGACGGATTTCACTCGAATCGTCCCATAAGTTGAATCGGTGTTTGTACATCATTTCTTCACCAATATTCTTATGGTCAACAACAGTATAAAGCGTACCAAAATATTCCACATGTTCCTAACTGACCCTTTTCTTTTTCCCTAACCTTATTTTCTTTCAAAGTGGGACGGATTTGACTCGAATCGTCCTATATGTTCAATCGGTGTTTGTACATCATTCCTTCACAAATATAAGACTCTAATGCTCAACAACACTATAAACCATACCGAAATAGTCCACACCTTCCTAATTTGCCCTTTTCTTTCTCTGCAAGTTTCTTTTCTTTCTAAGTGGGACGGATTTCACTTGAATCATATTAATAAGTTAAATATGTGCTTGTACATCATTCCTTCGCCATTATAAGACTAATTTTGACAACAACACTACAAAGCATACCAAAATAATGACACGCTCCTAACTAGCCCTTTTCTTTCTCTCCAACCTTCTTTTTTATCTTAGTGGGACGGATTTCACTCGAATCGCCCGATAAGTTGAATCGGTGTATGTATATCATTCCTTCGCCAATATAGGACTCTTATGGCCAACAACACTATAAAGCAGAACAAAATAGTCGACACCTTCCTAACAAGCACTATTCTTTATCTCCAACCTTCTTTTATTTCTAAGTGGGACTGATTCCACTCGAATCGTCCTATAAGTTGAATCAGTGTTTGTACATCATTCCTTCACCAATATAAGTTTCTTATGGTCAACAACACTATAAGGCGTACCGAAATAGTCCACACGCTCCTAACTAGCCCTTTTCTTTCTCTCCAACCTTCTTTTCTTTCTATGTGGGACGGATTTCACTTCGAATCCTACTAATAAGTTGAATCGGTGTTTGTACATCATTCCTTCTCTATTATAAGACTATTGTTGACAAAACAGTACAAAGCTTTTAAAAATAGTCCACACGCTCCTACCTAGCCCTTTTGTTTCTCTCCAACCCTTTTTTCTTTCTAAGTGGGATGGATTTCACTCGAATCGTCCTATAAGTTGAATCGGTGTTTGTAGATCATTCTGTCACCAATATAAAACTCTTATGGTCAAAAACAGTATAAAGCGTACAAAAATATTCCACACGTTCCTAACTGACCCTGTTCTTTCTAAGTGGAACGGATTTTACTCAAATCGTCCTATAAGTTGAATTGGTGTTTCTACATCATTTCTTCACAAATATAAGACTCTTATGGTCAACAACACTATAAAACATACTGAAATAGTCCATATGTTCCTAACCAACCCTTTTCTTTCTCACCAACATTCTTTTGTTTCTATGTGGGACGGATTTCACTTGAATCATACTAATAAGTTAAATCAGAGCTTGTACATCATTCCTTCACCATTATAAGACTAATTTTGACAACAACACTATAAAGCATACCATAATAGTCCACACGCACATAACTAGCCCTTTTTTTTCTCTCCAACATTCTTTTTTTTCTTAGTGGGACGGATTTCACTCGAATCGTCCCATAAGTTGAATCTGTGTTTGTATATGATTCCTTCACCAATATATGACTCTTATGGTCAAGAACACTATAAAGCATACCAAAATAGTAGACACCTTCCTAACATGCACATTTCTTTCTCTCCAACCTTCTTTTATTTCTAAGTGGGACTGATTTCACTCGAATCGTCCTATAAGTTGAATCGGTGTTTTTACATCATTCCTTCACCAATATAAGTTTCTTATGGTCAAAAACACTATAAGGCATACCGAAATAGTCCACACGCTCCTAACTAGCCCTTTTCTTTCTCTCCAACCATCTTTTCTTTCAAAGTGGGACGGATTTCACTTCGAATCCTACTAATACGTTGAATCGGTGTTTGTACATCTTTCCTTCTCCATTGTAACAGTATTGTGGACAAAAAACTACAAAGCATTTCAAAATAGTCCACACCCGACAAACTAGCCCTTTTCTTTCTCTCCAACCTCATTTTCTTTCTAAGTGGTACGGATTTCACTCGAATCGTCCTATAAGTTGAATCGGTGTATGTACATCATTCCTTCACCAATATAAAACTCTTCTGGTCAAAAACACTATAAAACATACCGAAATAGTCCACACCTTCCTAACTTGCCTTTTTCTTTCTCTCCAACTTTCTTTTGTTTCTAAGTGGGACGGACTTCACTTGAATTATACTAATAATTTAAATCAGTACTTGTACATCATTCATTCGCCATTATAAGACTAATTTTGGCAACAACACTATAAACCATACAAAAATAGTCCATACGCACCTAACTAGCCCTTTTATTTCTCTCCAACTTTCTTTTGTTTCTAAGTGGGACGGACTTCACTTGAATTATACTAATAATTTAAATCAGTACTTGTACATCATTCATTCGCCATTATAAGACTAATTTTGACAACAACACTATAAACCATACAAAAATAGTCCATACGCACCTAACTAGCCCTTTTCTTTCTCTCCAACCTTCTTTTCTTTCTTAGTGGGACGGTTTCACTCGAATCGTCCCATAAGTTGAGTCGGTGCTTGTATATCATTCCTTCACCAATATAAGACTCTTATGGTAGGTCAAGAACACTAGAAAGCATACCAAAATAGTCGACACCTTCCTAACAAGCACTTTTCTTTCTCTCAACCCTTCTTTTATTTCTATGTGGGACTGATTTCACTCGAATCGTCCTATAAGTTGAATCGGTGTTTGTACATCATTCCTTCACCATTATAAGTTTCTTATGGCCAACAACACTATAAAGCGTTACCGAAATAGTCCACACGCTCCTGACTAGCCCTTTTATTTCTCTCCAACCTTCTTTTCTTTCTAAGTATGACGGATTTCACTTCGAATCCTAATAATAAGTTGAATCGGTGTTTGTACATCAATCCTTCTCTTATTATAATACTATTGTGGACAAAACACTACAAAGTATTTCAAAATATTCCACAGGCTCCTAAGTAGCCCTTTTCTTTCTCTCCAACCTTCTTTTATTTCTAAGTGGGACTGATTTCACTCGAATCGTCCTATAAGTTGACTCGGTGTTTGTACATCATTCCTTCACCAATATAAGTTTTTTATGGTCAACAACACTATAAAGGGTACCAAAATATTCCACACGCTCCTAACTAGCCCTTTTATTTCTCTCCAACCTTCTTTTCTTTTTAAGTGGGACGGATTTCACTTCGAATCCTAATAATAATTCAAATCAGTGTTTGTACATCATTCCTTCTCCATTATAATACTATTGTGGACAAAACACTACAAAGCATTTCAAAATAATCCACACGCTCCTAACTAGCCCTTTTCTTTCTCTCCAACATTCTTTTTCTTTCTAAGTGGGACGGATTTCACTCGAATCGTCCTATAAGTTGAATCGGTGTTTGTAAATCATTCCTTCACAAATATAAGACTCTTATGGTCAACAACACTATAAACCATTACGAAATAGTGCACACCTTCCTAACTTGCCTTTACCTTTCTCTCCAACATTCTTTTCTTTCTAAGTGGGACGGATTTCACTCGAATCGTCCACTAAGTTGAATCGATGTTTGTAAATCATTCCTTCACCAATATAAGACTCCTATGGTCAACAACACTATAAAGCATATCAAAATAGTCGACACATTCCTAACAAGCACTTTTCTTTCTCTCCAACCTTCTTTTATTTCTAAGTGGGACTTATTTCACTCGAATCGTCCTATAAGTTGAATCGGTGTTTGTACATCATTCCTTCTCCATTATAAGACTATTGTGGACAAAACACTACAAAGCATTTCAAAATAGTCCACACGCTCCTAACTAGCCCTTTTCTTTCTCTCCAACCTTCTTTTCTTTCTTAGTGGTACGGATTTCACTTCGAATCCTACTAATAAGTTGAATCGGTGTTTGTACATCATTCCTTCTCCATTATAAGATTATTGTGGACAAAATAATACAAAGCATTTCAAAATAGTCCACACGCTCCTAACTGGCCCTTTTCTTTCTCTCCAACATTCTTTTCTTTTTAAGTGGGACGGATTTCACTCGAATCGTCCTATAAGTTGAATCGGTGTTTGTATATCATTCCTTCACAAATATAAGACTCTTACGGTCAACAACACTATAAACCATACCGAAATAGTGCACACCTTCCTAACTTGCCTTTTTCATTCTCTCCATCTTTGATTTGTTTCTAAGTGGGACGGATTTTACATGAATCATACTAATAAGTTAAATCAGTGCTTGTACATCATTCCTTCACCATTATAAAACTAATTTTGACAACAACACTATAAAGCATACAAAAATAGTCCTCATGCTCCTAACTAGCACTTTTCTTTCTCAACAACCTTCTTTCTTTCTTAGTGGGACGAATTTCACTCGAATCATCCTATAAGTTGAATAGGTTTTTGTATATGATTCCTTCAACAATATAAGACTCTTATGGTCAACAACACTATAAAGCATACCAAAATAGTCGACACCATCCTAACAAGCACTTTTCTTTCTCTCCAACCCTCTTTTATTTCTAAGTGGGACTGATTTCACTCGAATCGTCCTATATGTTGAATCGGTGTTTGTACATCATTCCTTCACAAATATAAGACTCTTATGGTCAACAACACTATAAACCATACCGAAATAGTGCACACCTTCCAAACTTTCCTTTTTCATTCTCTCCTACTTTCATTTGTTTCTAAGTGGGATGGATTTCACTTGAATCATACTAATAAGTTAAATCAGTGCTTGAACATCATTCCTTCACCATTATCAGACTAATTTTGACAACAACACTATAAAGCATACCAAAATAGTCCACATGCTCCTAACTAGCACTTTTCTTTCTCTACAACCTTTTTTTCTTTTTAAGTGGAACGGATTTCATTTCGAATCCTACTAATAAATTGAATCGGTGTTTGCACATCATTCATTTTCCATTATAAGACTATTGTGGACTGAACACTACAAAGCATTTCAAAATAGTTCACACGCTCCTAACTAGCCCTTTTCTTTCTCTCCAACCATCTTTTCTTTCTAAGTGGGACGGATTTCACTTTTATTCCTACTAATAAGTTGAATCGGTGTTTGTACATCATTCCTTCTCCATTATAAGACTATTGTGGACAAAACACTACAAAGCATTTCAAAATAGTCCATACGCTCCTAACTAGCCCTTTTCTTTCTCTCCAACCTTCTTTTCTTTGTTAGTGGTACGGATTTCACTTCGAATCCTACTAATAAGTTGAATCGGTGTTTGTACATCATTCCTTCTCCATTATAAGATTATTGTGGACAAAATAAAACAAAGCATTTCAAAATAGTCCACACGCTCCTAACTAGCCCTTTTCTTTCTCTCCAACATTCTTTTCTTTTTAAGTGGGACAGATTTCACTCGAATCGTCCTATAAGTTGAATCGGTGTTTGTATATCATTCCTTCACAAATATAAGACTCTTATGGTCAACAACACTATAAACCATACCGAAATAGTGCACACCTTCCTAACTAGCCTTTTTCATTCTCTCCATCTTTGATTTGTTTCTAAGTGGGACGGATTTTACTTGAATCATACTAATAAGTTAAATCAGTGCTTGTACATCATTCCTTCACCATTATAAAACTAATTTTGACAACAACACTATAAAGCATACAAAAATTGACCTCATGCTCCTAAGAAGCACTTTTCTTTCTCTCCAACCCTCTTTTATTTCTAAGTGGGACTGATTTCACTCGAATCGTCCTTTATGTTGAATCGGTGTTTGTACATCATTTCTTCACAAATATAAGACTCTTATGGTCAACAACACTACAAACCATACCGAAATAGTGCACACCTTCCTAACTTTCCTTTTTCATTCTCTCCTACTTTCATTTTTTTCTAAGTGGGACGGATTTCACTTGAATCATACTAATAAGTTAAATCAGTGCTTGAACATTATTCCTTCACCATTATCAGACTAATTTTGACAACAACACTATAAAGCATACCAAAATAGTCCACATGGTCCTAACTAGCACTTTTCTTTCTCTACAACCTTCTTTTGTTTTTTAGTGGGACGGATTTCACTCGAATGGTCCTATAAGTTGAATCGGTGTTTGTATATCATTCCTTCACCAATATAAGACTCTTATGGTCAACAACACTATAAAGCATACCAAAATAGTCGACATCATCCTAACAAGCACTTTTCTTTCTCTCCAACCTTCTTTTATTTTTAAGTGGGATTGATTTCACTCGAATCGTCGTACAAGTTGAATCGGTGTTTGTACATCATTCATTCACCAATATACGTTTCTTATGGTCAACAACACTATAAAGCGTACCGAAATAGTCCACACGCTCCAAACAAGCCCTTTTATTTGTCTCCAACCTTCTTTTCTTTTTAAGTGGAACGGATTTCATTTCGAATCCTACTAATAAATTGAATCGGTGTTTGTACATCATTCATTTTCCATTATAAGACTATTGTGGACGGAACACTACAAAGCATTTCAAAATAGTTCACACGCTCCTAACTAGCCATTTTCTTTCTCTCCAACCATCTTTTCTTTCTAAGTGGGACGGATTTCACTTTTAATCCTACTAATAAGTTGAATCGGTGTTTGTACATCATTCCTTCTCCATTATAAGACTATTGTGGACAAAACACTACAAAGCATTTCAAAATAGTCCACACGCTCCTAACTAGCCCTTTTCTTTCTCTCCAACCTTCTTTTCTTTCTTAGTGGTACGGATTTCACTTCGAATCCTACTAATAAGTTGAATCGGTGTTTGTACATCATTCCTTCTCCATTATAAGAATATTGTGGACAAAATAATACAAAGCATTT
Organism: Cornus suecica; assembly: GCA_963922005.1. Taxonomy (NCBI): domain Eukaryota; kingdom Viridiplantae; phylum Streptophyta; class Magnoliopsida; order Cornales; family Cornaceae; genus Cornus; species Cornus suecica. The sequence continues at coordinate 48,083,125 of OY998239.1, forward strand.
CAAAATAGTCCACACGCTCCTAACTAGCCCTTTTCTTTCTCTCCAACATTATTTTCTTTTTAAGTGGGACGGATTTCACTCGAATCGTCCTATAAGTTGAATCGGTGTTTGTATATCATTCCTTCACAAATATAAGACTCTTATGGTCAACAACACTATAAACAATACCGAAATAGTGCACACCTTCCTAACTTGTCTTTTTCATTCTCTCCATCTTTGATTTGTTTCTAAGTGGGACGGATTTTACTTGAATCATACTAATAAGTTAAATCAGTGCTTGTACATCATTCCTTAACCATTATAAAACTAATTTTGACAACAACACTATAAAGCATACAAAAATTGTCCTCATGCTCCTAACAAGCACTTTTCTTTCTCTCCCACCCTCTTTTATTTCTAAGTGGGACTGATTTCACTCGAATCGTCTTATATGTTGAATCGGTGTTTGTACATCATTCCTTCACAAATATATGACTCTTATGGTCAACAACACTATAAACCATACCGAAATAGTGCACTCCTTCCTAACTTGCCTTTTTCATTCTCTCCTACTTTCATTTGTTTCTAAGTGGGACGGATTTCACTTGAATCGTACTAATAAGTTAAATCAGTGCTTGAACATCATTCATTCACCATTATCAGACTAATTTTGACAACAACACTATAAAGCATACCAAAATAGTCCACATGCTCCTAACTAGCACTTTTCTTTCTCTACAACCTTCTTTTGTTTATTAGTGCGACGGATTTCACTCGAATGGTCCTATAAGTTGAATCGGTGTTTGTATATCATTCCTTCACCAATATAAGACTCTTATGGTCAACAACACTATAAAGCATACCAAAATAGTCGACATCATCCTAACAAGCACTTTTCTTTCTCTCCAACCTTCTTTTATTTTTAAGTGGGACTGATTTCACTCGAATCGTCGTACAAGTTGAATCGGTGTTTGTACATCATTCATTCACCAATATACGTTTCTTATGGTCAACAACAGTATAAAGCGTACCGAAATAGTCCACATGCTCCAAACAAGCCCTTTTATTTCTCTCCAACCTTCTTTTCTTTTTAAGTGGAACGGATTTCATTTCGAATCCTACTAATAAGTTGAATCGGTGTTTGTCCATCATTCATTTTCCATTATAAGACTATTGTGGATAGAACACTACAAAGCATTTCAAAATAGTCCATACGCTCCTAACTAGCCCTTTTATTTCTCTCGAACCTTCTTTGTTTTCTAAGTGGGACGGATTCCACTTCGAATCCTACTAATAAGTTGAATTGGTGTTTGTACATCATTCCTTCTCCATTATAAGACTATTGTGGACAAAACACTACAAAGCATTTCAAAATAGTCCACACGCTCCTAACTAGCCCTTTTCTTTTTCTCCAACGTTCTTTTCTTTTTAAGTGGGACGGATTTCACTCGAATCGTCCTATAAGTTGAATCGGTGTTTGTACATCATTCCTTCACAAATATAAGACTCTTATGGTCAACAACACTATAAACAATACCGAAATAGTGCACACCTTCCTAACTTGTCTTTTTCATTCTCTCCATCTTTGATTTGTTTCTAAGTGGGACGGATTTTACTTGAATCATACTAATAAGTTAAATCAGTGCTTGTACATCATTCCTTCACCATTATAAAACTAATTTTGACAACAACACTATAAAGCATACAAAAATTGACCTCATGCTCCTAAGAAGCACTTTTCTTTCTCTCCAACCCTCTTTTATTTCTAAGTGGGACTGATTTCACTCGAATCGTCCTTTATGTTGAATCGGTGTTTGTACATCATTTCTTCACAAATATAAGACTCTTATGGTCAACAACACTACAAACCATACCGAAATAGTGCACACCTTCCTAACTTTCCTTTTTCATTCTCTCCTACTTTCATTTTTTTCTAAGTGGGACGGATTTCACTTGAATCATACTAATAAGTTAAATCAGTGCTTGAACATTATTCCTTCACCATTATCAGACTAATTTTGACAACAACACTATAAAGCATACCAAAATAGTCCACATGGTCCTAACTAGCACTTTTCTTTCTCTACAACCTTCTTTTGTTTTTTAGTGGGACGGATTTCACTCGAATGGTCCTATAAGTTGAATCGGTGTTTGTATATCATTCCTTCACCAATATAAGACTCTTATGGTCAACAACACTATAAAGCATACCAAAATAGTCGACATCATCCTAACAAGCACTTTTCTTTCTCTCCAACCTTCTTTTATTTTTAAGTGGGACTGATTTCACTCGAATCGTCGTACAAGTTGAATCGGTGTTTGTACATCATTCATTCACCAATATACGTTTCTTATGGTCAACAACACTATAAAGCGTACCGAAATAGTCCACACGCACCAAACAAGCCCTTTTATTTCTCTCCAACCTTCTTTTCTTTTTAAGTGGAACGGATTTCATTTCGAATCCTACTAATAAATTGAATCGGTGTTTGTACATCATTCATTTTCCATTATAAGACTATTGTGGACTGAACACTACAAAGCATTTCAAAATAGTTCACACGCTCCTAACTAGCCATTTTCTTTCTCTCCAACCATCTTTTCTTTCTAAGTGGGACGGATTTCACTTTTAATCCTACTAATAAGTTGAATCGGTGTTTGTACATCATTCCTTCTCCATTATAAGACTATTTTGGACAAAACACTACAAAGCATTTCAAAATAGTCCACACGCTCCTAACTAGCCCTTTTCTTTCTCTCCAACCTTCTTTTCTTTCTTAGTGGTACGGATTTCACTTCGAATCCTACTAATAAGTTGAATCGGTGTTTGTACATCATTCCTTCTCCATTATAAGATTATTGTGGACAAAATAATACAAAGCATTTCAAAATAGTCCACACGCTCCTAACTAGGCCTTTTCTTTCTCTCCAACATTATTTTCTTTTTAAGTGGGACGGATTTCACTCGAATCGTCCTATAAGTTGAATCGGTGTTTGTATATCATTCCTTCACAAATATAAGACTCTTATGGTCAACAACACTATAAACAATACCGAAATAGTGCACACCTTCCTAACTTGTCTTTTTCATTCTCTCCATCTTTGATTTGTTTCTAAGTGGGACGGATTTTACTTGAATCATACTAATAAGTTAAATCAGTGCTTGTACATCATTCCTTCACCATTATAAAACTAATTTTGACAACAACACTATAAAGCATACAAAAATTGTCCTCATGCTCCTAACAAGCACTTTTCTTTCTCTCCCACCCTCTTTTATTTCTAAGTGGGACTGATTTCACTCGAATCGTCTTATATGTTGAATCGGTGTTTGTACATCATTCCTTCACAAATATATGACTCTTATGGTCAACAACACTATAAACCATACCGAAATAGTGCACTCCTTCCTAACTTGCCTTTTTCATTCTCTCCTACTTTCATTTGTTTCTAAGTGGGACGGATTTCACTTGAATCGTACTAATAAGTTAAATCAGTGCTTGAACATCATTCCTTCACCATTATCAGACTAATTTTGACAACAACACTATAAAGCATACCAAAATAGTCCACATGCTCCTAACTAGCACTTTTCTTTCTCTACAACCTTCTTTTGTTTATTAGTGGGACGGATTTCACTCGAATGGTCCTATAAGTTGAATCGGTGTTTGTATATCATTCCTTCACCAATATAAGACTCTTATGGTCAACAACACTATAAAGCATACCAAAATAGTCGACATCATCCTAACAAGCACTTTTCTTTCTCTCCAACCTTCTTTTATTTTTAAGTGGGACTGATTTCACTCGAATCGTCGTACAAGTTGAATCGGTGTTTGTACATCATTCATTCACCAATATACGTTTCTTATGGTCAACAACAGTATAAAGCGTACCGAAATAGTCCACATGCTCCAAACAAGCCCTTTTATTTCTCTCCAACCTTCTTTTCTTTTTAAGTGGAACGGATTTCATTTCGAATCCTACTAATAAGTTGAATCGGTGTTTGTCCATCATTCATTTTCCATTATAAGACTATTGTGGACAGAACACTACAAAGCATTTCAAAATAGTCCATACGCTCCTAACTAGCCCTTTTATTTCTCTCGAACCTTCTTTGTTTTCTAAGTGGGACGGATTCCACTTCGAATCCTACTAATAAGTTGAATCGGTGTTTGTACATCATTCCTTCTCCATTATAAGACAATTGTGGACAAAACACTACAAAGCATTTCAAAATAGTCCACACGCTCCTAACTAGCCCTTTTCTTTTTCTCCAACATTCTTTTCTTTTTAAGTGGGACGGATTTCACTCGAATCGTCCTATAAGTTGAATCGGTGTTTGTACATCATTCCTTCACAAATATAAGACTCTTATGGTCAACAACACTATAAACCATACCGAAATAGTGCACACCTTCCTAACTTGCCTTTTTCATTCTCTCCATCTTTGATTTGTTTCTAAGTGGGACGGATTTCACTTGAATCATACTAATAAGTTAAATCAGTGCTTGTACATCATTTCTTCACCATTATAAAACAAATTTTGACAACACCACTATAAAGCATACAAAAATTGTCCTCATGCTCCTAACTAGCACTTTTATTTCTCAACAACCTTCTTTTCTTTCTTAGTGGGACGAATTTCACTCGAATCGTCCTATAAGTTGAATAGGATTTTGTATATGATTCCTTCACCAATATAAGACTCTTATGGTCAACAACACTATAAAGCATACCAAAATAGTCTACACCATCCTAACAAGCACTTTTCTTTCTCTCCAACCCTCTTTTATTTCTAAGTGGGACTGATTTCACTCGAATCGTCCTATATGTTGAATCGGTGTTTGTACATCATTCCTTCACAAATATAAGACTCTTATGGTCAACAACACTACAAACCATACCGAAATAGTGCACACCTTCCTAACTTGCCTTTTTCATTCTCTCCTACTTTCATTTTTTTCTAAGTGGGACGGATTTCACTTGAATCATACTAATAAGTTAAATCAGTGCTTCAACATCATTCCTTCACCATTATCAGACTAATTTTGACAACAACACTATAAAGCATACCAAAATTGTCCACATGGTCCTAACTAGTTCTTTTCTTTCTCTACAACCTTCTTTTGTTTTTTAGTGGGACGGATTTCACTCGAATGGTCCTATAAGTTGAATCGGTGTTTGTATATCATTCCTTCACCAATATAAGACTCTTATGGTCAACAACACTATAAAGCAAACCAAAATAGTCGACATCATCCTAACAAGCACTTTTCTTTCTCTCCAACCTTCTTTTATTTTTAAGTGGGATTGATTTCACTCGAATCGTCGTACAAGTTGAATCGGTGTTTGTACATCATTCATTCACCAATATACGTTTCTTATGGTCAACAACATTATAAAGCGTAACGAAATAGTCCACACGCTCCAAACAAGCCCTTTTATTTCTCTCCAACCTTCTTTTCTTTTTAAGTGGAACGGATTTCATTTCGAATCCTACTAATAAGTTGAATCGGTGTTTGTACATCATTCATTTTCCATTATAAGACTATTGTGGACAGAACACTAGAAAGCATTTCAAAATAGTCCACACGCTCCTAACTAGCCATTTTCTTTCTCTCCAACCATCTTTTCTTTCTAAGTGGGACGGATTTCACTTTTAATCCTACTAATAAGTTGAATCGGTGTTTGTACATCATTCCTTCTCCATTATATGACTATTGTGGACAAAACACTACAAAGCATTTCAAAATAGTCCACACGCTCCTAACTAGCCCTTTTCTTTCTCTCCAACCTTCTTTTGTTTTTTAGTGGGACGGATTTCACTCGAATGGTCCTATAAGTTGAATCGGTGTTTGTATATCATTCCTTCACCAATATAAGACTCTTATGGTCAACAACACTATAAAGCATACCAAAATAGTCGACATCATCCTAACAAGCACTTTTCTTTCTCTCCAACCTTCTTTTATTTTTAAGTGGGACTGATTTCACTCGAATCGTCGTACAAGTTGAATCGGTGTTTGTACATCATTCATTCACCAATATACGTTTCTTATGGTCAACAACATTATAAAGCGTACCGAAATAGTCCAGACGCTCCAAACAAGCCCTTTTATTTCTCTCCAACCTTCTTTTCTTTTTAAGTGGAACGGATTTCATTTCGAATCCTACTAATAAATTGAATCGGTGTTTGTACATCATTCATTTTCCATTATAAGACTATTGTGGACGGAACACTACAAAGCATTTCAAAATAGTTCACACGCTCCTAACTAGCCATTTTCTTTCTCTCCAACCATCTTTTCTTTCTAAGTGGGACGGATTTCACTTTTAATCCTACTAATAAGTTGAATCTGTGTTTGTACATCATTCCTTCTCCATTATAAGACTATTGTGGACAAAACACTACAAAGCATTTCAAAATAGTCCAGACGCTCCTAACTAGCCCTTTTCTTTCTCTCCAACCTTCTTTTCTTTCTTAGTGGTACGGATTTCACTTTGAATCCTACTAATAAGTTGAATCGGTGTTTGTACATCATTCCTTCTCCATTATAAGATTATTGTGGACAAAATAATACAAAGCATTTCAAAATAGTCCACACGCTCCTAACTAGCCCTTTTCTTTCTCTCCAACATTATTTTCTTTTTAAGTGGGACGGATTTCACTCGAATCGTCCTATAAGTTGAATCGGTGTTTGTATATCATTCCTTCACAAATATAAGACTCTTATGGTCAACAACACTATAAACAATACCGAAATAGTGCACACCTTCCTAACTTGTCTTTTTCATTCTCTCCATCTTTGATTTGTTTCTAAGTGGGACGGATTTTACTTGAATCATACTAATAAGTTAAATCAGTGCTTGTACATCATTCCTTCACCATTATAAAACTAATTTTGACAACAACACTATAAAGCATACAAAAATTGTCCTCATGCTCCTAACAAGCACTTTTCTTTCTCTCCAACCCTCTTTTATTTCTAAGTGGGACTGATTTCACTCGAATCGTCTTATATGTTGAATCGGTGTTTGTACATCATTCCTTCACAAATATATGACTCTTATGGTCAACAACACTATAAACCATACCGAAATAGTGCACTCCTTCCTAACTTGCCTTTTTCATTCTCTCCTACTTTCATTTGTTTCTAAGTGGGACGGATTTCACTTGAATCGTACTAATAAGTTAAATCAGTGCTTGAACATCATTCCTTCACCATTATCAGACTAATTTTGACAACAACACTATAAAGCATACCAAAATAGTCCACATGCTCCTAACTAGCACTTTTCTTTCTCTACAACCTTCTTTTGTTTATTAGTGGGACGGATTTCACTCGAATGGTCCTATAAGTTGAATCGGTGTTTGTATATCATTCCTTCACCAATATAAGACTCTTATGGTCAACAACACTATAAAGCATACCAAAATAGTCGACATCATCCTAACAAGCACTTTTCTTTCTCTCCAACCTTCTTTTATTTTTAAGTGGGACTGATTTCACTCGAATCGTCGTACAAGTTGAATCGGTGTTTGTACATCATTCATTCACCAATATACGTTTCTTATGGTCAACAACAGTATAAAGCGTACCGAAATAGTCCACATGCTCCAAACAAGCCCTTTTATTTCTCTCCAACCTTCTTTTCTTTTTAAGTGGAACGGATTTCATTTCGAATCCTACTAATAAGTTGAATCGGTGTTTGTCCATCATTCATTTTCCATTATAAGACTATTGTGGACAGAACACTACAAAGCATTTCAAAATAGTCCATACGCTCCTAACTAGCCCTTTTATTTCTCTCGAACCTTCTTTGTTTTCTAAGTGGGACGGATTCCACTTCGAATCCTACTAATAAGTTGAATCGGTGTTTATACATCATTCCTTCACCATTATAAGACTATTGTGGACAAAACACTACAAAGCATTTCAAAATTGTCCACACGCTCCTAACTAGCCCTTTTCTTTTTCTCCAACATTCTTTTCTTTTTAAGTGGGACGGATTTCACTCGAATCGTCCTATAAGTTGAATCGGTGTTTGTACATCATTCCTTCACAAATATAAGACTCTTATGGTCAACAACACTATAAACCATACCGAAATAGTGCACACCTTCCTAACTTGCCTTTTTCATTCTCTCCATCTTTGATTTGTTTCTAAGTGGGACGGATTTCACTTGAATCATACTAATAAGTTAAATCAGTGCTTGTACATCATTTCTTCACCATTATAAAACAAATTTTGACAACACCACTATAAAGCATACAAAAATTGTCCTCATGCTCCTAACTAGCACTTTTATTTCTCAACAACCTTCTTTTCTTTCTTAGTGGGACGAATTTCACTCGAATCGTCCTATAAGTTGAATAGGATTTTGTATATGATTCCTTCACCAATATAAGACTCTTATGGTCAACAACACTATAAAGCATACCAAAATAGTCGACACCATCCTAACAAGCACTTTTCTTTCTCTCCAACCCTCTTTTATTTCTAAGTGGGACTGATTTCACTCGAATCGTCCTATATGTTGAATCGGTGTTTGTACATCATTCCTTCACAAATATAAGACACTTATGGTCAACAACACTACAAACCATACCGAAATAGTGCACACCTTCCTAACTTGCCTTTTTCATTCTCTCCTACTTTCATTTTTTTCTAAGTGGGACGGATTTCACTTGAATCATACTAATAAGTTAAATCAGTGCTTGAACATCATTCCTTAACCATTATCAGACTAATTTTGACAACAACACTATAAAGAATACCAAAATTGTCCACATGGTCCTAACTAGCACTTTTCTTTCTCTACAACCTTCTTTTGTTTTTTAGTGGGACGGATTTCACTCGAATGGTCCTATAAGTTGAATCGGTGTTTGTATATCATTCCTTCACCAATATAAGACTCTTATGGTCAACAACACTATAAAGCATACCAAAATAGTCGACATCATCCTAACAAGCACTTTTCTTTCTCTCAAACCTTCTTTTATTTTTAAGTGGGACTGATTTCACTCGAATCGTCGTACAAGTTGAATCGGTGTTTGTACATCATTCATTCACCAATATACGTTTCTTATGGTCAACAACATTATAAAGCGTACCGAAATAGTCCACACGCTCCAAACAAGCCCTTTTATTTCTCTCCAACCTTCTTTTCTTTTTAAGTGGAACGGATTTCATTTCGAATCCTACTAATAAGTTGAATCGGTGTTTGTACATCATTCATTTTCCATTATAAGACTATTGTGGACAGAACACTAGAAAGCATTTCAAAATAGTCCACACGCTCCTAACTAGCCATTTTCTTTCTCTCCAACCATCTTTTCTTTCTAAGTGGGACGGATTTCACTTTTAATCCTACTAATAAGTTGAATCGGTGTTTGTACATCATTCCTTCTCCATTATATGACTATTGTGGACAAAACACTACAAAGCATTTCAAAATAGTCCACACGCTCCTAACTAGCCATTTTCTTTCTCTCCAACCTTCTTTTGTTTTTTAGTGGGACGGATTTCACTCGAATGGTCCTATAAGTTGAATCGGTGTTTGTATATCATTCCTTCCGCAATATAAGACTCTTATAGTCAGCAACACTATAAAGCATACCAAAATAGTCGACATCATCCTAACAAGCACTTTTCTTTCTCTCCAACCTTCTTTTATTTTTAAGTGGGACTGATTTCACTCGAATCGTCGTACAAGTTGAATCGGTGTTTGTACATCATTCATTCACCAATATACGTTTCTTATGGTCAACAACATTATAAAGCGTACCGAAATAGTCCACACGCTCCAAACAAGCCCTTTTATTTCTCTCCAACCTTCTTTTCTTTTTAAGTGGAACGGATTTCATTTCGAATCCTACTAATTAGTTGAATCGGTGTTTGTACATCATTCATTTTCCATTATAAGACTATTGTGGACAGAACACTACAAAGCATTTCAAAATAGTCCACACGCTCCTAACTAGCCATTTTCTTTCTCTCCAACCATCTTTTCTTTCTAAGTGGGACGGATTTCACTTTTAATCCTACTAATAAGTTGAATCGGTGTTTGTACATCATTCCTTCTCCATTATATGACTATTGTGGACAAAACACTACAAAGCATTTCAAAATAGTCCACACGCTCCTAACTAGCCATTTTCTTTCTCTCCAACCTTCTTTTCTTTCTTAGTGGTACGAATTTCACTTCGAATCCTACTAATAAGTTGAATCTGTGTTTGTACATCATTCCTTCTCCATTATAAGATTATTGTGGACAAAACAATACAAAGCATTTCAAAATAGTCCACACGCTCCTAACTAGCCCTTTTCTTTCTCTCCAACATTCTTTTCTTTTTAAGTGGGACAGATTTCACTCGAATCGTCCTATAAGTTGAATCGGTGTTTGTACATCATTCCTTCACAAATATAAGACTCTTATGGTCAACAACACTATAAACCATACCGAAATAGTGCACACCTTCCTAACTTGCCTTTTTCATTCTCTCCATCTTTGATTTGTTTCTAAGTGGGACGGATTTCACTTGAATCATACTAATAAGTTAAATCAGTGCTTGTACATCATTCCTTCACCATTATAAGACTGATTTTGACAACAACACTATAAAACATACCAAAATAGTCCACATGCTCCTAACTAGCACTTTTCTTTCTCTACAACCTTCTTTTGTTTCTTAGTGGGACGGATTTCACTCGAATCGTCCTATAAGTTAAATCGGTGTTTGTATATCATTCATTCACCAATATAAGACTCTTATGGTCAACAACACTATAAAGCATACCAAAATAGTCGACACCATCCTAACAAGCACTTTTCTTTCTCTCCAACAGTCTTTTATTTCTAAATGGGACTGATTTCATTCGAATCATCCTATAAGTTGAATCGGTGTTTGTACATCATTCATTCACCAATATAAGTTTTTTATGGTTAACAATACTATAAAGCGTACCGAAATAGTCCACACGCTCCAAATAAGCCCTTTTATTTCTCTCCAACCTTCTTTTCTTTTTAAGTGGAACGGATTTCACTTCGAATCCTACTAATAAGTTGAATCGGTGTTTGTACATCATTCCTTTTCCATTATAAGACTATTGTGGACAGAACACTACAAAGCATTTCAAAATAGTCCACATGCTCGTAACTAGCCATTTTCTTTCTCTCCAACCATCTTTTCTTTCTAAGTAGGACGGATTTCACTTTTAGTCCTACTAATAAGTTGAATCGGTGTTTATACATCATTCATTCTCCATTATAAGACTATTGTGGACAAAACACTACAAACATTTCAAAATAGTCCACACGCTCTTAACTAGCCCTTTTCTTTCTCTCCAACCTTCTTTTCTTTCTAAGTGGGACGGATTTCACTTCGAATCCAACTAATAAGTTGAATCGGTGTTTGTACATCTTTCATTATCAATTATAAGACTATTGTGGACATAACACTACAAAGCATTTAAAAATAGTCCACACGCTCCTAAAATAGTCCACTTTCATTTGTTTCTAAGTGGGACGGATTTCACTTGAATCATACTAATAAGTTAAATCAGTGCTTGTACATCATTCATTCACCATTATAAGACTAATTTTTTAAAACAACAGTATAAGGCATACAAATATAGTCCACACGCTCCTATAAGTTGAATTTCATCCTCTCTTTCCCAAGTGGACTCTACCTCATTGTGATGGTTCCACTGAACACGCACAAGAGGAATGATTTTCTTACGATGTACATGCTCCTTTCGATCGATAATGCGGTAAGGTTGCTCCATATAAGTCACATCCGGCTCCAAGTTGATCTCTCCCACGTCAATATGCTGATACACATCCTCATCTCGTAAGAATTTCCGCAACATTGAAACATGGAATACATTATGAATCCTATGCATAAAATCTGGCAGTGCTAAATGGTACGTCACCGGTCCAATCCAGTCAGTAATCATAAAAGGACTCACAAAATGAGGTGATAATTTACCCTTCTTTCCAAACCGCATTACTCCCCTTTATGGGAGATACCTTGAGTAAAACCTGATCCCCTACTCTGAACTCCAAAGCTCGAGTCCGCCGATCATCATAACTCTTCTACCTACTCTGGGCAGTCCTCACACGGTCCCGAATAAGAGGAATCTTTTTTGAGGTGTCCTTGATGAACTCTGGACCAAATAATTTGTTCTCTCTAGCCTCAAGCCAACACACCGGAGATCTACAGGGTCGACCGTACAATGCCTCAAATGGTGCCATACCAATAGTCTTTTGAAAACTATTGTTATAGGCAAATTTTGAAAGTGGCAAATAGAACTCCCAATTGCCCTTGAAATCAAGGACATAAGCTCGAAGCATATCCTCGAAAATCTGGTTAACCCTCTCAGTTTGACCATCTGTCTGTGAATGATAAGTTGTACTAAGGTGCAACTCTATACCGAAAGCCTGCTGAAAGCTCGCCCAAAACCCAGAGACCAAGTTCGGATCTTTATCCGATATAATAGACAATAGAATCCCATAAAGCTTCACTATCTCTGCAATGTAAAGCTTTGCCAACTGCTCCGAAGTGTAATATGAGCGAACATGTAGAAAATGGGCAGAGTTTGTAAGTCTATCAACTATCACCTAAATGGAGTTATGGTTCCGATGTGAGGTAGGTAACCCCTCAATGAAATCCATAGAAATGCTCTCCCATTTCCACTCAGGCACTGGAAGTGTCTGCAATGCTTCTGGTGGTTTCTGGTGATCGATTTTAACCATTTGGCAAGTACTACACTTGGAGACAAAAACAACTATGTCTCTCTTCATACCAGCCCACCAAAACTGGCGTTTCATATCCTGGTACATCTTATCCCCTCCAGGATGAACAGAAAATGGAGAGTTATGAGCCTCTCTCATCGCATCTCTCCTTCATGTCATCGATAAGAGGAACAACTAATCGACTCTTGTACCTTAACCCCCCATCTAAACCAACTGAGTACAATGGAATCTCTCCTGATGCCAACTCTACAACTCTATCTATACACTGTTGGTCTGCCTGTTGGGCCTCAATCACTCTTTGAATGATGACAGGTGTCACCATAACACATGCCGCAAAAGCGTTATCTAACTCATCAATTGACCTCAACGCATTCCACTCACTCTCGAACAAGGCTGAAAGACTAACATAGGGTCGACGACTGAGGGTATCTGCCACTACATTATCCTTCCCTGGATGATACTGAATGGAAAAGTGATAGTCCTTCACAAATTCCAGCCATCTGCGCTGCCTCATATTCAACTCCCTCTGTGTAAACAGGTATTGCAGACTTTTGTGATCACGAAATAATCTGAAATTCTCACCTAAGAGATAATGTCTCCAGATCCTCAACGCAAAAACCACCGCTGCCAACTCCAAATCATGGGTAGGGTAATTAAGCTCATGTGGCTTGAGCTTACGTGAACTGTAGGATACTGGTCTCTCCTCCTGCATTAACACATAACCCAGACCCTGTAACGATACATCGATGTAGACAAGATACTCAACCCCACTCTGTGGAGTGGCCAGAACAGGTGCAGAAGTCAACTTAGTCTTCAATTCATCAAAAGTTGTCTGACAGTGATCATCCCAAACAAATGGCACACCCTTTCTAGTCAAGTTGGTGAGCGGACCGGCGATCTTAGAGAATCCCTGAATAAATCTACGATAATAACCTGTTAATCCCAGAAAACTACGAACTTCTGAAGGTGAGGTAGGTTGTCCCCACTCCAGAACCGCTGAGACCTTCGCTGGGTCCACTGCAATCCCCTTCTCTGACACCACATGACCCAAAAACTTGACATCTCTATGCCAGAATGCACATTTCTCAAACTTTGCATACAACTGGTGCTCTTTAAGGGTCTATAACACTGTCTGTAGATGTCTGGCATGCTCCTCCTCAGACCGAGAGTAGACCAATATGTCATCAATGAATACAATAACAAATTGACCTAAAAATGGCCTGAATACTCTATTCATCAGATCCATAAAGACAGCTGGAGCATTGGTCAACCCGAAAGGCATAACACGGAACTCATACGACCCATATCTGGTGAGAAATGTTATCTTGGGTACATCCTTCTCCCTAACATGAAGTTGATGATAACCAGACCTCAAATCTATCTTCGAGAAGTAGGTGGCTCCCATCAACTGATCAAATAAATCATCAATCCGAGGCAACGGATACTTGTTGCAGATTTTGACTTTATTCAGCTCCCTGTAATTGATACAAAGACGAAGAGAACCATCCTTCTTCTTCACAAACAACACCGGTGCTCCCTAGGGTGAAGTACTCCTACGATTGAAACCCTGGATAAGAAGCTGCTGAATCTGTTCCTTCAACTCCCGCATCTCCATCGGTGCCATCCTATATGATGCTTTAGTAATAGGCCTGGTGCCTGGAGCTAAGTCAATAACAAAGTCAATATCACGACTCGGCGGTAACCCTGGAATCTCCTGAAACACATCTTAAAAATCACGCACCACGGGAATACTATCCATGGATACAGTGATCTCTTCCTAGGTCTCTATATCAATATAAAATAAATGTGTACTAGACCCTCCATGTAGACGAGGCATAGCAATCAAGTACATCTCCTGACCTGGTATAACAAAGACTATCATTTTACCATGATAGTCCAACTGAGCATGGTAGTGAGATAACCAGTCCATCCCAAGTATCACATCATAAGAGTGCATATCAAGCACTAAAAAAATCAATTAAAAATCTAAGCCCGTCAATCTTAATAGAAACATGTCCACAGCTCTCTTGTAAAATTGCATCAACACCTAATGACGTGGAAATATTGAGGGGTAAAATACCAGGTTGAGTCAGGTATAAATAGTGATAAGCTAGTGAACTCCTGCTCATACTCTGCAACAGTCCTATCTCCCTGCTGTAAATAAAGAAACCCCTTCTTCTTAGCTGCCCTCACTGCGAATGGAAAATACTTCTCGTCAAAATGAGTCTGGAACTGAGCATAAGTCAATGTGTCCCACTCCTTTGTGGTGGTAATTGACTCCCACCATTGCAATGCATCAGCAACCAACTTGAAAGGGACAATCATCTGCTTCTGGACCATTATACACTTAACCATACAAAGATGACGCTTAGTATCCTTCTGCCACTGGTAAGCTACTTTCACATCAACAGACCCCAAAAACTATAGTGGGTGTTCCTAAATGAAAGTGTTCTGAACCTTCTCGCATGTAATAGGTTGGACTACTTGCTCAATAACAGGAGCCTGCTGAGGAGGCGGCGGATGAAGCTGTTGATTCTGAAGTGTTGTCACCATCCCTATAGCAACAACCTGAGCAATTATGGATGCGAAGTTAGGAGGAAGTTTTGCATTGCCATAACCTTTATTCGCATTCCCTTTTACGAGGCGACATACTTATACAACGTTAATACGAGTCGTTAATACCACAACAACGAATTTAATAGAGTACAACGAATCCTAATTTTAGACTCTAAATATCAGAATACGCAACGCAGAAAACCTAGCGAACACATTCCCTAGGACACTTGAACCAGAATGCTCTGATACAATTGGTATTAGAGTCAGAGCCAGAGCCCGGCAGGAATTATGTGTGGGAGCATGCACATCACTCGTGGATTGCCAGCGAGGACGCTGGGTCTCAAGGGAGGGTGATTGTGATGTCCCACATCGCCCGGGTAGAGGTCTGGGGATGTGCTTATATGTGCAGTGTTGTCTCCAATTGGTATGAGGCCTTTTGGGAGTATCCCAAGAGCAAAACCGTACTGGCTGGGCCCAAAGCGGATAATATTATACCAAGTGTTGGAGCGGGGTGTTACATTATAGGTCAAGGTCGTCCGTCTTAATTTCAATTTCACTTATTCACTCACCCATGTAAAACCACATCACTTCACTAACTTGATCTAATCATTACTCTCATGAATGGGAATATCACATCACATACTACTCATGCATCATATACATAAAATTAATCAAACTGTAATGCAAAACATTGACGCGTGAAAAGAAAAAACTGTTACAAAATGTTTCCCCCCTCCCCAGAAAATCTTTAATCCTTGTAATACTATACCCTCACCCCAAACTTAAATCAGACCATGTCTTCATGGTCAAAAATAAAATAGGAGAACATATACAGTTACCCTTGAAGCTCAATTATGGATTCCAAAGCACCGCATGAATCCTCTCCCCCAAACTTGTTGTGGATCACCTATAGATATTATCAACAAAGCACAAATATCCAATCATAGTAAGGGAAAATAAATTTCATCATATATATCCAGAAATCAACACATGTTTTCAAGGAATCAAAGATTCTCTTTTATTTATTTATTTATTTTTCATAAATAATAAAAGAGAAAGAAAAATTGATTTGGACTTAAGGGCCAACAATCCTAAAATAAAATAAAAATGAAAGAAACAAAGACATGGCCTTAAGGGTCTACCGTCCCTACAAATAAAATAACATAAAAATCCTAAACCTAAATCCTAGTCCGCCTCTTCCTTCCCTTCTTCCAAAGAACGTGGCATTTTTCCCATTGTAGTATGGCATTGCGATGTCTTCTCCAACCTATCAAAATCATCATTTGGATACTTCATGATAAACATCCCACGCTCTTCATTCATCTCCTATATACAATCCCCAAGCTGCATCTGCATGATTTTGGATAAGAAAAATGGATATGGAAGATAATACTCCATATCTCCTTTTACTTTTCCGCTCACAATCTCCTATATCCAAATCATGAGCTCAAATATTATAGCAGGGAATGACACCCAGTAGCCCTTTATCATACCAAAAGGTATTTTAATCATCAATCGTCCTCGCTAACTTGTTTGATGATTCTAACGTGCTTGCATAGCAATCATACTATTCAAGTAAAATAAATCTGGTTTCAACCAAAAATTCTCCATACCCTTACCACCCTTCTTTGGCACATGCACAATACATAATTCCTTACTCATCTCCTCATCCGTGTATGGCCATTCTTTTGGTGGTTGCAAAAATTCTTCTTTCAAGTGATCCGGACATCTTAATGGGATGTTCCAAGCTTGTGCAATCAATTTCCTAGTCACCTTTATTGGCTCACTCCATTCTAACACTTTAGCCCATGCTACCTCATATCATGGTGGCCATCAACTGTCAATCTCTTATAAAATAGTTTAACCAACCTAGGATACACCTTCTGTCTAGCTCGGTACTGTAAATGACCCAATCCTCTTTTGCGTAGGATTACCTGTCCAAAAATCATTAATGGATTCATGAGCTCATTTTGAGTGATATCCAAATCATACTATAATCGACATAACATGAATGGTCTCAGCATGATTCTTTTTCTTTCTCGGCTCAAAACCTCCATAGATGTGCTTTCTTTAATTCGCTCCATCTCCCTTCCTTGATTGTCTTCAATAGTCAATTGCTCGTCATTCTCAATTAACTCATCTAGATCAGAATAAGGTTCATACTCACTCCCCTCATGATCTCCCGCAAAACAAATAGAAGACGGAACAAAATATGATGATGAACTAGATATCTTTGTGGCTTTCTTATAGAAACCCTAGTTTAAAAGTTTTGAGAATTATGTGACTCAAGGGCTGTATTTATAGATGAATGATGTAGGGTAATCGAAGAGGAAAATGATTTAAAACCCTAAACTGACTAGGAAAGGGGAAGTAATAACTAATCCAATTTTAACTTGTATTTGCATTTCGTCTCCTTATCAGATTAGGATTACTCTAAAAATTCTACAAAAATTCTACAATAAATCCTAATACAAGTACAGATACAGATCAGGCCAAAACACCCCAAAAATGGGTCAATTTTTTCAAAATTTCAAAACTCCCTTGTTGAACCCTAACCTTCAAGTGTAGGCATAGGCCTTAATTTTATTTTAATTTTTTTTTCAAATCACAGTTCTCTAATTAAACCACCGCAGATACAGCCACAAACTTAAATGCACAAATGTCTGCATAGTGCGATAAAAGATTTTGAAAGAATTCAAGCTATCCGCAACGTAGAATAAGCGTAAAATTTCGAGGATATATCAAATAATTTGATTGAATCATCAAAACTACAATTTTATAAACTATTAAAATATCAAAAACATTTAGAAGATAAACATTCAAGCGGTCACATCAAGCCTTATACAAAACTATCCGCTCGACAACTTATTTCGAATGTAGAAAACAAATTAATGAAATCAAAATAAAAATAAAACAAAAACCTAACTAAAACTAAGCTAAGAATCATCATCAGAGGGCGGTGGTAGACAAGGAAATAAATTGGTGGTAGATGGTTTTATTGAATAACACAATCATGAGTTGGTCATGGGTGTAGGTGGAATTGACACACCCACATGTTAACACATATAATCAAATCTATGAAATAACCACCTCTGATCCCTCAGTCGGTGCACTGTCTCCTGTTACCGGGCCTGTCTCCCATCTACCAAACTCTGCTCTAACCCCTGCATCCATGCTATAATAGCGTCAAACTAAGCCTGGGATAGAGTAACAGTACCACCCGACAGTGCCTCTAGCATCACGACCTCCTCAGCAGCAGCTAGCATCTGTGGCATCTCAGCATCGTGAGCCATACCGGCATCATCCAGAGCTATGCCAACATCAGCCTGGCCTACATCATCAGCTTGAGCCTGCACCTGTGCAACTGGTGATGGTAACACACCAAACACTGGTCGGCATTGCATAATATCATCTGCATGCACCCGAGTCCAAACACTAGTCCACATCCCTCTAGCATACGGAAAACCATCCCTATATCTATTGCGCTCAGCTACATCCATTTTAATCCCGACATCCATCATAATCTTCATCACCAGGCACAGGAATCGAATCTAAAATCGCCGCAACTTAACCTTGGACTCCTTACGCAGATGAACATAGTGCGCGTATAGGCCTCCCCATAAAATATGTGGACTAAAAATCCACCTCTCGAATCAAATGGTAAGTGGAGAGACGGGAATGACGCATAAGACATAGTAGTGTGGTTGTGCTGCAGAATCAGAGATCGAACTATCACAACCCAGAACCATAGCATAGGATGATAGTCAATCTTCTTCGTGCAGTTCTGATGATCATCAACCCACTACCCGGCAGTCTGAAGTGTAACCAACTCAGAAATATATGGAAATGCCTCGGGCATAGGCAAGAACTCAGCAGCCAAATCGGGCAAACACTCATCTGGAATGCCCCACGCCTCAGCAATAGTCTGGGGGATAATCTTTATCTCTGTACCTCGGACCACAGTCAGTAGTCTCGTCCCCCTGTTGTAGTGGCGCATATGCAGCCAAAACTCCGGAATCATATCCTCGCATATGCGTAGGGTAGCCGGGGCTAGAATAGGCAAAAGATATCGGGCCCTTAATTGTCCGATCGTCTAGGCTGGCACTAGCTGTAAATCCTTGAATATCCTCAACAAGTATGTCCTCTCCTATTGATAACCCTTCCGTAGAACCCGGTCTAATAAACGCTCAACTGATGTTGTCCAGGGTACCGGAAAAAATGTGGTCAAAACTCAGGGATCACCCTCTACTAGTGGCTCTGGTACCCTCTCATCAACCCTATCATCATCATCACCCTCATCGGAGTCATCCCCCTGCTGAGCATGATCACCCTCTATATCTTCATCCATCTGCTCAGCCTGCTACTCTGGCATAGGTGACGGTGATGGTGCCCATGGAGCAACTGGCTCAACCACCAAGCGACCATGTGGTAATAAGATGTCGCGCCCCTGTGTCGAGCTCTCCGGCTTCTCTGCCTTAAATGACGAGGAAGACGAAGATGCCGAATCGATATATTGTGGCCTCTTGACGCGCATGCTATTGTAGCGGATAGGTGATAGTGCAGGTGACGATGACCTCAACCTCTGTCGTACTGGTGGATCAGCCGTAACGGCAACCTAAGCCACTTGTCTCGTCAAAATCTTGGTCCGTGCCATGTCCACAATAGGGAATTTTTGAAAAGTAAGCAATAACAAACTAGACACCAAATTAAACTCAAACTATATCTAAATATATTCAATACAAGGATTAAACAAGTCGTCATCCCAAATATTCAATATTTAATCCGATTCCAAAGTCGAAAAACTCAACTTTTAGAAAATGGATCAAAACATGATTTTAATGGGGCTCGTTCGTCAATACTAGTTTATAATAGTAAAATAAGTCATATGAAATCAAAATGATGGAACAAAACTCACTGAATCAAGAGAAACGATGGATTTCCAAAAATTGAGTTTCGGTGACTTTTCAAGTTCTTCACGCGAATGTAGTTGAATCACCAACTAATCTTACAATCCGTTGGCAATGAATCATGAGGAATTGAATGGGAAAATTGTAGGATCAAACCTCTCAAAGAATAGTGGAGAAATGAGAGAGAAAGTAGAGCTTGAATGGAGAATGAGAGGGAACCTGTCGCGACATGTTTATAACAGGCTTGTGAAGCTACGCTTGAAGCGTAGGTCCCTAGCCCAAATTTTGAATTTTCCTCCTTTCGACATCATCTCGTCCTACATTCAACTCCATCCTTCGTAAATGACTCTTAGGCTCTATGTACACTCTATACTTAAATGATGATGGCTTCGCAACTCGATTTTACGGACTCGATTTTACGGTATATACTTAAATTATGATAACTAAATTACCATCTACAGATACAAACTAGGTATTAAAGCTATTCTTCTCTACCTAGTACCAGTGTTTAACATCCTTGGTAGGACGTTCCCGCTTCTCAGTACTCCGGATCAAGCTTATCCAGCTCGAGTGGTGGTTCAGTCAAATCAATCGTTTCTACCACACACTCAACTCGTAGAACCTATATATAATGCTTCACTCTCTGCCCATTCACGACAAACGTCTTTCTAGTGTCAGGATCATCGAGCTCCACTGCTCCATGGGGGAAAACCTTCGTAATCTTGTATGGCCATCCTATCTTGACTAAAGCTTACCAGGAAACAACTTGAGTCTCGAATTAAATAGCCAAACGTTTTCGCTAGGCTCAAAAACTTTCTTTCTAATTTTCTTATCATGGAATGCTTTTTCTCGAGCCTTATAAATCCGAGAATTTTCATATGCATCATTTCTCAACTCCTCAAGCTCTTACAGTTGGAGTTTCCGTTGTGCACCAACTTTCTTTATATCAAAATTCAATCTTCGAACAACTCAATATGCTCGGTGTTCCAGCTCTACAGGGACATGGCACGTTTTACCATATACAAGATGATATGGCGACATACCAACAGCTGTCTTAAACGCAGTTTTGTACACCCAAAGTGCATCATTCAGTCTTCGTGGCCAATCCTTCAAATCCGGATGCACAGTTTTCTCCAAAATATTTTTAATCTCCCTATTAGAAACCTACACTTGACCTTGTGATTGGGGGTGATATGGCATACCAATTTTATGAGTGACACCACACTTTTCACATAAAATGCAAAGAAACTAGTTGTCAAAATGGCTTCCACCATCACTGATCAGAACTCTCGGCATACCAAATCGTGAGAAAATGTTCGATTTTACAAATTCTTCCACGACGTCATGATCAACACGTTTGGTGGCTATTGTTTCTACCAATTTTGAAGCATAATCAACCCCAACAAGTATATACTCCTTCTTATCTAATTTTGGAAATGGTCTCATGAAATCAATATCCCATACATCAAATAATTCTACAATCAGAATCGGGGTTAAAGGCATCATGTCTCTTCGAGATATGGATCCAAGATTTTAACATCGCAGACACACTTTTCAAAATTCGACTGCATCCTTGAATATGAACGGCCAGTAAAATCCACTCTACAGCACCTTATGGGCTGTCTTTTGAGCTCCAAAATGCTCTCCACACTCCAGCGTGTGACAAAAGGAAAGTATGCTTTGCACCTCACTTTCGGGGACACATTTCCTAATAATATTATCAATGCAATACTTGTACAATCGTATATTATCCCAGATATAAAATTGGACTTGGCTGAAGAATCAGTCTTTCTCATTCTTAGACCATCATTTTGGGATTCGACCTATGGCTTTATAATTGACAATGTCAGCATACCACGGTATTTGTTGCTCCATAGCCACACTTAACATATGTTTATCTGGGATGGAATCCTTAAGAGGAGTAATTTCCTTTGTGGACTCGACAATAATCCTTGACAAATGATCAGGAACAACATTTTCTAAACCCTTCTTATCTTTGATTTCCATGTCGAATTCTTGCAACAATAGAATCCACCGAATCAGTCGGGGCTTAGATTCTTTCTTTGTTAGAAAATGCCTCAGAACGGCATGATCCGAGTAAATGATAACCTTGGTGCCTAACAAATATGATCAGAATTTATCCAAGGCAAAGATAACTGCCAACAAGTCCTTCTCAGTAGTTGTTTTGTTCATCTGAGCTTCATTCAGAGTCCTACTAGCATAGTAAATAACATATGACATCTTTTCTTTTCTCTGACCCAACACAGCTCCTATAGCATAGTCAGATGCATCACTCATGAGCTTAAATGGTAGAGACCAGTCTGGCGAACGAATAATCGGGGTTGATGATTGTTGAGCACGCAGCTCCTCAAAGACATGAAGGCACTCTTCATCAAAAACAAAAGTAGCGTCCTTAGCCAATAAGTTGCATAGTGGTCGGGCAATTTTACTGAAATCTTTGATAAACCTTCGGTAAAACCCGGCATGGCCCAGAAAAGTCCGTATCTGCTTAACAGATGTGGGAGGAGGCAGTTTTCAAATTAACTCCACTTTTTTATTTATCGACCTCTATCCCTCGCTTCGATACAATATGGCCCAATACTATCCCCTCTTGAACCATAAAATGGCTCTTTTCCCAACTTAGGATTAGATTCCTTTCCTTGCATCTCTTAGGTACCATTTATACATGTCTCAGATAGTCTTCAAAGGTTTCCCCAAAAACTGAAAAATCATCCATGAACACTTCAAGAAATTTCTCTACCATGTGAGAGAATATAGACATCATACACCGTTGCAATGCTGCTGGCACATTGCATAAACAAAACGGCATCCGTCTATAAACAAACGTGTCATATGGACAAGTAAAGGTGGTTTTCGTTTGATCAATAGGGTCAATCGTCACCTTATTGTAACTGGAATACCTATCCAGAAAGCAATAATAGCTCTGCCCGGCTAATCTCTTCAGGATTTGATCAATGAATGGTAATGAAAAATGATCTTGCCTGGTATTCAGATTGAGCTTTCTGTAATCAATACACACATGCTGTCCCGTGGCCATACATTGTGGAATTAACTCACCTATAGAGTTTGGCACCACTGTGATGCCCGACTTATTTGGCACCACCTAAGTTAGACTTACCCATGTGATGTTAGAGATGGGATAAATGATACCCGTATTTAGCAATTTTACCACTTCCTTCATCACCACCTCTTTCATATTGGGATTCAGCCTCTACTACATCTCTCTTGATTGTTTTGCATACTCAAGGTGTTTGCGATGCATGCAAATCGAAGGGTCTATGCCTTTCAAATCAGCAACACTCCATCCTATGGAATCTTTGTTCTCACTCAGAACCTTAACTAGACTCAATTCATGTTTCTCTGTCAATTTCAAAGATATAATTATAGGAAGAGTCTCATCGGATCCCAAGAAAACATACTTCAACTTTTCAGGCGATTCCTTGAGTTCCAAGGCAGGAGGAGTAGTTAGAGATGGAATTGGCAGAATATTTGAAACTATTGGAAGTGGTTCAACCAGCTCCCACCATGGTTGAGTGTATAACGCAGTCTCCATTGCATCTAGCTCTTCATTCTGCAGTTTCCAATATGCCTCCCAATCAGTAACTTCCTCATTTGGCCTTTCTCCAATCATAAATGACTCCAGCTCATCTCCCTCCAAGATTTGAGTTGCAAAATCTGATATAATATCATCTAGTTCATCGCACTCATTAATCTGAAAACATTCCCCAGATTCAGGCAAGTGGTGACTTCTTTCGAACATATTCATCCCGGCCTTCATATTGCCAAATATCATATCCATGGCTCCTGTTCTGCAATTGATGCATGTATTTGCCGTAGCTAAGAATGGTCTTCCCAATAATACTGGAATGAGCTTCTTAGCATCAGGGATAAGTGAAATTACCTAGACGACGGTGAAAATAGCCTAGAAGGGGGGTGAATAGGCTTTTTGTGGATTTATTGACAAATTAATATTTAATTGCGGAAAAGTGAATTTTAATCCAATTCACTTAACAAGATAAATCATGCAACGATTAATCTAAGTGCAAAACATAAAGCAATAGAGACACGATATTTTTACATGAAAAACCTTGGAGAGACCCCAAGTCAAAACCACGGATACGCTCGGGTATCAATGCACTATGAATCAGAGAATTTGTACAAACTATATGAAAATAGTAATTACAACCGATATAATATGTTGTTCTTCACTTGACGTCTGAAAGTCTAGATTCACTCGTGCTCCATGAAGCTCTCGCTCCGCTCCGTACTCTGACGGCTCTATTTCTCAATAGATCAAATAACCACGAAGCTTCTCGCTCCGATCTCCGCACTCAGATATATCCATTTTTCAACGGATCAAAACAACCTCATTGCAATAGACGGTGTGATGATTTTTTAGTAACCACTCATCCAATCGTGCATAAAGAACTTCGATGTAGAAGCACGATTAGAGAACCTCAACACAAGAGAGAACACCAATATGTATGGTTACTCCATAATCACCTCTCTATTTGTATCACTCTATAGAAGAATATGAATGACAGAATATTGTAGAGATCTCACCAAAAACCCTCTTGAAAAATAGTCGCCAAAAACCATAGCCTCTTCTCTTGTAGAACTTTGGTATTTATAGACCAAGTCATAGAAAACTCTAACCTTGCCCTTTTACGTAATTTCACAATACCTTTATAAATCATCTAAAATCTAATGTAAATATGTGTATACGCCAATACATAGAGGTTTGAAGTCGTCGATCACTTAAAAACTCAAAGTAGGGACCAAACTTGAAAAATCCAAAAGCACCCCGAAACAAATCCTACATAACAAGTGATCACGTGACCAAGCATTGGGACCTACGCTTGGGACATACGCTTGGGCGCAGGTCTAGGGCGTAGGGTCCCATCCTAGCTCTAAAACCATAGCATAGGTCAAAGCCAATTTATCCTTTTTCAGCCTCTACCAACGTAGGTATGTTGCACCATTTGCTGTTTTTTCATATTTGAGCTAGACTAGTCATCTCGAACTCTCGAAGCTTTTGGTTGATGTCATAATGTCTAGAAATCACATTTTTGCCCTCTGGTGAAGTGACAATGTCTGGAAATGATGATTTTACCCTCCCGAAACTTTCTTTGCTTTGACACACTCATTTTTACACTTCACTTGTATTATTCACTACTTCAATGCTTGATTTCGCCTTTGTCAAAACTTGTAGATGTCGTTGAAACAGACACGACCTATGTAACACTTAACATGGTTATTGTCTAGAACATGCCAAACTTACACAATTACAATAAATGTTCTTCCAATCTCCCCCTTGGCATTTCTAAGACAAAACCCTGTTTTACAATATAGCCTCTCAAATCACAATATAACATCTATACCTATGAACACACACCGACAAACATAGATATAAACCGTCACCTTGCTTTCATGACGGTCAACCAATCATGTAACCATAACACTGAACAAGCCATTAAACGCAAGTGTGGAAAATAGATATGAAATGATCATAAGGAAAACACAATATCCATGTAAGCATAATGATCATAAAACACACTCTTTCTCCTTCTTAAATCATTAGTCTCCCTTATTCAAAATTTCTCCCCCTAAAACCATTACTCTCCCTTACTCAATATTTCTCCCCTTTTTGTCACTGAAATGACAAGGAACAACAAAAGCAATAAAAGCACATGAGAGAAACAAGGGAAAACCTCAAGAAGAAAGTATAGTCTATTAGAATATATCCAGATTCTCAAGCAACATAAATCTCTACAATGCATGAACTTAAGACTAATGCATGAATGTAAAATGCAAAACAATCGAAAATCTTTTTGTTCTTAGAACCATGTGAGCAGGGCTGTAGAGACAATGAGTTAGTCATTAACACATCATATACGCATATTTAACTTAGTTATTATGAACATGATAGTGAAACAAATCAGCACACATACCTTGTAGATATAATCAGTTACAAGGCAAGCATTACATAGCATTTGCATATATGAAAAATATTCAGGTGCATGTAAACACCTAAGATGAAAGCAATACGTACTAATTCTGATAATCTTCTTCACTAATCGTGATGATACATCAGTCCAAAACCTAAGCTAGAAATCAAATCATTCACTTGGACCTCATTACTTATTTTTTAAAAAAATAATATCCAATTGTCCCACAATATATTCTTTGCACCTTTTCAAATTTTTCACCAAATCCTTTTTTGTCTTTCTAAGCTCCGGACTTTCCAGCAAGGATTTTTAGTTCCAACCAACTGGGCTTTAGCTTCTTCCATGGGATTTATGTTCATTAGTCTTCTCCACTTTTTACGCGAACACTCAATGCTTACTGAGGCAAGAAGCCTGGTTAGTCTGATCGAATAACTACTTTTTGCATTTTTATATATTAAACATCCTATTCTTTCCTCTTTTCAACTTCACCACAATATTCATAAGCATGCAAAATGTTTTTTAAAAATATAGATCAATCTAGCATAACTCATGAACCTACATATCACTTCGGATTAGATGAAAAAGACTTAAAGTTTCAACAAGTATTACAATCATCTCCGAAGTAAAACAAACACCCAAAGTTGATGAGTTCTAAAAATAATACTTAAACATATCAAGTGAATAACTCATAACCTCAGGTCAGACTAACAACTCCAACTCTCATAAGCATAATAAGAAAAGTAAATATGAGAATAAAGTGAAATATGACAATCATTTGTACCGTTAACCAAGCTCAACATGCTAAGAATTTTTCTATTTAAGTTATTTTATTTTTGTCATAATGATGCATGCTTGAATAATCCTAATAGTAGCAAAACATGATGCAAGCATAATAATAAAATAACAAAACAAAAAATAAATAAACATGCAAATAAAACAAAATGCATGATAATGTAACAATTCTAGAATAAAATATAATGAAAGATATTTTTAGAATGATACATTTGAAGACATCTATCATAATGATAACATGTCACTAGATTTTCTATGATTTACATGTTTTTCAAAATCTAATAATTTTATAGAGATGTCAATTGAATGAGAAGCTGTGGATATAAACTCAACACCTTTCTCAGTACAAACTTTAGGAAATATGCAATACCGATTATCAGATATACGTACACCTTCCATAAGACAATTTCCAAAAGAGTCATTAATAATGCATTAATCACGACGGAAATTGACATATTGATAATCATTGTATATCTGACTAATGCTAAGCAAATTAGCCTTTTGGCCTTTATCACAATCAATATGTTCTAGTCTAGGTAGACCAAAAGCAACAATGGTGCATTTCCTAAATATTTAGACTTTTTCTTTTCATTAAAAAAACCATTCTTACCATCACTATCTTTGAGATTATCAGCTACTGACTTATCTCCTTTCATGTGCCTAGAATCACATGCTCTAAGTTCAGTATGAGCCTTACAAATATGAAGCTCACCTCTTCTAACCCACGTATGAGCAACACAATAATGTAACTCACCTTTTCTAACCCATGCTTGTCTGATCTTACATGTTTTACTTGGATGGTTTGACAAATTATTTATCTCTTTACTCAAAATCCTAATTTGATATTTAATATTATGTCTTTTATGTGTTCTCGATTTCCT
Organism: Cornus suecica; assembly: GCA_963922005.1. NCBI lineage: Eukaryota > Viridiplantae > Streptophyta > Magnoliopsida > Cornales > Cornaceae > Cornus > Cornus suecica. The sequence continues at coordinate 48,110,972 of OY998239.1, forward strand.
CTTAGATTTCAAATTCTTTCTTTTTAACTTTGAACACAAAGGTCGAATGTGACCTTTCACTCCACAATGATGGCATATTGGAACAAACTTTTGAAAACCATTATTCAAACCCTTAGAGGTAAAAAGAACTCTTCTTCCAATAGATTTTCTGACATAAGATTGAACATTAAAATTCCTATCAAACTTACCTTGAGAAGAAATAAATTCTACATGAGATCCCTTAACAAAAACAGTTTTGGGAATGGCTTTATGATCAAACGGTGTTCCTACAAACCCCAAACCTTTTGTATTTCCCACAGATTTTCCTACACTCAACATATGATCAAGCTTAAGAGTTCCACTAGACCATCTATGAATAGTTGAGTTAGCACTTCCAAATTCTTCTCCAAATCTCCGATTTTCACACATTTCTCAATCAAATCAGATCTTACAGCTGTTAGTTCCTTATTGAGATCTTCTACACGCTTTAAAAACTCAATACTTTATTTTTTAGACTTTCTCAAACTTTCAATCCATTCAGATATATCACTAATGTCTTGATTAAAGTCATGGGTAATGCTAGTTAGTTCTTTTCTTAAGGATTCTTTTTCCTTGTCAACACTTTTAAATCTACTTGAGAAAACTTCACTAAGATGTGTGTACTTATCATGCAATTTATTATACTTAGCTTGAAGTGAATCATCACAAATATCATCACCTTCATTATTTAACCTATCAACAACAGGGGGCTTATCAAGAAAACCTTGTTCATGAAGAAATTCCATTGTCTAAGTTCAAGATCTACCCTAGGTAGTCATCCTAAATCGGGGCAACCACGCTCTGATTGAAATTACCTAGACGATGATGAAAATAACCTAGAGAGGGGGGGTGAATAGGCTTTTTGAGGATTTATTGATATATTAATATTTAATTGCGGAAAAGTCAATTTTAATCCAATTCACTTAAGAAGATAAATCATCCAACGATTAATCTAAGTGCAGAAAATAAAGAAATAGAGACACAATATTTTTTCGTGGAAAACCGTGAAAAGACTCCAAGTAAATACTACGGATACGCTCGGGTATCGATGCACTATGAATCAGAGAATTTGTACAGACTCTATGAAAATAGTAGTTACAACCGATGTAATCTGTTGTTCTCCACTCGACGTCTGAAAGTCTAGATTCACTCGCGCTCCATGAAGCTCTCGCTCTGCTCTATACTCTGAAGGCTCTGTTTCTCAACAGATCAAATAACCACGAAGTTTCTCGCTCCGATCTCCGCACTCAGACCACTCCATTCTTCAATGGATCAAGACAACCTCATTGCAATAGATGGTGTGAAGATTTTTTAGCAACCACTCATCCAATCATGCATAAAGAACTTCACTGTAGAAGCATGATTGGAGAACCTCAACACAAAAGAGAGCACCAATATGTATGATCACTGCATAATCACCTCTCTATGTGTATCACTCTGTAGAAGAATATGAATGGTAGAATATTGTAGAGCTTTCACCAAAAACCCTCTTGAAAAATAGTCGTAAAAAATCGTATCCTCTTCTCTTATAAAACCTTGGTATTCATAGACCAAGTCATAGAAAATCCTAACCTTTTCCTCTTACATAATTTTAAAATACCTTTATAAATCCTCTAAAATTTGATGTAAATATGTGTATACGCTAATACATAGAGGTCTGAAGTCATCGATCACTTAAAAACTCGAACTATGGACCAAACTGGAAAAATTCAAAAACGGAAACAAATCCTGCATAACAAGTGATCACGTGACCAAGCATTGGGACCTACGCTTGGGACATACGCTTGGGTGTAGGGTCCCCTCCCAGCTCTAAAACCACAGCGTAGGTTAGAGCCAATTTATCTTGTTTCAGCCTCTACTAACGTAGGTATGTTGCATCTTTTACAGTTTTCTCATATTTGAGCTAGACTGGTCATCTCGATCACTCAATGCATTTGGTTGAAGTCATAATGTCTGGAAATCACATTTTTGCCCTTCGCTGAAGTGACAATGTCTAGAAATGATGATTTTTCCCTCCGAAAGCTTTCTTTGCGCACCATCATTTTTACACTTCACTTGTATTCTTCACTACTTCAATGCTTGGTTGCGCCTTTGTCAAAGCTTGTAGATGTCGTTGAAACCAACACGACCTATTATAATAAATGTTCTTACAACATGTTTTGTATCCACGACTACAAAGTCAACCAAAAAATAAAACTTGCTCACTTGCACAATGACATCTTCAAGCACTCCTCTTGACAGATCAATCGGTGAATTGCAGTACAACCAATGTGGGATTGAGCTCACCCCACCCTAGTTGTTTGTGGACTGAATAACAAAGTAAGTTAATACTTGCACCTAGATTAAAAAGAGTTCTACCAATTTCTTGGTCACCAATGACACATGGAATAGTGGGAGCACCAGGATGTTTCCTCTTAGGTGGAGTATCGCTTAAAAGCAATGAACTCACTTGCTCAGTTAAAAATATTTTTGTTGGATTCTTTGCTCTGTTTTTCCGCTTCTGGGTGCAAAGATCCTTGAAAAACTTAACATAAGGCGGTATTTGGGCGATTACATCTAAGAGAGGTATATTGATCTTGATTTGTCGGAATGTATCTAACATATCAGATTATTTCCATACTTTGCCGGCTCTCTGAGATGGTTAGGAAATGGTGTTTCCTCCTCATAATGCGTTATTTATTGCTCTTCAAGTAATGTCTCATCAACATTATCCTACACCGATGGTTGGTCTTTCTGCGTTCTTCCAGCCTTTTTCCTTGCAATTTCCTTCCTCTACTCTTCTTCAGCTTCCTTCCTCTTCTCTTGTTCTGTTTCCCTTGTTCTCTGCAACCTTTCTTCACGCTCTGCCTCAACTCGATTCTCCACTTCCTTCCCACTTCTCAGAGTCGTGATTGCCTGAACCAACTCATGAGGATTATTAGAAAAAGATCCTACATCCAATGTTTGTTGTGGCTTAGGGTTGACTATTGGCTGAGTTGGTAGTTTTCTTGACTCTCTCACATTTCATTACCCATTTGGCTCATCTACATATGCATTTGTGTTAAAGATTGAGTATGAATGTCTAACTTGTTATGAATGTCCATTATGACATGCTCTAGCCGACTAGTCTGGAAACCGGGTGGAAGAGTTTGGCTTCTTGGTGGATGGGCTTTGTAGTTATAGGGTTGCACAACCTGATTGTTATTGAATTGGTTAAACTCTTGGAAATTATTGAATGGTTGTAGAGCTTGTGAAATATTGGAAGGCTGTAAAGCTTGGTTGTTATTGAATGGGTGGAGGGCTTAGGAATTATTAGATGTTCTTGGTTGGTAGTTGGATTGAGAATTTCTAGCCATTATTGTCGGCTAGGAGTCAAATTATTGCTGACTATATTGAAACCTCGGTTGTTGGCCATATGATTATTGTCTTTCAGTATACATCGGTTGTTGGCTGTATGACTGCTGTCTTTTTGTGAACCTTGGCTATTGATTGTATGATTGCCCTTGTTGGAATTTTGGTAGTGGATTTTCCACATTGGTAGATTTGTAAGACCGGAGTGGGTGATTTCTGGCATTGGAGGTGTATGAATTGGTGAAAGGAGCATTATTGGAATAGTTCCATAATGCTTTGGCATCAGCAGCTATTATCTCCTGAGACTCAATTTGGGAATACTCAGCTTCAACTTCATATGTCTCTCTAAGAGAGGAATGATTTCGCTAAAGGTATTTATCAATTCTCTCCAATCTCTCTCCAAACAATGCCATGGTATCTCTCACATCATCATGATCCACAACATAAGATTTTTTAGATCTCCTATCTTGTTGTCCACCTCTAGACCTCAACTCATATTGACATTGAATTGTTTTTTCACTAATATTATCGAATATCTCCAAGAGTTCTTTAGTTGGCTTAAAGATGAACTGACCTTGTGTGGCTGCATCTATCTTATGAGTTTCACCGAGTCCCATGTAGAAATTTTTAGCAATATATTGGTCGGAAAACCTATGATAGGGGCATTTGTACAAAATTTCATTATATCTTTCTCATGCATCCTGAAAATGTTCACGAGGATCGTACTCGACTAACGCAATGCTTAAATTAGAACGGGTCGGTCTATCGGTCATACGCTACTCAAACAACTACTTTTTTTATTTTTTTTGAAATTTTCTAAAATAAAATCTAATCTAATTTAACTACTTCTAAATTTCAGAAATTAAAGCAAGAATTAATATGCAAAAAGCTAGGCAACTAATACTCACAAAAGTTCCAGACGCAACTTTAGAAGTTCCGATCATCCCTTTCATGCTTTTCAGAGTACCTATCAATCACACAAAAATATCACTTTAGCTACAATTATAATAACACAATGCAAATAAATTACTAAAGCTATTGAACAATGCTTAGTCCCTAGCAACGGCGCCAAAAACATGATTGGGCGTCAGGTGTGTAAGAATATGTAGTTAAAAATGACACGTTAACGACTCTAGGTTTTACCTTACGCAAGCGCATGTATCAATTATAGAATAGCAAAGTGGCTTGAGTAAGGGATATCGATCCCACAAAGACTGAGATTGTTCACTTTTATATTTCAAAAACACTGAATTATATTTATGAAAATTGTTTGTTTTGGTGGTCGAAAGACCAAATTGTCTAATCTTAACTAAATTAACTAAAAAGCAAAGTAAATTGGTTGTGATTCAGATGAGAGAGAAAACTATGGTTTTCATCACTCCACCACTAACTATAGAACATATTTCATTATTGTTTTAACTGTAAGAGGGTGACCCATAACTATGAATCAGGTTGTATTGCAGATAGCTAAATACGACCCCAAAAAGGAGTACCATCAACTGGATCATGACAACCCGTCTCATGATCGACCTAACTAGTACATGCCAATTATATTACTCTAATCTACTCTTAATGCATGAAAATAAATTAAAGCATGTCTATATTAAATCGTCAAGGCACGGCCTGTGTCAACCTAGGGTTTCAAGTTTCATTACCACCATTGTGTAGAAAACCATGATTAAACATCCAAGTTCCAACCCATATTGAATAATCATAATTATGCAAAATAATATATTTATTCCATCTAAGACAACAATTTAGAACAAATATATAATTTTATATGTTTCCCAGTATGGTCATTGTAAATCAGTACAATGTCTTAACTACTATAATCATCAAAGTATGGTCACAGTTTCCCCTCATTTACAGTTAAAAATAATAAAAGAACTACATTACTTAGCTAGGGTTTTGCTAGAAAAACCTAGATACCGAGTTAGTTGGCCATGATAGAAGGTGATTGCATCGTTCATGTATAAACACTTTCCATAGTCTTCTTTGCCGAATCTCTAGGTTTGAATATGGCTCTCAACAGTAGCAAGTTTGAATGAATGAACCTCTTGAATAAATGTCTCAAAGAACCAACCAGCCTCTATCTATCAGCACTAGAATTCTCTTCTTTTCTCCCTTCTCTCGTGAATGATGTATCATCTTGTATATATAGGCAATGGCATAGAGTGGCCCTTGTCAATATTTTCACTCTCAAAACTCATCAAAACCCTAAATATAAGTGTATATACATGTATACAGAGGTTTGGAATCGCGGGCACGTCATCCAAATAAGTTGAGGATGCTACAGGAAAAGTCACACAAAACCTGCAGAAACTTGTTGCACTTACGCTTATGGGTTACGTTATAAGGCGTAGCTGGCCTATGCGTTAAGCGTAGGTCCAAGCCTAGATTTTGTAATTCTAGCCACTTTTTGGTACTGGAAGTGTAGACACAAGCGTAGGGTTTTTGTGGAAAACCACTTTGCTCTGTGAATGCACCAAAACATCCATCTCGAACCCACAATACTTTTTGCCGAAGTTAACGGCTTCTGAAAATGCCGTTTTTGCCCTACGGGAGCCATTTTTGTCACAAACTGCCTTTTTTACACTCCTCTTGGATAGAAAGAACGCACTATTTGGTTAATTCACCGATGTTAGCTCCATTTCTTCATTAAGCTCCTAAAACATGCTTTAACATGTAAACAACATAAAAATACCAAATAATGGAATGAAAGAACGTAACAATAGTGAATTAAGGGGTCAAAATAACTAATATTTGACACCTATCAATGGTTATTGTGTATTTGTTGACCTTAGTGGACAGGTGTGTGTCATGAGGTGTGTTGAGATTCTACCCTTGTCACGGGTCGTCTCATGAATGGTTAGAGTGTGTATCTTTTAACCTTAGTGGACAGGATGTGTACCATGGTGTGTGTTGAGTCACATTGCATTGAGTTATCATTATGTGATTTCATTTTACATGTAAATCATGATATTATTACATGTGATTTTGGAGCATGTTATTATGAATGTTGCTAAATAAATTCATATTTTAGTATAATGCTCAACTGAAAGTGGATACATGAAAATATGATATATATGCAGAAATTGATAAAGTATAATAAAATGTAAATTCTGATACTTGTGATTATTTACATTTATGCCCTTTGAGGGTTAAGTATGTTGGATTAGTGGCCTCTTTGGAGAGTTGATGTCAATGGTGGGTTTTAGTATCAACTGTGAGTTTAGGCCTTAGAGAAGGTGGGTGATCAAATTGTGAACCTAGTTGATTGTGTAGTATAGGCTTTAAGATACCTTTCACCTTTTTAGGAATGGTTTATCAACCGTACTTTGAGATTTTGGTTGAGTTAGACTAGGTGACAATTGAACTTAGTTGTTTTGTGGCAACGTCCATTTAGGACCCTTAGTGTACTTAGTGATTGTGTTATTCCTTGGAGTTATAGTCAGTCTTAACGGGCTGTCATTCGAAAATGACTTTTTTTAGGATTTATAATCAAACTCTTTCTTAATTAAAGAAAAAACCCGTTTTTGCCTACCCCTACCCCCGTATCCACGACAAGTTTTTATACTTTAAAAATTGATCTTAGGATCCTTTTTTAAAAGATTTTTAACTTCTAAAAGTTGATGATGGCGACTGACGGAGACCAGGGGCAAGACGGTCATTTTCTATGTGTGGATTCTTAAAAGAAAACCTATTTCTTAACATCTCTCGAGATTCCGAGATTCCGAGGCTTCTTTCTCAAGATATCAACCTATAGTGTTTTGAAATGTGTCTTCTTCTTTCCCATTTACTTCCGATCATTTCTAAGTCTCGGGTATGAGGCTTGTGTTGTTTAGTGCACACACATAGTGTTGCATTTTCCTTCTTCTTGTCCATTTGATATCACCATCTAGGTGATTTAGATTTTTTTTCAAATATTAGGGGCATGGATGCCGAATGGATTGGTTCGAGTTTTAAAAACCTTTTTCTTAAAACTATTGAATCCCTGGGATTCATCTTTTTATGACTTTCACTCTTGTCCATTCGCTTTTGGATTCTTTTGTCCGGGTGTTTTCCCTAGTCACTTATGGGTGCTTTTAACCTTGATATTGTTGTCTCAGTTATCCGTTGTTTAGCATTGGGACTTCTTTTCCCTTGCTTTGTTTTTTGAACCTTACGTGGTTGTTCATGAGAGTAGCTTTCATGTACTCTCTATGATTTGATCGGTCAGCTTTCCTTATTCATAATGAGAGTGTTAGTGATTTATTGATCATATTGGAGATAGTATTATGAGATTCATATGGTGATATGATTGAGGTGATTCAGTACTTGAGATGTAGATTTTCTCTAGGAATGGAATGATGGTTCACATATATATATATATATATATATATATATATTGTATAGTCATTTATCTGTTCTTTTATATTCTTCTTCATCTTTTCCTTCTCTACTTGTTGGTGTCACCTCCGTATAAACCGTAAAACCAAACATTAAGTCCCTTGGTGAACTTATAGGCGTTTTAGGGCATGAGCGGTGATGTCGTTGGGATAAGGTATGTGTTATGAAATGCAACAAATATTGAAAATAAGATAAGCACAATTATAATGCTCAGATAATAGGCAAATTAGTTAATCATGAGTCATTTATTTAGATCTTCCTCCTCTCGACCTAGTCGAACAAACCTACATCCCATTCCAGATATTAATGACATAATTAATGAAGAAGAACACACCTACACTGATCTTGAAAGTCACAATAATTGGAATATCCCTAGGGTACCCACTAATCAAATTTACAAAACCAGCTTCATTAAGTCAACCTTTTTTACATAATACAGAGTCAAAACTGTTGAACAAGTATATGCAATAAACAAAGAACACGAAAAAAAACCAATTATTTTCTCCAAAAACTATCAAACAACACCGCGAAAGAGGATACAATTTTATCCATATTGGTCTTCTACAAGTTGTAGTTGATCCATTAACTATTTTAGGAAAAAATTCATCAATTCTTATCTGTCTAAGAGATGCTAGGTTCCTCGACTATACTCAAAGCTTAATTAGTGTCATTGAAACCAGCTTATGTAATGGTCCGGTCTACTTTGATTGCTTTCTTAATTTCAAGTTAAGCCTAAGTGACCCTTATATACTAAAAGCTTTAACATTAGACATCAAAACTTCAGGTTATGCCATGTTTGCAGATGCCCAACCCCTAAGCTTAATTTATAGAATTTACTACAAGACTATGAAAACCAATTTAACTGTCCATGCTCTAGTCAAAAGTCCTAAAGATCAAACTCCATTAATTCAAAGTAGTACTTCTAAGGCAAATATTCGCATACCAAAAACAATTGGCTGGAAAGATGTTTCCCTACCAAATGAATGGTTACTTGAAAATGAAAATCACCCAACAAAAATCGAGAATGATGTTCGAAATCTTAAACATGTGCAACAATTCCTAGATGGAACTGTTAAGTTAACATTTGATCGATCTAGACACAGTTGCTCTTCCGTTAGTTCAAACTCTAAAATGTTCACCCCCCTATCAATTAGAGAAAATACTACTAACCATGATACAGAATTTGTAAAATCTCTATTCCACCGATCCAGACGTGATCATAGATTAAAAGGAATCCAAAAGGATGAACAAGTATCTACTCCATATTATGTCCCAAACATAGAGAATGAAGATTCAATCTCTAACCACTCCCCTATACAAACTGATTTTGAGACCGACAATGTTAATCCACAACTATGTGTTTTAAATAAATAATTTTCCTATGACTTTCTAAAATTAGAAGTTGAAGCCAAGTCCAAAGAAAATAAAGCAAAACGTCAATTATATAAAACAAGTTACACACACGAGGAGAGAACAAAAATTACAAAAACAAATGGCAAAAATTCATGATAACAAACCAGTTGGAAATTAATTTCTTTGATTATCTTGAGAATTACTACAAAACAATTAATGTTCTTACAAAACATAAATGGACAAAACAGGATAAAACAATTGTTTCTTCTAATCACCCTCCTTTAGAAAACCTAATTGTTAACCACCTTGGAACAGAAATCCCAGCCTCCCCTTTTAAGGTGGTCACCTCCGCAATTGATCCTAATACTAAAAAACTTATTGAACAAAACAATTTCACCAATTAATATTTACGTACACTAGGTTCTCAATTGGAAAAAATAGAATCCAAACTTGACGCCTCCACCCCTGTGACAAAAACTATTGATTCCCCGTTAATCAAGCTTCCTACAAAACGTCAAGGTCTACCTAACAAACCAAGCACAAGTGACTCATCTTCCCAAATTGATAAATTATTAAAAGCCTTAGAATCATAAATAATCAAGGATGAAAAATCCCTCCCAGTTCTCAATTTTGATTCTCATAACAATACTGATAACTCTGTAACCCCATCTGAAGAAGACATAGATAATGATATATTCAAGTTAGAAAATGCCTTTGAGATCAATAGAATCACACATCGACCAATTAACGCTACCAGTATTACAAAAAATCGGTATCACCAACCTACTCCTGTAGATATTCAATATGAAGAAGAATCTTCCAAAACAAATTTTCTGTGTCATCTAAATAAATTTATGAATGGAATATTGATGGACTCTTTGAATAAGAAATTTTAAACAAATTAAACCACATTTCTATGACAGCCAATAGTTACCTCACACATCACAATATGCCTCAACCTGATATTGTAGAATTACTAGCCTCTGGATTTTCTGGCATGTTAAGAAATTGGTGGGATAAACATCTTACCCAAGAAGCAAGAGACAATATAACAAATGCAGTCCAAAAAACAGATGATGGAACCCCTATTTTTAATGAAGAAATTGGCCTCGGACTCCCTGATGGAGTCAATACATTAATTTACACGATTATAGATCATTTCATTGGCAGACCAAGTGACATTACTTCCAGAATTCATGATCAACTTTGTAACCTTAGATGTCATACATTGATTGATTTTAGATGGTACAAAGATACTTTCTTGTCAGGTGTTATGTTACGAGAAGATAGTAATAAAACATTTTGGAAAGAAAAAAATATTAATGGATTGCCCAGCCTTTTCTCTCATAAAATACGCACAGAACTGAGTAACACAACTGGTGTTATTGAATATGACATTCTAACATTTGGTAATATTATTAGTCTAATCCAGAAAGTTGGACTCAAAATGTGTATAGATATGAAAATTAATAATCAACTTAGTAAAGATAAAAATAAGGCTAAATATGAAATGGGCACATTCTGTGAACAATATGGATTACCCCCAATTGCACCATCTCGGAAAACAAAGAAATCAAAACAAACAAAATCCTCCCCAAAAAGTTATACTCGCCCTTATAAAAGATATAATAAAAAATTCCAACATAATTAATTCTATGATAAACAAAAGTTTAAAAAGAACGAAAAATACACGAGGAAAACAAAACCTTTTGAGAAGAACAATAAAATTGATCAAAATAAAGTTACATGTTATAAGTGTAGTAAGAAAGGTCATTACGCAAGAAATTGTCCTGTAAAAAATAAAATTAATTAGCTAGAAATCCCTGATGAAACTAAACAACAAATTTACACAATTCTTGAGTTAAAAAGCACAAGTGAGAGTAATACTGAAATTGAATCCAGTTCCTCTTCTGCATCCCCTGACTCCTATTCCAGTTCACCTGATATTAGTTTTGGGTGCAAAGACAGTTGTTGTACAAAAACAGTCAATATGTTGAATCGTCACAAATAAAAAACCCTTAATGTTCTCACCAAGGTAGAAGAACAACATCTTCTTCTAGATCTCATAATTAAAGTCTAAGACCCAGATTTTAAAAAAAATTATCTTCTAAATCTTACTAAATTACTCACAATAAACAAAGATACTCAACCCCCTACCATAAACAAACCAAATTTTAGTCTTCATAAAAATCTTGAAGGTTTTACTCCTAAGAAAGAAGTCATTATACAAGACCTCTAAGCAGAAGTCAACATAGTTAAACAAGAAATTAAAACTCTGAAGAATGAAAATGAAGATATAAAAATCCTCTTTCACACCCAACTCAAAGATCTAGTTAAAACTTCACACCAATTTTTAGTCTCTGATTCCTCTTCCTCTGACAGTAATAAGATGATGACAACACAAATCCATTTCAAAGTAATGAGGAGGAAACCAATGATTTGAATTTAATCAACCGAACCTCATTTAAAAAATGGAAAATGCAAGTCACCTTAGTTATTAATAAGGAATACCAAAAAAACTGTCATTGCTCTAGTTGACTCTAGAGCTGATCTTAACTGTATACAAGAAGGCCAGATTCCTAACAAATACTATGAAAAAATAAATAAGAAACTCAGTTATGCTAATGGTAGTGCTAATAGTATGAATTATCCAAAGCTCATATTTGTCAAGATAATGTCTGTTTCAAAACTATATTTGTCCTAGTAAAAAATATGACTGATACAATCATCATTGGCCTTCCATTTTTATATCGTCTTTACCCATTTACCATAAATAATGATGGTCTTTCTACAACACATTTTGGTCAAAATATTACTTTTCCCTTTTTGCAAAAATCTTCTAGTAAAAAACTTGAAAGCATCATTGATTTTTCAGTCTCTAAAAATATTTACATTCTCCATCATAAAGAACAACATTTAAATTCTTTAAAATAAGAAGTAATTCACAAAAGAACAAAAACCAAATTTAGAAACCCTACCCTTCAAAATCAGATAAAATAATATGTAAATAAACTTATTCAAGAAATATGTTCGGAACTATCCAATGTTTTTTGGCATAGGAAACAACATATTGTTAGTCTTCCTTATATAAAGTCCTTCACTAATAAAAATATTACAACTAAAGCCCGCCCAATTCAAATGAATGTTGAAGTTCTCAAATTTTGTAAAAACGAAATCCATGACCTTCTTAAAAAAAAATCATACGTCACAGTAAATCATCTTGATCTTGCTCAGCATTTTACGTCCAAAACAATTCCGAAATAGAACGAGGGGTACCACGTCTAGTCATTAATTACAAACCTCTTAATCAAGTCCTTGAATGGATAAGATACCCTATCCCTAACCAAAGAGATTTAATTAATCGATTAGGGCAAGCAACCATTTTCTCCAAATTTGACCTTAAGTCCGACTTCTGGCAAATTCATATTACAAAAATAGATAAGTACAAAAATGCATTCATTACACCATTTAGCCATTACGAATGGAATGTCATGCCCTTTGGCCTTAAGAATTCCCCAAGTGAATTCCAAAATATTATGAATGATATTTTCAATCCTTTCAGTCATTTTTCCATAGTCTACATTGATGATGTTCTTATCTTTTCCAATAGCATTGAAGCTCATTGGAAACATATTAATTCTTTCTTCGACACCATCAAAATCAATGGTTTAGTCAGCTCTGCTTCTAAAATAAAACGTTTTTAAACCAAAGTTAGATTTCTTGGTTATGATATATCTCAAGGAAAATTCCACCCAATCAGTCGATCCACAGAATTTGCAGGCAAATTCCCAGACCAAATTCTTGATAAAATCCAGTTACAACGTTTCCTTGGTTCTTTAAATTACATTATTGAATTTTACAAAGATCTTCGAAAACAATGTAAACCACTCTTCGATCGTTTACAGTCAAATCCCCCTCTATGGACTGATATTCATACAACTATTGTTAGAGACATTAAAAAATATGTCAAAACTCTTCCTTGCTTAGGAATTCCTTCAGTCAACTCTTTCAAAATCATTGAAACCGATGCCTCCAACATTGGTTACGGAGGCATTTTAAAACAAAAACTTCCCCTACTTCTCCAGAACAGCTAGTTCGTTACCATTCTGGAGCATGGAACAAAACACAAAGTAATTATAGCACGATTAAACAAGAAATTCTTGCAATTGTTCTATGTATCAGTAAATTCCATGATGATATTTAAAATCAAAATTTTTTACTTCGAGTTGATTTCAAAAGTGCCAAATATGTTTTAGAAAAAGATGTTAAAAATATAGTTGCTAAGCATATTTTTTCTAGATGGAAGTCGATTTTAAGCATTTTCCAATTTAATATCGAATACATTCGTGGATGTGAGAATTCAATCCCAGATTTTTTTACGAGAGAATTTTTGCAGAACCCTGATGGCAAACAGACAATCACAAGCACATCCCAGAGGAGGGATCCCTCCTGTCAGATCTCCTCCCCTAGTTAAAACTAAACCTTCTATTTCCATCACTTTACTAAACAAGTTCACAAGCCTAGGGACCCCCTTAGGTCCGCGTCCTACCTTTAGTTCAGCACTAACTACTCCCATGATCCTTTCACCATCCATGCCCCAGTCATCAGTACTCCACCTCTCCCCCGTTACATCCCTCCAGGAAGATCAGAATATCTTCAAAAAACTTACCATACCCTTTCTTCATCGAACCTCATTTTTCTCCCACAAATGATCCAATTGCCCTAGTAAAATAGTTTTTCCCCCCAAATTCTCATTGGATACCACACACTCCTAGTCATAACTTGCAATATTACAGAGACATCCTTTACCAAACCAAATATGTCTTCATCAAACCTATCCCTGATCGAAATGATCCAACCAAATTCATTTAGCACTCCCTGTACATTTTGAGGGTTGTCTCCCTTAAAGAATGGGAAAAACATCCCTCTGAGCCCAAAATGTTAGATAACTCACTCCCATTCACTTACTATAACTACATAGATGCCTAGTTCAAAATTTTTCTTTTTCAAACTAAAACCTTTAGTCCTTCTTGGTTCGTCAATTTTGATAGTAAATTTCATAGTCAACTCCCTTCTTGGTTTGTTAAGTGGTGGAATGACCATGGCCCAGATGACGATGTCATCCCTGAAATCCTCTACTACTAATTTTTGCCCCTACTACTAATTTTTGCCAAAATTCCCCCTACTACTAATTTTTGCCAAAAAATACAAAATCCTTTGGATTTTCAAATGGCATTATAGTCTTAATGGTGATACTGGCACAGTATGTAAAGTCCATTGTATTAAATGGTGGGATCCTTTCAAAATCGAAAGAATTGTTCAACAAGTCCAACTCGAATTCCCAAAAGAAATTTCTCAGTCACTCAAGGCTAACCCAGTCACACAAGTCCTTGAAATAGCTCAGTCAAATTCCTCTACAGAAACCGCAGTCATGAAATCAGCCTCCAATAAGTCAACTTCCAAAGCTAAGCTCAAAGAGAAAATGGAAAAGCTCCTTGCTCAAATAGAAGGAGCTTCAAGGAGTGATGAAGAAGATGAATCATCCATATAATCCAAATACAGGCCATACCAGGATGCGCAAGATCCCTTCGATCTGTCTAAAGATTAAGAGGAAGGGAAAAAGTCAAGCTCAAGTCAAAAGATACAAGAAAGGCACAAAAGGATAAGAATAGTGAATAGTAACTTTTTTTTACAGTAAACCGTCGGTACCAATGACAAATATAGTACTCAACAGTACCGACAAACTACTATTACAAACAGTAAAAAGAAATAGTTCTCTGCCCTGAAAGTCAAAGTCAACAGTGAAAGGAAACAGTCTTCTGCCCCGAAAGTCAAAAAGTCAATAGTGAAAGGAAACAGTTCTCCCACAGTAACTTTGTTATATCTTCTATATAAGCAGTCATATGTAATGGTTTTATTAGGTTTTAGTTTCCAATTTGCTTTCTACTTTGTCATCCCTCTCTCTTTCTCTTCTCTTCTCACTTCATGCTAAGCCTCCGAACCGAGATGGATTGTCACACATCCACTTGTAAGTTCATCTATCATAGTCAAATGTATTTTTGAATCACTATAATATTCTGTTAGATTTTCAGTCAATTGAAATCAGTTAGATTTTCAGCCAATTAAAATTACCTATTTTGTATTAAATGCTTGCTTAGACAGTAGTGTCCTCTATATTTACTTAATTTGAAGAGAGTTACGGTGTACGACAGACCTTAGCCCCGCTCTGCCAAGACCACTTCAATATTAAACTGTTTGTTTGGACAATAGTGTCCTCTATATTTACTTACCTTAACCTTAATTGTTCATATTATACTACAATTGCATGTGTTTCTCTGATTTAAATCTATGATTATACTTTGATCTATTTCTACTCAATTCAAGTATATGCTTCCCATTTTAATATACTTTGATCTGTTCCTGCTCAATTCAAGTATCTGCTTCCCATTTTGGTATCAAAGCCATAAAGTTTCGTGATTTAATCTAGTAATCTGCTTAGATTTGTTAATCTATAGTCATTTATGTTATACATATATATATATATTGATGATGATTATGTTAGTACGCAATGACGTGAGTGTTTTCCCTCCTGTGTTCTTGGGGAGTGGGTTATATGCCTTCCTTGGTATTATTTTTGGATTCTTTCTCTTGTGGATATTAGAGGTGAGTGTAATTCTCTCTATTTTGATCATTTCGTTAGCTTTGTGAGCACTTGGTGATTTGTTAGTTTGGACTTGGATGCCGTGTACTTAATGTACATTTTGAGAGTAGTGTAGACTACCGGTATTGGTAATTAAAGTACGAGTCTTAGTGGTACCTTGTGAGACTGATTATATACTTATAGATATATATATACTCATATGTCGGTATATGATTAGTTACCATTAGGGTATGTATATATGTATATATATATATACTCGACTGTGTCTTATATATGGGTACGTGATAGTGATTTATCGTTAGCATTGTATTATATGTTTCGTGCCTTATCGTACTTCCCTGATCCATGATTGGGTTAATTGTGGGGTTCTTTGGGGTCTGGAATGGAATGAGTGCTATGTGAGATGAAAGACTGACCTAAGGTAGATGCATGTACACGGTTTAGTTAGTACTACTTGGACGGTCAAAGGATGTGACGGTTATGATATTATTTCTCTACGGGGCTTTGATGAGCTCACCCCAACATTTTATGCCTTGGTGTCCCACACCAGTTTGTAGGAAATGTTTCAGCTATGGGCAGTATACGGTACAACGACACATTTCTTTTGTTTTCCTCGTTACAGGTTTTGGATTTGCGTAGGGTGATGCGGTAACAGTTGCAGCACGGTTGAATTGGGGACGATAATTGGCTATTGTATTTTATATAATTTAGTTCTTTACCCATGTTGTATGGGATTGCTATCTATTTCTCTGGGAGCAAGTTTGTTAGTTTATCCCTTTTGATGTATCTCTTTATCTCCTTGTTCCATTGTATCTCTTCGGCACCATCATGTATCTTGATATATTTTTATTTGAGTATTGTTGCTCAGTAGATTATAGAGCTTTATGTAATGGTAGCGGTGGTTTTCTTTCCACTAGCACAGCCCTAGTAGGATTGATGAATGTTGGGTTGTGAGCGATTGATACCATAGCATTTGTTATTGGCAGGATACTCTGTTGAGTTTGTGTTTTCGGGATGTTCCATTTACAAACGGAACTTTACTAGATTTTTGTTGGATTCCGCTATTGTATTTCTAACATTCAATTAGGTATGGAATATATCATTTTTATCAATATTCCATACGTTTTGTTGTTAATTGTATTCTTAATTGGTCACTTTATGTATGGATCACACCCTAGAGTCCTCGGATGTCCTGGTTCAGGAGTCTTTGAATTTTTGGGGTGTGACATCTCCAATCCAAAGTGAGAAATGAAGTTGGCGTCGAACATTCTTAAAGTTCAGATGATTAACTGTAGTACGCAAAATTTTTGTGCATAGGCTGAAATACTGGAACAGTAAGTTAAAAAAATTGGATTCTATCTAAGTACCATGGCCATATTAAACTCAATGGTTTTCGAAGTCTCCATTGAACACAATACATATTCACTAAACTGTTGATTGCACACAATTGCCATTTACAATTTCATGTTTGTATACCATTTTTTTGTAAGTTGTAAGGTGATGAGGAATGACTTACATGAAATATACATCTCCCCTAAGTGAATATTTGTTGTGTTAAATATAACAAGTGTTTGTATTAAAGTCAATGCTTGTATGCCAATTTTTTGAACTCTTAGTTGACCACAACAAATATTCACTAACTGTGGGTTCACATGTAACACCCCATGTTATTTTGCCTTTTTCCTGAAATTATTTCCGATTTATTTTTTATTGTGACGTCACTTGTTTATGAGGTCTTGTTTATTCTTGATATTTCATACGTGTAAATTTTTCACGTTTACATTAAAAGTCGACTGGACGATTGTGTGAATTCTTGTACCGGCTATGCGGCTTTTTTTCAAATAATTATGTTTAGTGCTTCGATTGGGTGGTGACACGTTTGTTTGCCCAACGTTTAAGGTTTCCATTGTTTGGGTTCATACCCCGGTGTAATTATTTCGGACTATTTTAGTTATTTGGCATCGCGTGAATTTTCGGTTTGCGTCATCACACTTGGGAGTTGATCCGTTATTTTTTTTGGATTAATTATGCCTATATAGATTATTATTAATAATTATATAGAGGTGTAATTTTATTTAATTGGTGTATATATTAATAAGATATATATACATATATTTATATAGGGTGTCACACTTAATTTAATTTATTTTCATCATGTGCCTAGGGTCACATGGACCTATTGGAATTGAAGTTACAAAATTCAACTCAGTTATTTAAATATGTGTATATTAGATATATGTATATGGGTATACATCAGGTTGTTGGAGAGAGCTAGGGCACGACTTTACCCCTTCTTCTCCTTCTCTTCTTCCACACGACCACATGTCGCTTCTCTTCCTCTATTGATCTATAGCAATGGATATTTTTCCACCAGCTTTATCATCGATCATGATAGAGAGAAGTTGGGCAGAAAAAGAGTGGGTCGCACAGTAGAGGCACGACCATGGAGGGGGCTGGGCTTCACTAATGAATAGCGGCGGCCCAGGTGGCGGCTGGACGACGTTGAGCAGGAGTCATGGTGGTGTGGGTCGACGAAGATGTTAGCACAACTCACGCAAGAAACTTTGGCCATTTGTTTGGATGTCATCCTGAGCTCGGATGACCGCGATTTATAAGGGTAGCTGTGTCTCGGTGTCATGTATGAAGTGTAAAAATTTCAGAATTTTTTGTTGAGTGGTTTGTCGGAAAATCGTGTTTATAAGTACGAATTTTGGTTTGGGTTATGTTAGATTTGTCCAAATTTGTTAATCTATCGTTAATGATCTTCGTATATATTTTATAGGTTGTCGAGGGGAACATTTTAGCATATTCGTAATTTCATTATGATGACTTTGGTCGGCGGGCCCCATATTCAGGTGTAGACACTGTTCATGATGGGTCCCATTTTGGCCAAAATTATTTTGGGGATAGAATTGAGCACGTGCCTTAGGCGACGAGTCAGAGTATTCGGTTTGGTTGTGGACGTGATTGTTTAGCTTGCGACACGCATTTTAAGGTGGGAAATCAAAATGCATACTTCATAACATCATATTTCATAATATATTTTGCCTTCTGGCTTACATTTATAAATAGGATACAACCCCGTACATTTATAATTAGGATATTACCTGGTAGAGGATAATAATGTTTATGAAACATAGCGGTAGCATTAGAACAGACATTAGAATGTCGACCCTGACAACGACATTATACAAACTCACTATATCTCCGCCTTGAGTATAATTCGCAAGCATATACACCCTTCTCCAGCTTGAGTTGAATTCCTAGGCATATTTATGTGCCCAGTTTCTGCAGAATCTGTCGAGGGATTATAAACCGGTTAGGTTGTTGGCGGTGGCGATTCGGCCATGATTCTTTCCCTCGAAGTATCCCAATAAAAAAACCCACAAGTTGGAGCTCCACTACATTTCCAATACTACATCCCTGAATTTTCTTTGCTTCTTAATCGTATTAAAACACAATTTTGACTGTATATATTACAATATCTTGGATTCATACCCCTCGCTCGATGTCGAAGTGTGTGTTGCTAGAGGAAGCCATTGACAAATAAAGATGAAGCCATTGTGTGAATGTGTTATACTTGCAAAACCAACCCATCTCCATTTATAGTTGGAGGCCCTCACCACTATGCAACGACTATGTTTTGAAAATGAAGTGATGGGCAATGGCTATGTTTGAAAATGGTTTTCAAATTTCAAATAAATTTAATTGGCCTAAATTGGGAAGGTGCAACGGTCATATTACACTGAATTTTATTAGCCCATCCGTAGGTTAAGTTTGGAATTGAAGACTTTTGTTCCTTCTTGCTTGTTAAAGCCCAACGGTCATATTTCATCGAAATATAAAATGGCCCATTTATAGGTTTTCTTTGCCAAACATTGCACAACCCAATTAAATGGATTTATACGCCCAACTCTCACTTTATGCAATATTTTGTCGAGTAATATTGAATATATTTAACACACCATATGAACAACACAATTTCTACGGTGTCCATCGAATAGTTGGGCAATTAAGGGAGAATTAGGTTAGGGGTTATGATGACTCCTGGCTTTCTTTTCTAGGGTTTCTTTCTCCTAGAGTTGGCGTCTCTCTTTTTTCTCGTCTTTTGGGGTTTTGTCGCAAGGTTTTTTTTTTCACAGTGTGTGTTGTTTTTGTGAGACATTTATTTGGGTTCTTTAGCATTTATTGCGAAGCATACCATTGATTTTCCCATCATTGTTGAACCCTAGTTTCCTCTAGGGTTTCATTTATTGTAAGATCTATCATTGAACGGTGTGTTTTCTTTCATTTAGTTTATCTATATTGGTCGTCTCAACCCTTGTCTCCCAGCTAGGGTTTCTCTTAGGGTTTTGGCAGACTTTCTTCATCATTATGGCGGCAAATACTAATTTTTCAAACCTTTTAAAGGAGTTTCAAGGTGTGGTTACATCATTAGCAGCCGAAGATAAGAATCGTAGTCATAGTCGTGGGTCGACAAAGCATTCTCAAGAGCAACCATCTGTGGTCGTTGCTGGTTCACTACCAGTGACGCTTTCTCATCCATCTGTTGTTGCAGGGACGACTTCATGGGCCTCTTTACTTAGGCCAGTGGATGGGCCACGTGCTAAACTTATGTATATTCCTCCTACTATTGTGGAAGGTAGAGTTGTGGTTTCACCATCAGCATCCACTACTGAGGAGGGTGCAAAACAGTGGAAGACGTGCTTGGTTGGGTATTTCCTTGACAAAAAGCTCCCATACAATGTTGTTAATTCAATTGTCACTAGGTTGTGGCGAAATGCTGGTTTGGAAGCTATTTATGGCTTGGATAAGGGATTTTATTTTTTCAAGTTTGGTTTAGAGCATGAATGGGAGATCATCCTTGAGAATGGACCTTGGCACGTTGCCAACAACTTCCTTGTGTTAACAAAGTTGTTTGAAAGATTATCTTTGAGAAATAAATCAGTTATATATCCGCCATTATGGGCTAAGCTCTATGATTTACCTATGGATTGTTGGAATGAAGGTGGCTTGGGAGTGCTTGCTAGTGCGTTGCGCAAGCCTCTATATATTGATATGCCAACTGAGAATAAATAAAGATTGAGTTATGCTCGTGTGTGTGTTAAAGTGGATGCTCAAAAAGACTTGATTCATGAGCATGATGTGAAGCTTTCTTCTAGTCAGATTGTTACAGTTCATGTTGAGTATCAATGGAATCCAGCTAGGTGCAATCATTGCAAGATATTTGGGCACTGGACTAAGGTATGTTCTAAAGTAGTGGCACAAACTCAAGCTCAGCAAAAAAAGGATAAAGCTTCAGCAACTGAGTGGAGAGTTGTGGGAAGGAAGCGGAAGGAAAATATTCTAAGGGAGCCTGAGGCTAATTCAGTAGTTGCGAAGGAGTCTCTTGTCCCTAGGAAGGAAAGTCTTTTAAGCAAAGAGAAGGGTACTACTTCCAATGTAAATTTGATTAATTATCAAACTTCCAGTCCAAATGTTGTTGGTTTGGAGACAATCCCTGAGGAAAGCACTGCTATAGTGGCTAATTCTATAAATAAATTTGCACATTTGCAAATTACTAAACAAACTTCTGATTCTACTCCAAATAATCAATCTATTGAGGAGACTTTGAATACTGATGATACCAATATCAGTCATTCTGAGTTTACTAGGGATATTAAGAAGACTGTGGTAGTTGTTGCTCATAAGGAGATTTCTACTTCAGAGTTGCCTACAGGGACTAATGAGGTAATTGTCACTTTTGTTGCTGCCAAGCCTCCTATGGGTCAAAACAAGGGTAATGTTTCCATTATTAAAACTAGGAGAGGTTCTAATAGCTCCCCTAAAAGGGGAACTGGTTCTTAATTGTTTTCTCTTGGTGTTGGGGTTTTTGTACATAGTTTTTGTTTCTTATGTTTTGTGGAACATAGAATGTTAGGGGTTTGACTTCCCCTAAAAGACATAAAGAGGTTAGGCATATGGTGAAGAAATTTAACTTGTCCCTATTATTTGTTATTGAAACCAAAGTCAAGGAAAATCATGCTTCTAGGATTCTAGCTTCTATGCTAAATGGTTGGAACTTTCTTCAAAATTATGATTTTGCCTCTAATGGAAGGATTTAGGTTTGCTAGGATGACTCTAAAATGGTTGTGTCTCCTATTTTTAGAACTAACCAAATGATTTTTTTCTCTGTTAAAAGTGTGCATGGGAAAGTTGATTGTTTGGGGGGCTTTGTTTATGGCTTGAATGATTCTATTGGTAGAAGATATTTGTGGAAAGATATGCTTCAAACTTCTTCTCAATTTTTAAATTTACCTATGTTTTTTACCAGGGATTTCAATGCCTTGAGGTTCAGTTCTTAGAGGTTTGGTGGCTCTTCTCATTGGGATGCTTCCATGAAGGAGTTTGGGGATTGTGTGGTTCAGGCTAAGCTTGATGATCTCAAATAATTAGGCATTCAGTTTACTTGGTCAAATCATACAAATTTCAAGAAAATAGACAGATTTCTATTTTTGAGCCTAGTTCAGTTTCTGATCATGCTCTAATTCTTATCAAGCTTGATGTTGCAGTTCAAAGGAAAGGGACTCCTTTCAGGTTTAATAATGACTTGCTTTCTCATCCCTCTTTTATGGATATTGTTTAACAAGTATGGACTTGTGTGGTTCCTGGCTCTCTCATGTTTCAGTTTGTTCACAAACTGAAATTGTTAAAGATTGAATTGAAGATTCTTAATAAGGTTCATTATAATGGTCTAAGTTCTCAAGTTTAGTCTACTAGAGAGAGGTTGACAGCTTTGCAGATTCAGGTAGATTGTGATCCAAGTAATATGACTTTAGATCAACAGGAAAGGGAATGTTTATCTCATTACGTTCACTTAGTTCATGCTGAGGAATCTTCTTTTAAACAATAGTCTAGAGTAAAATGGTTGAATCTTGGGGACAAAAACACTGCTTACTTTCACAAAGTGGCTAAAGCTAGGAGGAAAGCTAATAGCATTCTATCTATTAAAAAGAATGAGGGTGTGAGGCTTGATAAGCCTGATCAAATTCATGCCAAGGTTGTTCAATTCTATGACAAGTTACTGTCTGGTTCCAGCTTTGTTATGCCTAATCTCAGTGCTTATGTTAATTTACCTCTTAATGTTGATATGATTGATGCCTTTTCCACTCCTATTTCTGATGAGGAAATTAAGTCTTCTATGTTCTCTAGGAAGGATGGGAAGGCTCCTGGAAGTGATGGATTCAATGCACTTTTCTTCAAGCATACTTGGCCAGTAATTGGGGCTGATATTACAAAAGCTATCCAAGCTTTCTACCATTCGGGCCATATACTCTCTGAACTAAATTCCAGCATCATTACTCTTGTGCCTAAAGTTTATCACCCCACTTTTTTCTCAGATTTTAGACCTACCTCCCTTTGTTCCACTATCTATAAGTGTCTTTCTAAAGTTCTTGCTAATAGGCTCAAAACTTGCCTTTCAAATTGTATTAGTCTCAATCAAGGGGCTTTTATTCCTGGGAGGAATATCTCTCACAATATCCTTCTTGCACAAGAGTTGCTTAGAGATTATAACGGTGTTCGGGGTGAACCTAGACTTACTCTTAAGATTAACTTGACCAAGGCTTTTGACACTGTTTCTTGGGATTTTTTGGAGGTTGCTCTTAAAGCTATTCAAGTTCGACTTCATATTGTCAATTTGATTATGCAGTGTGTTTCTACTCCTAGATTCTCTGTCAATGTCGATGGAGCTCTTAAAGGATATTTCAAAAGTTCAAGGGGTATCAGACAACGGGATCCTTTGTCCCCTTTTCTTTTCTTATTATCCATGGAGATTTTAACAGGCTTGCTTGCTAAGGAAACTTCTTCTACTACGTTTAATTATCACTGGAAGTGTAAGCAGCACCAAATCACAAGTACATTATTTGCTGATGATCTGCTTTTGTTTACTACTAAGGATATGAATTCAGTTAATTGCATCATGAAGGCTTTGCAAACATTCAGTGAGTTATCATGTCGAGTCCCTAATCAAGGCAAAAGTGTTGTGTTCTCTGCTGACATTGACCCTGTCATTCTTGCTCAAATTCATTCAAGGTTGGGCTTTCAGCAAGGTACACTTCCAATTAAATATTTGGGTGTCCCATTTATTTACTCAAAGTTTCAAAGGCAAGATTGTGATGTGCTGCTTCATAAGATTTCTAATAGGATTTCTAGTTGGGCTAGTAAATTCCTCTCTTTTGCTGATAGGTTTCAATTAGTGAAATATGTTTTGTTTTCAGTTTAAGTCTATTGGTCTTCAACTTTCTTGTTGCCAAAATTGGTCCTCAAAGATCTTACTGCTCTTCTCAAAAAAAATTTATGGTCAAGCTCCAAGATATGTCAAGGGGGTTGGAAAGTGGCTTGGTCTTCTGTTTGCCTTTCTTTTAGGGAGAAGGGTTTAGGAGAAAAGGATCTAAAAGAATGGAATATAGAAGCCATGTCCAAGCATTTATGGTCTCTTATTCAACTTTATAGTTTCTCTTTGTGGGTATCTTGGGTGAAGTTTCACTTGATTAAATACAGAACCTTTTGGGAGCTTCCTATGCCTAGAAATACTCTTGGACTTGGGGTAAGATTCTCAAATTGAGGCCTCTCTTTAGATATGATATCAAATCCCTTATTGGTGATGGGAAAAGCACTTCTCTTTGGTTTGATTCTTGGCATCCTCAAGGGCCTTTAATGGAACAATTCTCTCATTCAATGGTTAAAGCTTCTAGGTTGGGATTGAATGCCACTGTTAGTAGGCTTGTCAACTACTTAGGGTGGCATTTCCCTACTTTAAACTCACAAGAATGGTTACACTTTAAGAGAAATTTTCCTCATGATTTTCATCCTAATGCTTCTCAAAAAGACAGATTGATTTGGGTTCTTTCTAATGGCAATTTTAGCATTAAATCTGCATTTGATATGGTGAGGTATAAAGTTAATGTTGTGAATTGGGCAGATATGATTTGGTTCTCTCACAATATTCATAAGCATTCTTTTCTTCTATGGCTGGCAAATCTAAATATACTCAATACCAAATATTTCCTACTCTCAATAGGTCTTGTCATAGATGCCACTTGTGTTTTTTGTAAATGATGCATGGAGGACAGAGACCACCTCCTTTTCTCTTGAAGTTTCACTATTTGGCTCTGGAATATGCTAGTTCGGAAAGGGTTGATGCCTTGGCTTGATGATTCATGGGACATCATGATGCACTGTCCTGTTACTCAATTGAAAGGGAAGTCTTTTGCTATTGTTTTAAACAAGTTGGTGCTTGATGCTGCTTTTTATGAAATCTGGTTATAAAGGAACATGCGTATTTTTAACGAAGAGTTTTGTACTTTGGAGGCTTTGGTAGATAAGGTGGTGCAAGTTGTTAGGCTGCGTGTCTTTTTCTTCAATAACTTCAAGCATTCTGCTATAACTAATGCTTTAGCTTAGCTTTGAAACCTCCCTCTTTTAATCTTTTCTTGACAACTTTAAGGTCTTTTCATGTTAAAAAATTTAGTTCAACTGGTGTGCTTGCTGTTATGGGATTTTGGTTTGCGAGGTTCAGCTTTGAGTGGTTTTGTGTTCATGGTTATTACAATCTTGCTTGGGTTTGGTTGGTTTCTCATACTAGCATTCTAGTCTCTACGAAGATGGGTCTCAGTTTGCATGCATATTTTCATTCTCTAGGCTGGCTTCATCATATTGGAGTTCATGATTATGCTTCTACTATTGATCATGGTTGGGTTGCTCATATTCTAGTTTCTAAGAGCTTATTTTTCTATGGTTTTAGTCCTATGTCTGGTGTTGTTTTTTGCTTCCTTCATAGGATTTTTGGTTGTTTTTTGTTTTTTATTTGGTGGATTTTTGGTTTCCACATACCAAGGGTATACCCTATGGTTTTCTAAGGCTTTTTAGCCTCTTTTCTTCATTAATATAATTCATCCTTACCTTTCAAAAAACAATATTGAATAAGTTTTCCCAAAACGTAATAATCAATATATATATTACTTAGAAACAAGTAAAGAGATTATTATAACAATATCCTTATATTTAGGGTGTAGGTTAGATTATGAATGAAAACCCTACAGAAGTAATAATATTTACAACATTTACCATTTACTATAGAAAAAATAACAAAATAAATCATAACAATATTTCTGTACATATTTATGGATAGATTAGGAATGAAAATTAAATAACTAATAATATTTACGTATATATTATTATATATAACACTTACAAATTTATTATTAAGTATTTGGAAAACGTATTGATATGTCAGTTGACGGAAAAGTTAAGTTTAATATTAATAATCATAAACTTTCGTTGGTCATGAACTTTGAGTATGACATTCCAAGTAAACTCAACGGCCTTATTACATCACATGTCATGGCTTTAATATGAACATTTATTCATAAACTTTGTACTTATATCATACTGATTATAGGGGTAATAACTATAAATCATAAATCTTTAACATCAATGGCTTCACAGACATAATATTGTTATTAGCATTATAATCAATTCCTAATTACAAAGACCTAAAGTAATACGATTACCTATTTATAGTGATCACGACTTATTATATTTTACATGACAACTCTGTACAAGTCATGATTACATTAAGTCAACAAATAGTGACATCTCTGCTACGAGTCAGTATTAGCAGTGTCGGCCCTGGGCCTAATTTCTTATGGCCACATAGGTGTCTAGGCCCTCAGTGCCAAAGGGGGCTGAAAATGAAATATAATTAACATTAATTAGTCAGACCCCAAAGAATGCCTACGAGTTATTTTTCTTTATTTTATTTTTTTTCAATGATAAGAAGCGTACATCTTAGTAGATTTCTCAACTAATTTCTTCTTTAGACCATCTACTATCTTTAACGCATGAGTCCTTTCTTGTTTAGACTTATTCAATTCCTCAAACAATTTGGCCTTCTAAGTCTGTAGGAGATTTAGAGTTTGAGAACTATTAGTTAATTCGTCTTTTAAAGAATGCAATTCTTTGTCCATGTTAAGACTTTTAGTCAACAATTTCATGTGATTTTTGTGAAGTTGTGTAGTCTTATCAAGTAATTTATCGTAAGACTCTTGAAGCATGTCATCACAATCTTCATCACTTTCAGAACCTTCCTCTCTTCAGATTTCGCCCAACTTGTAGCAACTTCTCTAACCTCCTTGCTTTGTGCAGCAAACATGGTGAAATTCTCATAATCATCACCTGCCTCCAAGTCTGTTACATCACTAACTGGTCCATTATCAGATTCATCATCCCAACTGACATCTAATCCTTTGGATTTTTTGTAAGTGTTTGCACACTCTGCAGCTATGTGACCATATCATTGACATTGAAAATATTAAGGTTTTTTCTTTTTAAGATTAGACATGTCTTTCCGAGTTTGAGTCTAATTTCTATTTCTAGACTCACCCACCTTATCTTCAAATTTTTGTCTTTGGCCATTCTGCTTATCATTAATAAATTTGTTCAACCTCTTAGCAAACATGGAAATATCATTCAGACTCAACTCACTTTCTCCATCAGATTCAACATGATCCTCCCTAGTGGTTTTGAAATCTATGCTCTTCTCTTTTGTGCCACTAGCCTTCTTAGGGGAATTTTTGAACATCACCATTGCATAGGATTTTAAGTTCCCCACCAATTCTTCAACCTTAATTTCTTTAAGACTTATGATCTCTGAGATAATAGTAACCGTAGATCGAAAACAGTCAGGTAGAGATCTAAGAATTTTTTTCACTATGGTTGTATCAGGAATGAGTTCACCTAGTTGTGACAACATGTGACACTATCAGTAAGTCTAACCTCAAAATCAGCATAGACTTCATCCTCTTCCATCTTTAGCTGTTCAAATTAAGAATTTAGAATTTGAAGTTTTGATTATTTAACCTTTGAATATCCTTCATGAGTTACTTGAAGAATATCTCACGCTTCTTTGGCAATCTTGCATGTGGGCATCAGGTGTGTGCAAAATATGTGGTTAAAAACGACACCTTAATGACACTTTAGTTTTTACCCTTCTGCAAGTGCACAGATCAATTGTAGACAGTTTTGCTTGAATAGGGGAATATCGATCCCATAGACATGAGGATTGTTCACTTCAATAGTCTAAAAACACTGAATTATATTTTTCTAAAAAGAGTTTGTTTTTGTGAATTATCTAATACTAACGAAAATAAAACAGAAAGCAATAATGAATAATGGTTGTGATTCAGAGAGAGAGAACACTAGGGTTTCTTCACTCCACCACTAACTGCATAATATAGTTCAAATTATATATCAATTGCATGAGGGCGATCCATTGACTGTGAATCAGGTCACACCGTGCTAGCAGTTTGACCCCAAAAAAGATTACTCTCAACCGGATCATGGCAACCCATCTCAAGACTAAACTGATTAATGCATGTCAATTACTAACAGAAAGTAAATGCAGAAAAGTAAATTAAAGTATGAAAATAAACTAAAGCATATCTATATCAATTTGTCAAAGCATGACCTGTGTCAATCTAGGGTTTTAAGTTTTATGACCACCATTGTGTAGAAAATCACAGATTAAGCATCTGAGTTCCAACCCATAGTGAATAATTGTGATTGTGTAAGATAAATATATTCGAAAAGTCTAAGATAAGAATCAATTCAAATATATAAACTTGTATCACGAATAAAAACGGTTTCTCATCTAACACAATCATCACAGTATAGTCACAGTTTCCCCTTTCTACAATTGAATATAAAACTAGAACTACATTACTTGGCTAGGGTTTTACAAGAAAACCCTAGATACCGAATTAGTTAATCATGGCTGAGAGAATCTGCATTGTCGGTGTAGAAGCGCTCTCAATGGCCTTCTTCTTCGAATCTCTAGGTCTTCAATGGTGATTCTCTTCAATGGAAGCAAGTCTGAACTTTGAATATGAGAACTCTATGAATGAACATGTGTGAAAATCATAACCAGAACTCTAAACCTAACCTCTCATATTTATAGACAAGTGAGGGAAACCCTAATGGTTGCCCTTTTCTGGAATTTCATAATACATGAATAATGTCTCTAAAATATGATGTAAATATGTGTAGAAGTCTGTATATAGAGGTCTGGAATCACCGATCACTTAAAATATCAAAGTAAGGTCAAAACTTAAAATTTCAGAAACAATTTTGAAACAACTTCTGTACGTAAAGGGATCACGTGGCCACAAGGTGGGACCTACGCTTGGGCGTAGGTCTGGGGCGTAGGGTCCCCCTTTGGCTCATAAACCAAAGCGTAGCTCAGGTCCAGTCTGCCTCTTTTTCCCTTTAACGACGTAAGGTATGATGCATCTTTTGCTATAAAAACTTATTTTTTCATATTTGAGCTAGATTGATTACCTTTGACTCTCGATGCTTTTGGGTGAAGTAATAATGTCTGAAAATGACATTTTTGCCCTTCGGTGAGGTAATGATGTCAGGAAATGACCATTTTGTTCTTTGGTAGCTCTTCTTTACTCTAGCACACCTCTTGATTCCATTCTTGAGATAGAAATGAACACGAACTCAGTTAATTTACTGAGATTAGCTCTCTTTCTTCATTAAGCTCCTGAAACATGATTACACACACAAATGAGATAAAAATACCTAGTAAGGGAATGTAAAGACATAACAAACGCAAGATAGAGGCGAAAATGACCAATATTGAGCACCTATAAATTAACTAAGAACAAAAAGTAAATTGAGAGTTTGATCAAGAGAGAGAAAACTAAGGTTTTCATCGCTCAACCACTAACTGTATAACATAGTTTCCAATTTGCACAATTGTAAAAAGGGCAATCTATTCTCATGAATCAGAACATATTGCAAATAGTCGAATACGATCCCCAAAAGGATACCGTCAATCGTGTTCACTACAATCCATCTCCGAACAAAGTGTATCTAGTGCATGCTATTTATTTTACTCTAATGTACTCCTAATGCATGAAATTAAACTAAAGCATGTTTATAATACCTCGCCGAGGCATGGCCCGTGTAAACCTAAAGTTTCAAGGGTTAAGAATTATTGATGTAGAAAATTACACTGTATTTATAATAACGTAATTGTGTAAGAAGATATATTCATTTAATCTAAGACAAGAATTAAGAACAAATATATAATCTTGTGTCAAGAATAAAAATGATCACTCATCTACAACAATCATCACGGTATAGTCACAGCTTCCCCTTTATTACAATTGAAAACAAATATAAAAAGTACACTACTTGACTAAGGTTTTGCTAGAAAACCCTAGATACCGGTTTAGTTGATCATGGCTGATCGAGACCGCATCATTGATGTAGAATCACTCACCATTCTCTTCTTCTCTGGAAGTCTAGGTCTTGTATGACTTCTCCTTAGAATGAATCTCTAGAGGTTGTTCCAAAAATTATATTAATGAAGCTCTCCCATATTTGTAGCAAACCTCTGTATTTATAGGCAAAGTTTAGGGAAACCCTAATGTTGCCATTTTTCGTAATTTCATACACAACCAAGAAAAACCCTTCAATATAATGTATAATATGTCATATACATGTGCGTATAGGTATTAGAGTCGAACACAAAGTCATTCGGGTCAAAATGGATCAATTCGGGTCAAAATAGAATTTTGGTCCGAATATGAAATTTCCAGAACTTTCCTGCAGACACGTCTCACTCTTTTTATCATAACTGGAGTTACACATATTGGATGGAGGTGTATAATATCTTTTTGGAAAACTGACTTCAAGATCTTGATGTTAGGCTCAAGAATCACCCTATTTGGACCTGTTTTGACCGAAAGATGGCTGCCCGAAGTTGGCTGAAACATTTACCAAAAATACTGTAACCTACGCACCGCGCATAGGAAGATATACGCCGAGCGTATATGGGGCATAAAATTGGAACTTTCTAGCCACTTTTCGCTACTAGGTCCGTAGATGGGGCGTAGAAAAATTATTTGAAACCATTTTTCTTGATAATTTCTCCGTTTGAACCCCCTTGACTCCCATGTTATGACTTGAAGTTGTGGCTCCGAAAAATAACATTTTCACCCTCCGGGAGACACTTTTCTCTTGAAAACATTTCTTTAGCTCTCCTCTTTGAATAGACAAGAATTTCTGTAGTTAATTCACCAAACTTAGCTCGCTTTCTTCATTAAGCTCCTGAAACACGCTTAGACACACAAACGGCATAAAAATACTAAATAATGGAATGTAAGGATGTAACATTAGCAAGATAGGGGCCTAAAATGGACAATATTTGGCACCTATCAGCTATAATAGGGGATCTTTAATGACATATGATTTATGTCTCCATTTGAGGTGTGGTTTATGGTAGGATTAGTTGTACTATTCGATTTTAGAGTTGGGGACTTGACTTTGAAACAGTCAAGTTTCACTAAGCAATGAGGTTTATTGACATGAGAGAATGCGTTTTAAGATATGTTTTACTATGTTCTGTGATACATCTAAGTGGTTTAGAACCATAGAGGAAAGGTTGCATGCCGTATATAAATTAATGAATTATGTTAAGGTACAATTGTCATCGAACAGTTAATTAAATGATTGGATTGAGATGCCTTCTTGGGAGACTACTATATTATTTTTTATAGATTGACAACTTGAGTAATTGAGGTTTAATTATAGCTTATCCACAAGACTGTGGGTCGTGATCGAGGTTTAAATTGTGATTGGACCTTGGAGATTCAAAGTGTAACCCTAACATTATGAGGCAAAGTGTGTTAACTGAACTAATTGAGAATTTAGGGTTCAAGATGATTGGTTCAGGAAAGCAATGATATAATGATCATAGAATTCGTCTCATAAATAAATTTTTCGAGGTCATTATATATGTGTTATGGACTGTGATCGTGATTATGTGTCTAATACTTTAGTGGTTGCAATTGTGAACTACATGGTGTAGTTAAGGAGCCAAGGATGACCATTGATATTCGAGCATTTGGTGTCTTTGATTTATGACTTTGCATATATTGTCCTAGGTAGTGTATCTTACTGATACTCTTGAGGTTGAAGATTTGATCTTCCTTACTGAGGTTAATGTAGCGCACGGATTTGAGCCATGACCATCATAGTCATGGGAGTATTAGTAGTGATTGTCTAGACCTTTAGTCTTACCTTGAGTTTTGGACTTGGGATTAGTCATTTCGTGCTCTTCGGTTGTTCTGGTGTAGTGGCTTACCGTATGTGTTATCATAGGAGCTCACCAGGGTTCGCACTATTCATCCCATGTGTCCATCTTTCACATGTGTGAGCCGGATCCATCTCATGTCTTAAGTGTGTGGATGTCAATGTTGCTGAGGACGTCTCCTACAAGGAGTGACCCATGAGGATCATTGATGCTCGAGAGCGGATTTTGCGAAGCAAAACCTTTCCGTTAGTAAAGGTCTTATGGCTCCATCGCGGTATCAAAAAAGCGACTCGAGAACGGGAGCATGAAGTTCAGGAAAAATACCCGAACTTGTTTCTTTGTTTAGTTATGTTTGATTTCGAGGACGAAATCTCCTAAGGTGTGGAGGTTGTAGCGTCCAGTATTTTTATGTTTTAATTAAAAAAATTATTAATAATTAAGTGTTTATGTGATTATGTGCTTAATGTCTTTATGTGCTTAGCATGACTTACATGATTTATTTGAGATTAAATTTGTAAGTTGCATGTTATATTTTCATTTTGAGAATAATGAAAATTGTCGAAAATAATTTCGGGAAATAAATGACATGGGGTATGAGTTGATGTATAATGAAAAGTGTTGGTGTATGAGTGGTATGATGGTAAATAGAGAGGAAGACATGGGGTAAAAGGGTAATTGAGATTCATGATGACGCTCTTGTAATTAATCCTAAGTTGAGAAAGATTTGGTCTTTTTATACTTTAAAGTGTTGTCACATTCTCAACCATTGATCTTGAGTCTTTTCCCACATCTATTCTCAACCATTGGATCATAGGGCCTTGTTTGGATGACATACAAATGCAAGAGTACATTATTCTTGGTCTTTCATTTACAAGACTTCATTTCCACCCTTGGATCATTTATTCATTTTCTTTGTTTTATTCTCAACCCTTGAATTGTGAGAAATGTGAGTGGATAATCTCTACATTTCTTAGGTCTTCTTCACTTTGCAAGACTTTCATCTCCTCAACACAATCTATTGTTCTCTCTTCCTTTTCATACTTAATGAGGGATGAGCTCTTGTGGTGGTCTCTTAGTGTAGTGTTCTTAAGCTTACTTTTAGTAAGTCTTCTCTTCCATTCTAGGGTTTTGTTGTAAGAACCTTAGCTTTCATGTTCATGAGTTCCTTGTGTTAGTATTGATTATTCTCTTCCATTTGTTCATCTTTGTGGAAGGTTGAGCTTGTTTCCAACCATCAAGTGGGGTTCACTTGTAGTGGTTCTTAATTTCATCCTGTGGAGAAGTTAGTGGTGAGTTCACAATCTTCTACTCATATGAATTTCGTTCTTCATGAAACCCTAGTTTAGCTATCATTAGGGTTTGGTTGATTCTTATGGTTGGAGCCACTTTTGAATGATTTTGATTTATTGTGACACCATTATAATCTTATTGTTGATTAAATGGTGTGTTTATAGTTGGAAGTTATCCTTTTGAGCACTTGAATTGGTAGCTTGGCTTGGACCTCTTTTGGCATCCTTGTATTAGCTTGCTTGGATTGAGATAGGAGAAAAATGAGTTGTTTTAGTTTTAGTATGAGGGTGTGTGTGTCTGTGTATATATGTTGTATATATATATATGCGAGTTGAGTCTTGACAATTTAGACGGTGAACTAGGCCCTTGAAAGCATGATTGTGTGATATAAATGCTTGTTGTGGTTTAAAGCTTATAGATGTGAGATTATGAGCATATTGATAAGTTGGACATAATATATTACATAACGAGATAAAACATGTATTATGATGATACGTGACTACATTGAGAATTTTGCATATTGAGTACACCTTGTTGCGTGAGTACATTGGTGTTGGTCTATGCCGGTCACGTAACTATGTGTGAGTTATCTTGTGTCAGATCATCATAACAACTGGCCAGGTGGTACTTCTCACTCCAACGAAACTAGTCTTCCGAGAAACAGAGACGGTAGGGGGAGGACTTATTCTAAATCCTATTTTCACGACCGCATTCATGTTTACGATATTCCACATTGAGAGTGCATATCTCAAGGAATGATTGGTACGACACTCTATCTTCCTTCATGAGCTTGTATCCTCAAAAGTGAATGGTTAGGGAATGATCCCGTTAACCCTTAGAGTTAGGGTGTGTGGTTGTGCATGTGTACCATGAGGTGTGTTGAGTCACATTGCACTTAAATTATCATATATGTAATTGTGATATTTGCGTTGAATCATGCTATAGTTGTGGATAATTATGATGTGAGCATGTTGGAGAATTGTTTGTTGGGTTCGATAGGATTTCGAATTGGCGTGAGAGTCATGTGGGAGAAGAGACCGACCTAGGATTAGTTGCATGTACCATGGGTGGGTGGTACCGCTCGGGCTACCGTGATTGAGGCGATGACGCTTCCCCTACTAGGCTAATGAGCTCACCCCACGACATATTATAGTTTTCAGGTGATGATCCCGTTATGGGTGGTTCGTAGTCATTCGATGGATTATGGCATTTTTTTCGTCTTTTGGTACTTATAGAGATGAAATTTACTGTTTGTGATGTATAAGTGATACATGTATTCACATGCCTGCTTTTGCGAATTTTGAAATCTAAACGATGTACTACTTTCTCTTGTTGGCTAGCGTGTTAGCCGGGTAGCTTACATTGATGTATGTCCCTTGGAGCGCCATGTGTCAAGATTTTATTCTTTTGTTGCATTTCGATGCCGACAATGTAAATATTAATTTCATTTTATGAAAAATATGATATGTTTTGCCTTAGAGTGTTTGAATATTAATCTATGAATCCTTTCGTTTAGTCTTGTGTATTAGATTGTTGATGTAGATATAGTTATTAGGTGTTTGGCCGAAAATGACATTTTTCTAAGTTTTCAAACAAACCCTTTTTGTTTTTAATGGAAAAACCCGTTTTCGCCCACCCTCGTAGCCCCGACAAATTATCTTATTTTAGAAATGGTTTTAAACTCATTTTTATAAACATTTCGAATTTTAGAAACCAACAACAGTTAAATCGGAGACCGGGGGCAAGACGGATAGTTTTACGATATTTTAAAGAATCACTTTTATTCAAAGTTTGCGTTTTACACGTTTCCCGAGATTTCGGTGACTATTTTTGAAATCCGTAAATGAAAAACTCACTTTTATAATATTTGTGAATTTTCGGGATCGGTGGTGTCAATAACGGAGGCTTGTTGCAAAAAGGCATTTTTTTGTTGATTTACTATTGAAATGCGAAGGTACCTTGAAGACATCTCGCCACGGGTGACATGTCGCCAGCCTCAGCACTATTCAAATTTTAAGGTACCTTGGCGACATCTCGCCACGACCTTAGCTTTGGTTGGATTTTTCCTTAGTGACATCTCGCCACGGGTGACATGTCGCCAGCCTCAGCACTATTCAAATTCAAAGGTACCTTGGCAACATCTCGCCACAGCCTTAGCTTTGGTTGGATTTTTCCTTAGTGACATCCAATTTTCAAAAATTCATTTCTCTTACCTCGCACCTCCGAATTAGGTTCCATTTATTTCTATGATTTATCCTATGTTAAAATTGATGAGCTAAAATTTGAATTTTCATTTTTACCCTTGAAATGACTATTTTACCCTTGGTGAAAGTGGAGTATTTCAACTTTCTATTTTGGTCGGCGTTGTCCGACACCATTTTTAGAAATTCATCTCTCTTCTCGTTGCTTCGATTTAGGTTCCGTTTATTCCTACGGCTTGTGTTAGGTCCAAACTTTGTATTTGTACTTTGAAATTACTATTTTCCCCTAAAATGACCGTTTTACCCTTGGGTAAGCATGGAGTTTGGAATGATCCGTTTAAAGTGTTGTTTGAGTCGTTTCACATCCTTTTCGTTCCCTAGTGATCATTTTCACATCTTTTAGGCGTGAAAATGACTATTGTACCCTTGTACGGGTATTTGACGACTTAATGAGATTTTATTTTATTTCTTTTCACTTCCGCATTCATTCCCTTAGCTCTTAGGCTCGAGTTTCGGAGTCCTGGGAAATTTGGGGCGTGACAGGGCAAATCATACGTAACGCGTCAAAAACGTCAAAAAACTTCAAGCATAGAAAAATTTATGCCCGGAATGGTACGACCACGCAAAAACTAACTGAAACAATGAGTGTTGGGAAACCCAAGTGGCATGAGAAACCAGTTGCCCATCAGGGGCTGCCCAAAAGCAATGAAAATGGAATTTTCATGCCTCGGGTGGTGGTGGTTACTCCCGACAACTCCCGCTCCAAAGTCACAGCTGGAAAACAATCGAAACAACAAGAAAAAAGAAAATGACATGATGATGAAAAAGGAAAAAATAAACGGACGCAATGGTGCCGAACAACTACCTACACTAACAACCACCATTAAACAATAATTTGGACTTATTCGGTCACC
Organism: Cornus suecica; assembly: GCA_963922005.1. Classification (NCBI taxonomy): domain Eukaryota; kingdom Viridiplantae; phylum Streptophyta; class Magnoliopsida; order Cornales; family Cornaceae; genus Cornus; species Cornus suecica. Next base: position 48,147,272 of record OY998239.1, read on the forward strand.
GCCACTTCCGGTGGGTCAAAACACTAGAGTACACATAAATAAATAACTTAGATACATTTCTTACATAAATGACAAGTTAATCCAATATTGAAACGATAACGCACCCCGGCTCTCCAAAATACAATACAATGAGGTGGGTGTTGGTAGGGTTTTGTCTAGGTTCTTCAAGCACTGCCTAGGCATGGTCACTTTGCGCTTCCTCGGGTCGAGGTGTGTATGTGTCATCGCAAAAGTGCGGGTTACAATGTCGTGGCATTTGGGTGGATGTTCGTAGAGGTGTGACGTTAGGACCTCAGTTTTTCAAAAAAATAATTATTTTTATTTAAGTCCAAATAAAAATTAATTGGTTTAACGGTCCAATTCATATTAAATCCTAATCCAATTTTCCAATTTAGGGCCCCGAAATTTTATATTTCACTTACTATTACTATAGACTCGAAAAAATGTATTTTTTAAACTTTTCAACCCAACAAAACTAAAGTCTAATACAAATTAAAGTGTTATATGATTATGAGTAGAAGCTTTTTATCGTTCTCATACAACGTTTAGAAACTACACTTAGAGCTCTTGAGATTGCAACACTCGAACAACGACAATTATTTTTTACACTACTACATTTAGGGGTCTCGTAACTGCCGCACTTACACTAGAACAATTTTTCACGACAACACCAAAATGGAGGTTGTTTTAATTTTCTCAATATTTATATATTTAATGTATTTTTTTAATAATTATTTTTACATTTATAATATAAAAGTGCGCGAAGCCTTCTACATAAGGGGCCTCGCAGTGAGTCTCGCCTAGGACCTCAACGTATTTTCTGAATTTCAGAGTCGGGCCTAAGGGGATGATCATAAGGGAGGAGGCTCGGGATCATCATGGGGGTAGTAATTCGTTAACCTAATGACTACGGAACTAGGGTGTTCCTATAGTTGGTTATCGATGTACAAATCACATATTTGGGTCATGGTTCAAATGTCGTTTTAACCATATGAGCTATGGGCATAAGACGTGGTTAAGTAAAGTTTAGTTTACGGATTTGGATTGAGGTGATTGGATTCCTCTATGTGTTCATATTCATATAGGCAATTGAATGTGTGATTTAGAGGGTGTTGGTGTCACTCACCCCCAGTGGACCAGGATGTGCGATGGCGTTGTGATAGAGGAGCTATTGGAGTAAGTGGTGTGGTCATTCCTGGAGTTGGTAATGATTGGACATAAGGTGCTGTCTTAGCCCATTCCTTGGGGTATGACTAAAAGAATTAGATAATTGGATGGTTGTCTTAGGTTTAGTTAACAGTTTATCATTGGACTTTCAATAGTGGAATCAAGGTGGTCGATTTAACCATCGGGGTAACTTTTATGAAAGGATTAAGGTATGGATAGGTCCCCTTTTTAAGGTGTAGCAATGTGTTGTTTGTAGATGAGTCCTTAGCATACTTAGGTACGGGAGTGATTTGTTCCATGGATGTGTATATATATATATATATATGTATATATAGTGAGGTAGTTGCACCTTCTTTTAGGTGTTTGGGGAAGCGGTCTAGAGGTCTCTCTCGGTTCTTGGTTCTTGTGCTTTATACACGGTGGTAGTTGTTCCACAAGGCTTAGGGATTGCGTGCTCGGTTAATGGTTGTGGGTTCATCATGATTTTGAGGGTTGGTATGTTGGGTATGTGTCCTAGGTCAACATTGTAACTGACCGAAATGCCCTTCATTACAACGATCGCGAAAATAACACCAAAATGCAAAACTGCGAACCCAAAAAATACCAAAACACCCAAAAATGAAAATAATTAATTCTAGGTGCAAAACCCAACCATCGAGCCCATCAGGAACGCCCCAGGCCCACCGTATGACCCCCATGCCCATGTAGAGTTTGAAAATAAAAAATCACCAGAGTACCACATGCGGCCTTGCCAACGCATGCAACCCCACGAAAAGAAACAAAAAATAATAAAATAATAATCATGATGATGTCACATGCTAATATAAATCAAAAAAATAAACTTGAAAAATCGGACGACAAAACCAAGAGGTTACAAATTCATAACAATTCTTAGACAAGAACACATAACATGTAATTATAAAGTTTTCAAATTATGTATTAAGATATACTATAAATGCACACTCACGTAATTGGCTTTAAAAAGAATAAAAACCTCTATGTCCAATTTATGGTGAAAACTCTAAATTCCCCGAAACGAAGACGGCCGAATGCCGAAAACGAACCAGTAGACAAATAGCCCACGTCACCGAGAGTGCACTTCCCTTCAACGACCAGACTAAACTTCCTCTCGCCAGAATTTGGTTGCCAAAAAATGCTACTCCAATCGGCGAGACGGACATAACAAAGGAACGCCCTTGACATCCTACACGACGTTTATACACAGTCCAAGACCCGAATATAACGTAAGATAGATGAAACCAAAAAGAGAAGTTTTGGATCATAAAACTAACCGGGCTTGGTGTGGAAACATACCCCTCGACATGTCGATCCTTTTTCATCTTTGTCTCGTTACTCACAAAAATGTGAGAGCAACCCGTATGGAGAGGTGAAAAAGCTAGAGGCATTTTTAATGGTGTCTGTGCATATATATCTATATATTCATATGTGTGTGTAAGTTATAAGGAGGAATGAGAAGACCAAGTCTTTTTAATACATAAGTCAAAACCAGCAAAAGACTAAAATGCGCCTTGTCCCATCGTTACGTGAAAATAACCCCAAAATGTAACCCTGCGAACCCAAAAAATAACGAAACATCCAAAAACTAAAAATGAAAAAATCTGGGTAAGAAACCCGACCCCTAGGCCCACCGAATGACCCCGAGCCCATTTAAAGGCCGAAAATGAAAAGTCCCTAAATTAAAGGGACTAACCGGAAACCGCAACCCACAGTCCCACCGGCGCACGCAAACCAACGCAAAATAATAAGAAAATAATAAAAATAGTATTGTCATGTGATAAAAATAATTTTAAAAAATAAACCCAAAAATAAGAAAGAAACCCTGACGTTACACGAGGAGAGCAGTTTCCCTATGTAAAATTTGGTATCCTTATCCTTGGAGTGATGAAAAACAATTTTTAGTGTAAAAATGGCTATCAATGCCTTATAGACGCTTCCACGTAACCGGGCACGAACTGAATTTAACTTCTGGTTAAACCTTGAATTTTTAATTCGCGGATGACCCCAAAATTGTTAGCAAAATATTTTTTTCACCAAAATAAAAGTCTTTTTATTTTCAAAACAATGCTCATGGATAGAAAATGACATTTTTTTATCAGAATATGTTGGCCCGGATTCAGGACCGAGTGTTTCAGGCCAATTCCAGCATAAAAAATTCATTGGTTGAATTAAAACGGCCAGGTGCTCATTCCCAGCTAAAAACAATATTCCGAACTTGATAGCGGGGGTCGATGATTTTCTCAAAATTAAAATAATGCCCTTTTTAGACATAAAGTGCAGTGGAAATGGGAACGGAACCATAATTAGGTCTAGATGAAGTGTCTTCGACGGTTCGGAGTAAATGACGAAGTCATAACTCCAGTCCGACCTTTCCAAAAGTGACACTTTAAAAATAACCAATATGCCCCTCAGCCTAGGAACAGTCCTAAACTCAAAATTGGTCGTTCCTTATATACTTTATGAGGTTTGGACACGCTAGCAACATACACGTCGGTGAAGTTTGATCGAAGATCTAGTGGTCCGATCAAAAAGTGCTTTTGGGGCCATATCACCGATTGTCGGGGTGGGGGGGCTTAGATAACGGACGATTGACTCTGAGGAATGTGTGACATAGTAAAATACTAGATCACATGAAAAAAATGGCACAGAAATCCGACGTCAGAAGAGAGAATGATAACATTTTACAGTTACAACCCTAAACGGGGAATCCACCAGTTTTAACAGTTGGAAAGTGTGGGATCGATCATCGTGTAGCATTCCCCAAAGTTAAAAATTATAAGAAACATGTTGGGAATGATGGATTGCCGATCGATGGTTAGATTGAGAGATATCACAAAGTCAAACTTAGTAATTTACCAGTCAACTATGGTTAAATGGGCAATGGGTACCAACTGAGTGTTGTTCCGGTGATCGAAAATGGGAGGCAAAAATAGGGTGTCTACATTTATTTTTTTATGTGTTGTTTCTTTTTTATTTATTATATATATTTTACTTTCATTCACTAATTTCTTTTTTAATTATTTCTTAGTTTACTTATTTTTATTTTTATTGATTATTAGGGTTGAGTGAAAGGAAACAATTATAGAAAACACATATTTGGTGCTTTATCTTTTCTTTGATATTATTGGAAACATTCATTTGAGCCCGAAAATAAAAATAAATCACTAAACTTTATTTTATTTTTGTTATTAAGTAAAAGTTAGAAACGGGAAATATTTTCATGTCCATACAGCCCAATTCAAGATCACCCATTTTGGGTAAGATAAATGGAGAAAAGAAGTAAATATAATGCCACTAAAAGTTCATCCACACATTTTTAGTCCAGACAATTACTTGAAATAATCTATAATTAGTAATGGTTGTACCTGGGGAATTCATAAGAAAAATACTAAAATTATGGTGGACACGGATTTATACCCGTCCGACACATGGATTCATACTCGAGTCCATGTAACATAACTTTTAAGTGACAAATTCCATTTCCAAATATGATCGGCTTCACTATTTCGGAGTTTATGTATCAACACACTCTAAAAGAAAAGTAGTTCCAAAAACTATTGCACTAATCAAATCATGAATGAGTGAAGTTGATGATGTGGAATGGACCTTGTTTTCTCTTGGCAAGTGTGACAAACAAAGACCATTACGAACAATGGATTAAACACCTTTGGATCCACATAGTATTGGTAAAGAGGCCCTAGGCCTGCACTTAAAAATGGACTTTAGTTTCAGTTGAATGCTTGTACAAACTTCTGCTTCAACAAAGCTTTCGTGACCTGCTTCAATGGTTTCTTTGTTCCCTTTCTCTTAGAGCTTCTGCACTCCAGCTTCAATGTTTTCGTTGCTTTTTGTCCCTCCAACAAGAAATCTTCTCTACTCCTGCCTCAGCATCCTCTTTGTTCTTGTTCCTCCAATAGACCTTCTACCAAAATCTCCTTTTCGTTTTGGGATGCCAGTGAAGTTCGTAAACTACACAAGTTATATACAGAAGATCGTTTAAACACTAAGCTTGATGTGGTGTGGCAGAACTTCCAAGTTTTCTTAATCATCTGAACAATATTCAGAGCCAATAAAAAGGAAATGAGAATGCTCACAGTAATATATATATATATACATTTACATGTTAACATTCTTAACCTTGCTCTCGACAACTTAATTCCCGCACATAAGTCTAAGAGCAATTTCCAAGGAAAAATGAAACTATGGCTAGTCATTGAGGTTCTTTATTCAATTAATGCAATGCAGGTAAAAGAGTATTCTCCTTTATCGATCCAAAATAATGACATTTTAAAATTTGTCCAAAATTTCTACCCACAAGCTCCAAAAAAATTGAATAGTAATGATAATGGAAACCCCTCCCCTCAAAATCCCAAAGATTTTTCCGATTACTCAGCTAGCTGTGAATGGAATCCATGTACCAATTCATGTTAGAGTTTTTACACCCGCCCAAGAATACTGTTAGAAGTCGTGTGTACCTGCAAATCAAAAAATGCACACAAAGACACATCAAACAATGGACACAAAGATTTATAGTGGTTCGACCAAAATAAACCTACGTCCACTGAGAACACCGTTTCACTATCGATCAAAGAGAGGATTATGAAGGGTTGATCAACAGATTAAACACACGCACACACAGTGTATATTAACGCCTATATCACCAGAATAATATAAGTCTATATTATTCCTAACTCTCACCAAGAAGAATACTAGCCTATATCTCTTATATTTTCTCTCTCTATTTGTACACACAATATAATAGGTGAGATCCTATATTTATAGTGAAGGATATAGAGGTGGCTTTGTCGTTTAGTCGATGTGGGACAACTTTCAATACAAAGGTGTCACCCTTATATATATAACAATCTCCCACTTGACGACTTTGCCACCATCAATCAACTCCATCAATGATCAGTGCAGTACGGTGCCCTCATTTCTGTCTTCAAGCTTGAAGACCCACTGAAGTTGCGCACAACTTCAGTTTCTCTGTTATCACCACTTTAGTCAACATATCGGCCGGATTCTTGCTTCCTTGAATCTTCTCTAGTGTCAATACCTCATCCTCTAACAGAGATCTGATGAAGTGATAACGAAGATCTATATGCTTGGTTCTCGAATGAAATGCTGAATTCTTTGCCAGATGTATGACACTCTAACTGTTAGTGTGTAAAACACTATTCTCTTGCTTAAATCCCAACTCTGCCAATAATCCTTGTAACCAAATCATTTCTTTACTATCCTCTGTCATGGCTACATACTCATCCTCTGTAGTAGATAACGCTACAATTTTCTGTAACTGCGAAACCCAACTGACTGTTGTAGTACCTACTATAAAGACATAACCAGTAGTACTTCTTCTGTGGTCTTTCTCACCAGCAAAATTTGAATCTACATAGCCATGTAAATTAACTTCGCCTTTACCAAAACAAGGCATTTTTCGGTGGTACCTTGTAGATATCACAATATCCACTCACTGCTTCCCAGTGAGTCTTCCCTGGATTGGACAGGAACCTACTGACTGCTCCTACTGTATATGCAATATTTAGTCTCGTACAAACCATCGCATAGATCAAGCTACCAATGGATGAAGCGTATGGAACATTGGCCATATTGTTCCTCTCTACTTCTGACTTGGGAGACTGTTCTTTGGATAATTGAAAGTGACTAGCCAAAGGTGTGCTAACTGGTTTAGCATCACTTATGTTGAATCTCTTCAGAACCCGTTCAACATAGTTAGCCTGAGACAACTGTAAAATTCCCTTATGTTTGTTTTTGTTGATTCTCATACCAAGAATCTGCTTCGCTGCGCCTAAGTCCTTCATCTCAAACTAATTTGTCAACTGCTTCTTCAACTTGCTGATTTTCGCAAAATCAGACCCAGTTACTAACATGTCGTCAACATAAAGTAGGAGAATGATGTAACTCATGTCAAACATCTTGAAGTAGCAACAATGGTCAACGTTGCACTTGTTGTAACCATGTCTCTGCATAAATCCATCGAACTTCTTGTACCACTGTCTTGGAGCTTGTTTTAAACCATACAAGCTCTTTTCCAACTTACATATAAGTTTCTTTTTACCTTTCACTGAGAAACCTTCCGGCTGCTGCATATAAATCTCCTCATTTAGGTCACCAAGGAGGAAAGCGGTTTTGACATCTAACTGCTCTAGGTGCAAACCCTCTGCTGCAACAATGCTAAGAACTGAACGAATGGTATTCAGTTTCACAACCGGAGAAAATATGTCTCGCCTTGTACCTCTTAGAACCATCATGTTCCTCTTTGACCCTGTAGACCCATTTGTTATGGAGAACTTTCTTTTCCACCGGCAGTTTGGTTAGCTTCCATATGTTGTTGGAGATAAAAGACTTCATCTCATCTTCCATCGCAAGCTCCCACTGGCTCGCATCTACTGCACTGCTTGCTTCATCGTAGTATTCTGGTTCACCTCCATCTGTGAGCAACAAATAATTCAAATCTCTCATGTTTGGCACATGCGGCCGTGAAGTCCTCCTAAGTACAGGAATAGAAGTCGGAGACTCCGGTGTATCATCCTGTTGAGTGGTGCCATCTTCAATCTATTCTTCTAACTTAGTACTCTCACTATCTTGAACATCATCTAACTCAACACACACAGGATCACTCTGTGCTGTAGGCTCTAAGATAGTTGTGTGCATATCCTTGTACATCACTTTTTCATTGAACACTACATCTCTGCTTCGGATCACCTTTCGGTTTTGATCATCCCACATGTGGTAGCCATACTCATCACCGCCGTAGCCAATGAAAGTACATTTTTGTGACTTGGGATCAAACTTATCCCTCACATTATCACTAACATGTACATATGCAACACAACCAAAAACTTTTAAAATGTGAAAGTGTTACCTCTTTACCGCTCCTTACCTATCTTCTAGTATTCTGAGCTCCAATGGTACTGATGGACATCGGTTGATAAGATACGTTGTTGTACTGACTACTTCTTCCTAGAATTGTTTCGGTAACCCTGCTGGAATGTGCATGCTTCTGGCTTTCTCAGTCAATGTCCGATTCATACGTTCTGCTACGCCATTCTGTTGTGGTGTACGTGGAACAGTCTTTTCCAATCTCATACCGTTCTTATAGCAAAAAAATTTTACCCCGGTGTCCTGATATTCTCCACCATTATCGGATCTTAACATCTTGATCTTCAAACCTGTCTCATTCTCTATCATAGCCTTCCATTTCTTGAACACATCGTACACCTCAAATTTATGTTTCAAGAAGTAAACCTATACCTTCATGGAATGGTCGTCGATGAAGGTGACAAAATAGGACTTTCCTCAAATAGATGAGACATTTGTTGGCCCCCAGACATCAGTGTGAACTAGCTCAAGCTTCTTCTGTCTAAAATCTCCGCCGCTTTTCTGAAAACTAACTCTCTTCTGCTTACCGAATATGCAATCCTCACAAAAGTTGATATCAATCGAATTTAGGCCTGGTAGCTTTCCCTTTGCGAGCATAACTTTGAGCCCCTTTTCATTCATGTGACCTAGCATCTGGTGCCACACATTGTGATCCTCCTTGCTTTCTGCAACTGCTATCAACATGCTAGATTTGGTGGTATATATAGTTATATCCCCTCTGGAAACTTTCCATTCTCCTGCATTGAAAGTGGTCACATAACCTTCACTCGCCAACTGGCCTACTGAGATAAGGTTCTTCCTCAAGTCTGGAATGTGTCTGACATCCTTCAACTTCCATATTGATCCGTTGAGTTTGATATGTACTTCACCCTTGCAAACTACACTGCAGGGCTGGTCATCACCTAGATAAACCTTGCCAAGGTTTCCTGGTGTATAGCTCTCGAAGAGCTCTCGACTTGAGATGGCATGGAATGATGCTCCAGAGTCCAAGACCCAAAACTCTGCTTTACTCTCCAAAGAGCATATCAGCGCATCATCAGCTTCTTCTAAGACAATGTTTGCCTCAGTCTTGTTCTCCGCTACCTTCTGCGGGGATCTGCACTGGTTCTTGAGGTGACCAGTTTTCCCACAATTCCAGCACTCAATCTCTTTGGAATTTCTAGGACCTTGAGACTGTGATCTTCCATGTGGTCTTCCTTGTCTCAACTTGGAACGGTCACGCCTTTGGTTTCCGTCTTTCTTCATGTTCGAACCTCTGCCTCTAGTGTCGACATTTAATGTTGAGCCACTGTAAGAAGAGTCTGACTATCTTCTGATCTCTTCTGTAAGTATCATACTCACTACGGAATCAAATTGTAGCGGTTCTACCCCTGAACAATTACTGATTGCAGTCTTTGTGGCGCTACAACTCTCTGGCAATTGACTTATAAGAAAGGTCGCTTTCATTTTGCTAGTGATTGGCATCTCAACTGATTCCAACTGCTCAACAATTTCATTAAAAACATTGATGTGTTCACTTACCTTCCCATTCTCAGACATCTTCAAATTTGTCAATCTAGTGATGAGATGTACCGCATTCGCTCCCGATGGTTGTTCGTATATTTTTGAAAGACTATCCATGAGAGACTTTGTTGTCTTCTCATTCTTGATGTTGAAGGCGACGGACTTTGACAACGTCAATCTGATCGTACCGAGAGTCTTTCGATCTAGGATTGTCCAATCTTCGCCTTTCATCGATTATGGCTTTTTCCCTTCTAATGGGAAGAACAATTTTTTCTGGAATAACACATTCTCAACTTACATCTTCCAATAGGCAAAGTATGCACCATCAAACTTGTCAATCATTGATGTATTTTCTTCTCCCATAGCTCCCATTGAGCCTATTCGAGGTGTTCGGAGTCGAATCACGCAAAACCGATTGCACGGTTGCGTCCAGAACTTCGAAAACCTTAAGAACTCCTCTGACCACGTCAAAAACGGGTCAAGAACGACTCCAAACGGGCAAAAAAACAAATATGCACAAAAGACAGAAAATTGCTGACGACGTCAATACTTTCTAGGGGCGCGTTCAGGTGTGTGCCTAATCTGATGGGGTTGTTTTTTGCGCCAAAATATTCGTCTTCAAATTTTTTTTCCGTTGATACATTATACTTCTTGTATGGATCAACGATTCTTCTAGAAATAGCCTCGAACTGAAACTGATGCACGTCGGAGCTAAAAATCTGGTCGGAACTTCAGGCGGCGCGTGCGAAACTTTTCGGCGACGCTCTTGACACTGCTGGCTTCGTCTCGTCGATACGAAACTCCTGGTATGGTTGGTTTCTGATTTCGGGTAACTTTGATTTTCGAATCTGGACCAGAATGTACAGACTTCTTCTTTGCTTCAACCTGAAGCTTTGATACCAGTTGTTAGGGTTTTTACACCCGCCCAAGAACACTATTAGAAGTCGTGTATACCTGCAAATCACAAACGCACATAAACACACACCAAACAATGGATACAAAGATTTATAGTGGTACGGCCAAAATAAACCCACGTTCACTGAGAGCACCGTTTCACTATCGATCAAAGAGAGGATTACAAGGGGTTGATCAGCAGATTAAACACACGCACACACAGTACATAGTAACGTCTGTATTACCGGAATAATATAAGCCTGTATTATTCCTAACTCACACCAAGAAAAATACTAACTTGTATCTCTTCTATTCTCTCTCTATTTGTAGACACAATATAATAAGAGATGCCCAATATTTATAGTGAAGGATATAGAGGTGATTTAACCTTTAAGTCGATGTGAGACAACTTTCAATACAAATGTGTCATCCTTACATATATAACAAATCATATGAATGACACTCTGCTAAGGAGATGTGAGGGTTTGGGCCCTATAGTGGGGTATTTATGGATGTGTGTGTTTGGTGTTATTCAGGTAGGAGTCAAATTAACTTGAATTTGAATGGAAAAACGTCTAAAGTATTTGGATTACTTGAGAAATATCTCTCGTCACTTTTCGAAAGAAAAAAGAGAAAAGACGTGGAAATATAATTTAAAGCTATAATGTATTAATTAATACCTTTTGCTAACAAAAAGCTAAGGAGATGATACTTCAATACTGAAGCTTTGATCAGTTCTGATTCTTGAAAATAGTCGTTGACGAACATCCACCGAAAATGACTGACTAGATGCTTGAGAAGGTGATACTGTTGAAGCGTCTTTCCTAGAAGTCTTTGTTGACTTCGATTCCGAGTTTCTCACCTCTTTACATGCCTTATCCAACATGATCAAGAAATCTCGAACAATCATAAACAGACGCAGGGCTTCGTCCTTTCCTGCATCCCCATGGAAGTAGTCTGCTGTGCGCTTCACCAAAGCCATTATCCTCTTTTCTTCCTCTTGCAACCATGTAATATCAACATCTGCATTTTGCACAAAACCAGCTAGTGTATCATGGAATCCACTATCTTTCTCACTTTTCATCTCAATATTAAGGAAGTTTTTAGCTTTTGATAGTGACTGGACAAGTTTGGATAATGTTGCTGATACGGTATCACCATCTACAAGTGCTGCCTTTTTTACATTTTCTAGTTCATTGCCCAATCCTGAAACCACCTCAAGACCAAGGCTTCTATAGTACTCTTCTGTTTCTCGAGTAGAATCCCCAATAAGGTCATCCTTTTTCATGCTGGACGTACTCTGGCTCACTCTCGCAGTACGTGCAGCTCGTACACCTTCAGACCAAAGGATTTCCTCAACAACAAAGTGCAAGAGAGTGGTCTTTCCATCAATTCCTTTCACATCAGACAATTTTAACAGAGTACCGAGCTTGAATGCCAGTGCGCCACCACGGAAGGTACCATCATTCATGCGGTTGCCAGTTTTGAGAACCGCTTCTAAAAGCTTCAGAAACAGTCTGCTGCTTCTGAGCTCCTTGCAAGCTACCTGTAATCAGGATAGGGCATGAGAAATGACAAGAATCATATGTCTGGTTCCACTATCAGATATTAAAGATGCATTTTTTTTCCATCCTTCCTTGCAACTTCAATGCCATATCACCCTGGGTTACCATAAGTCTCGAAACTTTTCTTGGAAAATCAAATATACAATATACTTAACAAGGAGTGATTTATTTCACAAAAGGTAATTTCATTATTTTTAAACTTATAAAACATTCGGCATGACTTACTGTCATATCAGAAACATGATATCAATGCCAATGGTAAGACCAGTAAATAAAGAAACAGACATAAAGAAAAACAATAAAAACATATTAGTTTAAATGCGTTGCAATATTACAAAAGGTGAGTCCAGTGACATATTGAATGCATTAATCACGTAAGTTCAATTAATGTGTTGCATTTATAAATTTGATATCTTGCCTCTAAAGTTGCATATGCCTCCTTAATGGAAGAGACATCCTCCTGAAGAGAACCCATGAACAATATTGACTCCAGTCTTTTAAAGGCAAAAGGGATTTCAGCTATAATTTTAAGGAACCTTTCAGCAGGGCCAAGTCGGAAAAGCGGCCCACTGAATAACCTAATCTTTAGTTCTTCTTCTGCCGTTGGTGCCATCTTCAACAAAGTTTGAACAAGCTCAGCAGGAAGCTCATTACCTGAAAATAAGGAATAGGCCAATCCACTTGAACCCAAGAAATAAGATGTATCAAAACTTTAAACAATTAAGCTTTTCTTGACTCCAGAGTTGTGGGAGTTATACATGTTACCTTAATGTACTTATATATAACTAAGACAAAAATTGCAGCAGAAAGAAGAGGAAGACTAACTCGTAAAGAGGGTAAGGGAGAGTGATTGACATTAACTCTAATATGCAAATCATTATTAGATTAGTACTTCCCATAGCATGTACCAAAACCATTAATAAGAATGTTAAAATCAATCATTTCTTCTGACCTGAACTAGATACCACGTCAATACCAAGACTTAACGATGAAGGCACAAGACATCTGTCCACAAATTTGAATCTCAATTGGAGCAAGTGCATTGGATGTATATTTATTTTTGTCACCCGGATAATGATTGAGTAACTAAAATGTTTAAAAGGGAAAAATGAACACTCCACACTTGACAAAATACTTGAATGGGAATTGCCCTAAATCAAAGCCACAAGCATCAATCATTGCAATATGAATCTCAGCGAAGATATTTGAAGGGCTAGTGAGTTTCTATACATTCGTGAAGGATGACAGGAGCTCGTAGACAGATTTTTTTAGCACTCCATTGTACACGTTCGACATGCCTTTATTTTTATGTTTTTTTTTCGAGCTGGAAATCAATGTACTTTTTGGGCTAAATCTGTTTAGTGTGGTCATATTGTTTTTCATAGTAACATGAATAGTTAAAATATTTTAGGAAACAATGGAACACCAATTTGATGTTTTGATATTTTTGCACTGTTTGATTCGACCCTGTACCTAAAATATTTTTGGGCCAAATTCAAAACAAATCCAAATTTATAATACCAAATATAATTCCGTTTTTAACTAATCACACCCTATACAAAAATGTCTGATTTGTATCAGCTAAAACCAAAATGCCAAAAATAAAATGCGTCCCAAATTAGCCAGTCAACATCTATACTGAATGCATGTGTGCTTGTGCACATTCCTAGAGAAGTAGTTATCTATATGAAAGTTTACCTAGACATCTGAGTGAATGCAAAAGGGCTAGATGATTGTTATTTCTTGTTTATTACTCCATAATTACACCATAAGCGACATTTTCTTTGTACCTGGTTTACAAGCCCTTTTGAGTTTAAAGTTGATTCACACTTCAACCATTTTGACAAGTTCAAGGCTTGATAAATTTATCTCTTACTTGTCAAAGAGAGAAGAATATATATATATATATATATATAAGGTTCTTTTTTAGTTTAAATATGATGGGGAGCTTAATTGAATTTGTTGTCTCATTAAACTGCCAAAATCCCCCTTCTCCCCAGACGGTGCAAAAATAATTATAATATTTAAGAGAAAGCAGAGACCAGATAAAATTGATCCCTTCTCTTCACCCAATCTGAACTACTCTTTCATGCTCAGAAAAACAAGTTCTCTTCTACATTTTAATCACTTATGAGAGAGAGGGTCACCTTTATTGAGGGCATCACAGACTTCTTCTGTTGTCACATGCAATGATTTTAGAAGAATCGCTAAATTTTGTGACTTCTTAGCATCAATAATCTGAACGTACTGTGTAGAAGCTTCAGAGGCTAATGAATTCTTTCTAAGATCATGTTTGCTTTTACTCGCAGGAGTATAACAAAATAGACTTTCAATCCTCTCCTCATTGAACCTTCAAAAATAAAAATAAAAAATCAGTAACTTTATTGAGAGAGTAAAGTCAATATTTGTTCTTTGAAATCAATAAAAGTAAATGATGTGAAAGATATTAAAGCCTTACTGGAATGACCCAGTTCTAAGTTCGTGCCAAACCATTGAGCGATTATTGCTTGCAAGAACTTTGTCCCAGAAGAAGGGCTTCAACTTTGTTTTCGGAGTGTCAGATTCAATGCATACGTCACTTGCCTCCCCTGAAAAAGAATGTCCATGTTGAGGTGATCCAAGAGGTGAAAGTCTAGGGGACTTACCAGATTTTCGAGGAAGAGGCGGAGGCCTAACAACTTTTGGAGGTGGTGGAGGTCTAGGAGCAGGAAGTTTAGGTGGTGGTGGAGGAGGAGGTCCAGGGGGTGGAGGAGGTGTTGTTGTAGGTGGAGGTGGTACTGGTGCTTTGGTATCTTCAGATGCAACTGTGGTTTCCTGAGATGATTGGGTGTTCATAACCGAGGTACCATGGATACCAGCAACAGTAGCAGAATTGTTTACGAAGGACATGGTCTTTAAAAATCTCTTACTTAAATTTACTACACTTGGATACTTTTGTAAAGAACCTGAAAGATACAATTTAAAGAAGTCAAGATAAGTATTAATCAAATTGAGGTTTACAATACAACAATTTAATCCTTAACTGTAACAAATACCAGTAGAGTGGATGAGAGGTTTCTCATCTTTTTGTCCATCTATGGGAGCTATCTTGTTTTCATTACCCTTACATAAGCAAACGAAGAGTAGCGTGGCAATGGAAGATATTGCTAAAGCTATTGAAATCATAGAAATAAAAATGTACTTCTGAATGGTGCTTTTATACTCTGATGGTTGAGGATCAGTCAAAGGGGGAGATTGTCGATCAGACAAGGGTGGAGAAAGTGGGGATGGAGTTGGGTTTTTCGCTTGCAACAGATGCCTTCGAGAAGCATTAGGCCGACCAAAAGGCAATTGTAGGCACTCATGAATGAACGAAGTCGTAGTTCCAACCTCTTTCTCATAGACATGAAATTGAAAATTGTCCTTTCTTAAGCAATCCAAAAGATTTTGTTTCACTTGGGGAGGTAGATCGGTGATAGTCTGTGGGAGAAACAAGTCAAAATCCTCAATGGTTTCAATATTGTCCTTCAACTCTTTCCGGTAACGAATCCACACCTGCTCAGTCTGCTTAGAAGACATTTTGTAAAATTAGAAAGCTATTAGACAATTACCAACTTTTGTGCTACAACTTCAAGAAACAAATAATGCTTATCAATATTTTTCTCTACTAAAAGCTATTAGTCAATTACCAACTTCTGTGCTAAGGGACAGCCTTTGCCTCATTAGAGAATCTATCATAGTTATTTGTCATCCATACTCTTATGTAAATCAACAGAAATAAATAATAACTTCTGAAACATCAAATGGCTATCTAACCTATAAAAGTTAATAATGGAAGTGATTGCTAATAAATCTACGAAATTTGCAATGATCTCGTGACATTGTTAGTGTTGTTATCGTTTACCCAATGACGAGCAACAACATAGAATTGGTAATTAATACACAATACTTAGTGATTTAGGAATTTTGTAGGTTGTACAGTTGGACCTCCTTCGTTAATACGCAATGTTGCATCCCTTCGTGACTAAGATCGTGTGTAGTGTGTAAAAATCATCAACAATGGTTGGATCAGATGAATGTGCTTATACATTATTAAAACTGCAAGTCTAAGAAGTTAGCTAAATAACACTAGACACTTGCAAGTTGAAAAGAACACCGTACATGATTGAGGGATGGGGGTAGTTGCCTGAAATTCTCCAATTTGTATGCACTCAATTGAATCGTCTAAAAAAAGCTGGGGTTGGTGGTGGGAAATAATCAATTGCCCATATGTTAATTGCAAATTTATAGAAGGAACATTGCCAAATTAAATAGAAAATAAATACAAATGGTAATCAACCCAACTCATAACCAATATGTATCAAAATTAAAGCAACCATTTTTATTGCTTCTGGAAAGCATCATATCTTATAATTATGACAATCAAACAAACAAAAAAGAAGCTCGTATATATATGTATAGATACATACCTACACACCCATCAATATATAAAAAAATAAAAAAAAAGTGGGAAAGGATCATACTTTATCTTGGTTAATGTCTCTCAAGTTCCAAGTGATAGCATTTCCAAGAAGCTTGCCTTCCAATTTATGGACCGCCAAGGCACAAAGAAAAACGTGGAAAACAAGAATTGAAGGGACCTTTTTGGTGTCCATTGATTGTTTTCTTCTTTTGTATTTCCACAATAAAAAACCTCTCATTTCATCGTGTGATACATACCCATATATATATAGCGGTAAATAAAATCGCTCCCTCCTCGTAGCTCTCAGCCTCCGCATCCAATGCCATGCAAAACCCAGAGAACCCCCTATAAAGAATTCAAATCCTACACAAAATTCACAGTATATAATATGTATGTAGCTATCGATATTTGTGGGAAAATATTCAACCCTTTTCTGGTTTAGGCTTGGAGTTTGTAAATGGGGTTTGATTTCGTTAGCATATCTGAGGTTTTTTCGGGGCAGAGAGAGAGAGAAGTGACACGAGAGAGGACGTCCAGAAAACAACCAAGACAAAAAGTGCTTATTGCCCATTTAGATTTTCTCTAATTCTAAGCTCTTTGACTTTTTTTCGTTTTTTAAAAAAAAAATTTTCTCGCGAAGGACAAAATTGAGAGTTCATCCTTATAGTGTAACAACATAAAAAAATTTACTCTTGTTTTAGAAAATATTTTTTTCTCAATAAACTCCTAATATAATACAAACTACATTGTTTTATTATCCTTACTAAATGTAGTAATAATTTAGCTATTTAAAATGTAGTCAGAAGTTAGAACATTTTTTTTTCTATTAGTAGAATGAATAGATACTAATAGTAACATTAAAGTAAGAACGGGAAAATTTAATAAAAAAAGAAAAATATGTTCTACATTAAGTACGTGCTTTGTAATGATTAATTTTTTTAACAATAGCCAAATAAAGTATAAAAATACTCTGGTAAACTTTTGTGGTAAAAATGCAAATTTTGATAAAAATATCCGAATCATAATTATAAATTTATTTGAAAATTACATTTATTGCTAAAACTCATAATCATAACACTAGAGTTATTACACCGGAATGGTTTTTTTTGGGTATTTGAGAAAAAAAAAGGTTGAATCAAGGGAAGAATGAAAAAGAGATTATGCTTGTGACAAGCAAATAACTCTAGCTGCCTGTAACGTCCGGGTTCCCTTTTCGATTTTTCTGGTTTTTTTTTTTTGGATTTGTTTGGACATGTGATCACATTAATTGTTACTAGTTTTTTTATTATAAATAATCGCACACGCAATACATGGGTGTTTAGATTCTCAATTTTGGTTATAGAGGTTATCTCTATGAATTCATCAACATGTTGGTATGGATCCTCATTCATGAGTCCATAGAATTTGGACAACATGTTGAGAATACTAGGTTTAATCTCATAGTGTGTGACTCCATCTTCTTCTGTATATTCATCATATGATTCATGATTTGAAGATGCAAAGTACCCCTTTAAGGACCTAGTTGGGGCTCGTCGTGCTTCTGCATTGTTGTTAGCCATCCTCTCAAAGTCCAACTTTCTTCTAAGCCCTTTTAATCTCTTAGCCCTATAATTCTTACAAAATTTTCTTTCGATTTCAGGATCGAAAGGAGCTAGTTCAGTGTTGAGATCGAAAGGGGATTGTCAATCGCTCATACACAAGGCCAATTTTTTTATATATTTTTCTAAGTAAAAACTAACTACTTCTAAACTATTCTAACTATGGACAAAAAATAAAGCTAAAATTATGCGTAAAATTAAGCTACACTAGAACTCACAAGTAGTCCAATAATGCAATCTTTACTATTTCACTGGTTCCCTTTGCGCATTTCAGTGTACCTGTCAATCACACAAAACTTTTAACCTTAAATACACTATAATAATACAATTATACTAAACTACTAAAGTTAAGAATTTTTCCAAGTCCCCATCAACGGCACCAAAAACTTGATGGCAGTCAAACCAAGGTTAAAAATAGTGATTAAGAATGAACCCTTGTAGTGCCCTAGTTTTACCGATCGCAAGCACATGAATAGTTTTGTAATATAGCACGGTTTGAGAATTGGAATATTGAACACACAGAGACTTGGAATTATTCACTTTAGTAATCTAAAAGTAATGAATTATGGTTTTGAAAAGGTTTTGATTTATTTGAGATCTATGACTAATGAAACTAATTAAAAACAGTATTTAAATGAGTTTGTGATTCAGAATAGAGAAAAAACTAGGGTTTTCATATTCCACCACTAACCGCATAATGTAGCTATTTACTTTATCGCTTGTAAGAGGGTCATCCATCACATGTGAATCCGATTTTACAGCAAATAGTCGAATATAATCCCCAAAGAGATACCATCAACCGGATTCGCTACAACCCATCTCCGGACAGAGTGTGATTAGTTCATGCAAACTACTTTACTCTAATCTAATCCTATAATATTATATTAAACTAAAGCATGTCTATATCACCTCGTCGAGACATGGCCTGTGTAAACTTAGGGTTTCAAGTAATAAGAACCATTGTGTAGAAAATCATGATTTAAGCAACTGAGTTCCAGCCCATATAAAACAAACATGATTGATTGAGATAATGCATTCATTCATTCTAAGACAAGAGTAGAATAAATATAAAATCCCTTATATTAAATAAATACGGTATCTTATCTACACAATCATCACATGTGTGGTCTTCAGTTTTCCCTCATTACAGTTGAAACAAATAAATAAACTACATTACTTAGTTAGGGTTTTGTTAGAAAATCCTAGATACCGGTTTAGTTTCTCATGGTGGGAGATATCAACATCGTTAATGTAGAAATTATCCGAATCTCTAGGATCTAAATGACTCCCTTCTTCACAAGATGTAAATATCCAGAGATAGTGCTCTAAAAATTATGTATTTTGAATCTCCTTAGATCTGAATCAGACCTTGATATTTATAGAAGAAGTTAAGAAGAGTCATGTTATTATTAGACTTATCCCACTTGGAGTATGATTCCTATTTTATGTGTTTCTCTTCAATTCTGAGCCAAAATTCTTTAATCTGATGTAAATACACCTTATACATGTGCTTGTAAGTGTTGGAGTCAAAGGAAGTTGAATCGGACTAAAACTCAAATTCTAGGAATTCTCAGTTGCTGCCTACGCCTATGCATAGGGGTTCCTACGTTTATGCGTAGCCTTGAGTGTAGGTGGGCATAAAATTGATGATTTTAGGCACTTTTTTTCTTACTGTATGTGTAGGTAAGTGTAGCAAAATTCATGAAAATCAATTTTTTCAATCTTTTTTCCATTTGAACCCCATTCACTTCATTAGCATGTTTCCCGAAGTTTTGGATTCAAAAAATATCTGTTTCGCCCTCCGGGATGCACTTTTTGCTTGAAAACTCCTATTTTCCTCTCTTTTTTGTTAGACACAAGTACAACATTGGTTAATTCATCAAAGTTAGCTTGTTTTCTTCATTAAGCTTCTGAAACACGCTTAGACATGCAAACTGCATAAAAGCATCATGTAATGGAATGATAAGACTTAACAATACCGAGTTAGGGGCCTAAAATGGACAATATTCGACACCTATCAATAGCGTCACAGTCATGTAGTCAACATATGCAAGTATTTTTTTTTTATTGTTTTTGGATTTTCTTACCTTTTCTATTTTAACTTTCAATAAGTTAGATATACCCTATGAAGCACGAATACTTCTCCGGAGGTGTCATGGTCGTGTCGGATACGTGTTTAACCCCGATACTCCTCGAATACTCCGTAGAAGTGTCCAATTTTTTTTAATTAATTTTTTATTTTTGGATATGGCCAGGACACGGCACGAATAAGTTTAGGATATGTTTGGGTTACGACAAAGATCAGAATATAATATTAAAAACTTTTAAATTAAAAAAATGGGTCAAATGGTAATTTCTAAATAAAATCCTTTAGTATAAATATTTGCAATTAGAGATATAAGGGTTAATTGGTCATTTTAATAGAAAACCCCTTATTTAATATATATAAACTGTAAGTCACTAAAATACCCTAGAGGGGGGGTGAATAGGGTTTTAAAAATAATTTCTAACTCTTTTTAATTCTTACTAGAACATGCAACAAGGTTCAATAATAATTTACAAGGTAAATATGTAATGAGTAATTTTACTTAATTTCAACGAGCTATTTACCACACTATAAATTAAGCATGCATGAACATAAAGTAAGGAGATAGAGATAGAGAAATTGACACCGTAATTTTTATGAGGTTCGGTAACTCCTACTCCTCGGCTCAAAGAATCCCCTTCCTTGAGACTTTCTCGATCCTCACACTATGGTTCTTCCTTCAATAGGTGGAATAGCAAAACCTTTACAAAAGAGCTAACTAGCTCTTCACACAATCAAGAGAACAATCCTCCCTTGATACAATGGGCTTCACTCACCCAAGATCACAAATTTGTGTATGTAATCAATATATCACTCAAGAAACAAAAACACTCAAAACCCTAAGGTTTTTTATGGAAGATAGATCAATATAAGCTCAAGTGTTTTTAGGTGATATTTCAAGAACTCAAGATATATATATTCTCACAATATATTTTCAATAAAAGAATAAGCACAAAGCTTGAGTTTAAATCTTCAAAATGATGGGAATGAAAAACAAGATTTTGATCTTTCTTGCTATCAAAAATTTTCCAGAAAGTGCTTGAGAGAAAATAGTAGATGAATGAATTTTCAGAAAAATTTCTCACACAAGAACCTTGGCATTTTTAATCCATATCTCTTTCTTTATATAGTGTAACACTAGGGTTTGGAAAGTGTATCTCACCCTAGACAATATGGAGAGTAGGACCTGAAAATCTGCAGGCAAAATCATTTCTTTTTGGGCAAAAATATTGTTTAGAAATACTTTTCCTTAAAATCCTGAAGCACTCAGTCGACTGCCTACCGGCACCCAGTCGACTGCATCCATGCTTAGATTTAAAATATTTTTCCCAACGGCTAGGGTCAGTCGACTGCCTCAAGAAGGCCAGTCGACTGCCTCATGAGTCAGTCGACTGCCTTGGATAGGCCAGTCGACTACCTTAGGCAATCAAAAATGTTCGAAACTCTCTGGTTCAGTCAGTCGGCTGGGTCCTTAACTGCCAGTCGACTGGGCACAGTCAGTCGACTGCCTTGGACAGGCCAGTCGACTGCCTCATGCAGTCAAAATGTTTTATAGCTCACTGGTTCATCCAGTCGGCTGGGTCCTTAACGGCTAGTCGACTGGGTCACAATCAGTCGGCTGCCATTTCATGGCCAGTTGACTGGGTGACTCCAATAATTATTTTCAAGGTCCGTTTGAGTTCATTTGATTTATTACTTGAGCTTATAAGACCAATCAACACATAAGATACCTTGTTACAATATTCTCACCCCGACCTATCTACCCCAGGTCTTGAGTCCAGCTTTTGTTCTTTCTTTGATCTTTTTGTCCTTCTTCGAGTTTGCGCTTGAGTTTCCTTATCGCTTGTTGCTTTAGCGATCTTCCCGAATCATTTACCTGTACTTGCTGAAACACTTAGCTCAAAGCCATATTAGTACCAAACATGGTTTTGAATGTTTTGTTAATATCCAAATAAGATTTATTGCTTGAAATAAAATTTCAAAGCCAACACAAACATATATTGATGAGACCAGAATATTGGTTATTCTGGGTGTTAATTAACCCATTATTAGTCTCTTTAATTTATTATTTTGGTATTTTTATCCAAGTTGTGTGTTTAAGCATGTTACAGGAGCTTTAATGCAAATATGAGTTAATTCCGGGGTTTTAGAAAAATATTTGATCCGGAATGACACTTAGAAGAATAAAAGCACTCAATTCAGAACAAGGTACAAGTTAGCTATGGAATGGTACAAGTCGTCAAAGCACAAATTCGTAGAAAATAAAATAATATAAATTCAGAAGCCACCGAACGATAGGGTGTGTCTCAATCGATCGGCCGTGCCGAAATGGGAAAATGTGCGAACATACTGCATTTTGTTGGCTCCTTATACAAGTACAAGTGGAGGACAAACTAGTCAATTCAGCTATTAGTTGATCATCACACCAAGTCATCTTGGACTGCAAGCAAAGACATGTTATGATTACACTGACTTTTGTCTATAAATATGTGAAGACTTTATGAAGAAAGGGGATCAAGTATCAAGTCATCTTGACAATATACAAACTTTTCTCTCTAGGGAGAATATTCCTCTCAAGAACCCAAGAACAGACCACCCAATTATGGAGATGATTTCTACATCAGTGATGCAGTTTTCTCCTTCCATGAGTGGCTAAGTCGGTATCTAGGGTTTCCAAACCCTAGCCGAGTAATGTAGAACTTTAATTGTTTTTATTACAAATAGGGGAAGGTAAAGAACACTTATATAATGATTATGTAGTGAGAGAACGAACGTATTACCTAAATAAAATTCTTTGTTGATTCTCTTCTTGTCTTAGATTAAATTAATAATTAACAACTATATTTTATTACTAGGAGTTGGAACTCCGAAGGTTTAATAATGGTTTATACATAATGGTTCTTAATTGGAATGATAAAGTCTTAGGTTTACACATGTCATGCTAACAGAAGATGATATAGACATGTTTTTAGTTTAATATTTTAAGAGTAGTTGTAGACTAGATGCATGCACTAATCATACTTTAATCGAAGATGGGTTGTAATGAATCGGACCGATTACATCTCTTTGGGGATTATGCAACTGCTTGTAGTGTTACTAATCTGATTCATATGAATTGTATCTCCCTCTTGTAATATTATGATTAAATGAGTATATTATTAGGCTAGTGGTGGAGTTGGAACAAAACCCTAGACTTGTTTATCTTGAATTCACCAAAACAATTACTTATTTATTTCTTTTATGTTTAGGAGATTATAAAAAAAAAACCAATCAAACTATTTTTAATATAATTTAATTTACTAATTTGTGATTATTTGAGATACAACTTTAATCTTATAACCCTCTCATGTACTTGTGATTATATAATACTCATGTACTTGTGATTGAGAGGTAAACTAGATCGTGATAAATCTTTATATATTATATTTTTATTTTTACACGATTTGGACCGATCACATTTATGTATATGATATATTATATCTGTGTTACGGTTTAGAGATAAAAGAGTGGTGATTTAGAGAGAAGACAAAATACAAGAAGACACCAAGCTTCAGCCATCAACAAGTATGTTTTTAACTCGTCTTCTCCTTCTCCTTATCTAGGGTTAGGGTTATGATTAGTTTTTCTTCTCTCTTTCCTTCTCTAGGGTTAGGGTTTTCAGATCTTTCTCTATTCTAGGGTTAGGATTTTTCAATTCTTTTTCTCTTTTTTTTTCTTTTTTGATTCTCACGGTTAGGTTTCTAATCTTTTCTACTTCTTTTTTTATGGTTGAGATTTTACATTTGTTATTTTTTATTTCTTTCTCTAGGATTAGGGTTTTTTTCATCGGGTCTCTTTTCCTCTTCTAGATTTGGGGTTTTTTAAATCCTTTTCTCTTCTCTCCCTTTTATTTTCTAAGTTTAGGTTTTAAAATTTTTGCTAATCTGTATGTCTTTATTTTTATTTATTTTGTTCTATTTTTTTTCCATTTTGTTTCTTCTTTTTGTTGTCCTTTTTACTACTATATATGTATGTGTTCTATCCTTTTTTGTTTTTTCCTTTATTCCATATTTAAACTTACATGGGTTTTTTTTCTAGCAATTTGGTCTATTTTTGTTTTCATCATGTCTCTGTCTTTTGTGTTTTTTTTTCTTATTCAAGATTTAAACTTAGGATTATTGCTTTTGTAAGATTTTGTTAATATGTTAGAGCTTCTCCATATTATTTTCTTTACACATGTGCAAAATCTGCTGTATTTTTTATGCTCTATATTTGTTGTTAATTATTATTATTTGTGATTATCTTTTTGTTCTAGGAAAATGAGTGATCAAGAGGTTTCTAGCGTGTCTGAATTTGATGATAATGCTCCTCTTTGGAAGTACATAACTAGGTTATTAAGAATTGGTGGAGGGGGTAGAAACATTAGATTTTAGTGTAATTATTGTCAAGGAACTTTTAAAGGGTCCAATTATAGAGTTAAAGCACAATTGATGAGGATAACTAGTCATGGGATTCAAGTTTGTCATAATGTCACAAAGGAACACTTAATAGAAATGCAAAAATTGTTGGATGCGGTTGAGATGCAAAGGAAAATGAATATGCCAAAGTTTGTACCTTTGCCAACAAGTGCAACTTCAAGTTAAATGGGATCCTCTTCAATAGCTTGTGTAATTAATATCATGGGTGTTAGATTAGGAGTGTATGGAGACCATGGGGTTTTGGAGTCAAAGAAAAGGAAAAGTGGTTCCGGTTTAGAGAAAGCTTTTAATCTTGGTGCTCGAGGGGAGTTGCATAGTGAGATAGCAAGAATGTTTTATTCGGGTGGTTTGCCATTTAACCTTGCAAGAAATCCGCACTATACACGGTCTTACACTTTTGTGGCCAATAATACGATTCCCGGTTATATTCCCCCCGGTTATAACATGTTGAGAACTACTTTCCTCCAAAAGGAAAGAGCTAATATAGAGAGATTTCTAATGCCAATAAAAAATTCATGGAAGAAAAAAGGTGTAAGCATTGTTAGTAATGGTTGGACCAATTCACAAAGAAGGCCAATAATAAATTGTATGGCAACTTGTGAAAGCGGTCCAATGTTCTTAAAGGCGATGAATTGCGAGGGTGAATTTAAGGACAAACATTTCAATGCCGATTTGCTCAAGGAAACCATTATAGAGGTTGGACCTAAAAATATGGTACAAGTGATTACCGATAATGCTCCCGTGTGTAGAAGTGCATGATTGCTTATTAAGGCTCAATATCTACAAACGTTTTGGACCCCTTGTGTGGTGTGCACACTTAATCTTGCATTGAAAAATATATGTGCAACAAAGAATAGCGAAGCCAATGAAATTGCTCATAAGGAGTTGCATTGGATATCCATTGTTGTGGGGGATGGTGTTGTGATTAAAAATTTCATTATGAATCATTCTATGAGGTTAGCAATGTTCAATGAGTATGTGAATTTAAGGATGCTCTCAATTGTCGAAACATGTTTTGCTTCAAACATTGTGATGCTTAAAAGGTTTAAGCAAATCAAGAGTGGTCTCCAAAATATGGTAATTAGTGCCAAGTGGTCTTCTTATAGAGAGGATTATGTTGGAAAAGCTTCATTTGTGAGGGAAAAGATTTTGGATGAATTTTGGTGGGAAGAGATTGATAAAATACTTTCTTTCACCGAGCCTATCTATGACATGCTTAGGAGGGATGATACGGATGTAAGGTTGCCTTCACTTGGTCTATGATATGTGGAACTCGATGATAGATAAGTGAAGTCCGTAATATATTGCTTGGAAAGAAAGAGGGAAGATGAGGAATCAACTTTCTAGTACTCGGTGGTGTATGGAATATTTATGGAGGGGTGGGGAAAAAGCAACACACCACTACATTGCTTGGCACACTCTTTAAACCAAAGGTAACCTCTTCATTTTTAACTGAATATTGTATTTTAAGCTAGTCCAGATTTCAGACCAGCTTACATTTGTAATCTGTTATTACAATTGTAATTTTAATATGCTATAAAGAGAACATATTACAATTGTAGTCTGATTTTGTAATATGTTATAACCAGAACAGGTTACAATTGTAATTTGTTTATAATACAAACATTATAATCTATTTATTAGTAAATAAATCAATCCGCTAAATTTATTTATAAGTATTATAGCACAGAATGGCTTTAAGGGGCTCATAATCGGGTTCCTCCTCATAAGGGTGATGAGGTTTCAATTGAAAGAGAGAAGTGTTTCCAAATATACTTTTCTAATAAACAGGAGCGAAAAAAAGCTAAGGAGGAGTTTGCTCGATTTTCAGCAGTTTTAAGGAATTTCGGGACTTAGAATCAATGAATGATAGAGGAAGTATGGAGCCAGCATATTGGTGGGTTTGTATCTCTCTTCTGCACTCTATCTTCAAAATTTAGCTTTGAAGGTGTTGGGAAAGCCTTGTTCCTCTTCATGCTGTGAGAGAAATTGAAGCACTTACTTTTTTATTCACTCTTTGTAGAAGAATAAGATAACGCCACAAAAGAGCTGAAGATTTAGTGTTTGTACACTCAAATCTTCGCCTTTTATCAAGAAGAACTCCCGCTACAATGAAGGCAACAATAAAATGTGGGATGTTGGAGGATATACATTTGACACTTTAGAGGGTAGCGGAGTACTTGAGGTGACTGATTTTTCCCTTGATGAACCAGATTTGGAGCCGGTATTTACTGATGAGGTAGATGAGAATGATGAGGAAGAGCTATGTTAGAGATTGATTGAAGGGACTACTCTTGTGGGGTTTCAAGTCTTTTTGTGATGAAATTAGAACTACCGGTTTTTGTAACTAGATCATTAGAACTTAGAACTTTTAACTATAATGACATTTGTTTGTCAACTATATAACTACTGTTTTTGTGATGAAGTTATGTCTTTCAACCTTTTTGGGCAAGGGAAACTAAAAGACGTAGTTTATATTATCTAAATTGATGAATGATTTCATGGTGAAATTTATTAATGTATTTCATATTTAATGTTTCATGTTTAATGTAGAATGATGTTATATCTTGTGTTCGAATTTTATGTTTCTTAGTTTATTAATATTGTATATAATGTATTGAGAATTTTCACATTATTGGAAATTGATAAAATTGCATATATTTTTTACATAAATATATATTTTTTATTTTTGTCATATCCTGCCATACCATGATCTTGTTTTTTTAGATTTGTCGTATCCCCTTGTCCGTGTCGTGTCGTATCTGCACCCCATATCCGTATCCGTGCTACATAGGATATACCTCGAATTTTTGGATTTCGCATATGTATTTGTGTCGTGTGATATGCTCCAACGTATTGTGTAAGATGTATATGATCTTTTATTATTAATATATTAAAATTGACTTTTTTTAAAATATATTTATATTTAAATACCTCGGACAATTTGTAATGGTAGTATTATACTTACTCTTAAATATGTGTTAACATGCTGTCAGGAACATATATAAGAGGAGGATTAACAAGAATGGTATTTTTAACTTTTAATTTTCTTTCGTGAGCATTAAGAACTAACCTTTTTTATTATTGAGACATATGAGTTCCCAAATTAAATATTGGACAAATTTTTAGTAATATTGTATTCCTTCGTTCCAAATTGTTGGTCCACTTCCCCAACTTTAGTTGTTCGACAATAATTTTTCATTTTCGAATCTTAGTATCATATAGTTTTTTATTTTTTCTAACTACCATTATTCTACTATATTTATAGAAGCATTAGACCCACTAATTTTTGTTTTTTTTTATTAGTTGCATAAGGATAAAAATAAAACGTAATGTTAATATAAATACAACAAAATTTACTTTTTTAAAAAGTCAAAAAGTAAACTACTATTTTGGAATAGAGAAAGTAGTATACAACAAATTTAAATTCTAGGTCAAAGATTTTAACCCTATATATATATATATATATATATATATCATCATGGAGAAAAATAAAATTTCACACATTATTTTTTCTAACTCCAAAAGTTAAAAGAACACTTGCATCTTCTTCTTAATTCTTTATTTCTTTTTTCAAAATATAAAAGTTTTTCATCACTAGATTACAATATTTTTTTAGGGTAAATAGCTTAAACCCCCCTCCCTCTCTTCAAGTTTACTCTTTTTCCTTACTATACCCCCTCAACTAAATTTAGCCCCCTAAATTTTTATTTTTTTGCACCATGGGCTTGCCCTCCAAACTTTTTACCCTTTTGCCCTCCAAATTTTTTATATTTTCATCTTACATTTAACCCTCTTATAGGGTAAAGTGCAAAAAATCAATTTGCCCTAATTCTATTATAAAAGACTATCATACCCTTACTATTATATTTCTTAATTCTTTAAATTACAAAAATATTATTTCTTTTAGTTAGAATATTAATTCTACCATTTAACTTTAATGTATTAGACTAAATATACTCTCAAATGCTAAAAAAAATAAATTTATAAGTTCTAATTATTTTATTTGCAAATCAATTAACTTGTTATTAAATTTTAATTTGATTTAAATCATAAAACTCATTATCCTAAATAATGTTTTTGTGGCAAATGAAACTTTCTTTTCATAAAAATATATTCATAAATAAATCACAAATTACTTAATAATAAACACCTGTTAATTTTCTCATGTTATATATATATATATATATAGGGATGACAACGAGTGCGGTTCTGGGCGGGTATACCCTGCCCCGCCCCAACAACCGTTAAGAAATCTCCATCCCATCCCTGCCCAAAACCGGCTAAACGTGGGCATCCCATCCCTGCCTAAAACCATCCCCGTCTCATTTATGTGAGGGTTTTTTCCCCAACTCCATCCCTACCCATATAGTATAAACGGGGCACCCAAAACCGTTATAAACGTGGCGGGGCGGGGCAGGGCAAATTGTCATTCCTGTATATATAACATGAGAAAATAAGTATACCGAAGATTTCTACTCCAAAAGCTCTTATCGGTAAGTCTGTTGTTATCTCTTGTTCTTTGGTACTAGTTTTGACTTTCTGGGTTTTAACTTCTATAGCTCTTTAAAGCAATTGTCTACCTAGGTTTTTTTTTTTTTTTTTTTGTCAAATTTAGCTCTTACTGAGAAACAAAGACCATCATTAAAACACTAAGCATTTTTCTAGGAAATGACTTCAGTGCCTTTTGTACACACATAAATAGACAATAAAATGGTGATTGCAAATGTATTCTTTAAAGATTTAAATGTTTAACTGGTATCCCTTTAGTTGACTTTCTATAATTTTTTGGGAAAAAAAACAAAATCAAGTGTTGTATAATTTGGAAGATGATAAACAAGGGATGTGAGAAGAACAAGATTTAGGTCCAATTGCATGATATGGTTTTTAGTACCTGAGGTTTCAAATTTGGATATTATCATTTTCTTTCCGAGAATGAGTTTTATTTGCTTCTTATTAATTGGGTGTTCATTATCTTGTGTTGGATGGGAACTTGGTAGGTTCTTTGGTTAAATTTATAATTAGGGCATTTGAGTGCATGTCCATATATTTTATAGGTTCTATGAAATTTTCAAATTTCATATGCATTGATGATCAGTTTAGCATGTAGAGTACATGCTAAACCGAACTATATATATATATATATATATATATAACACGAGAAAATTAATAGGTATTTATTATTAAGTAATTTGTGATTTATTTATGAATATATTTTTAGGAAAAGAAAGTTTCATTTGGCATAAAAAAATTAATTAGGATAATGAGTTTTATGATTTAAATCAAACTAAAATTTAATAACAAGTTAATTGATTTACAAATAAAATAATTAGAACTTATAAATTATTTTTTTAAGGATTTGAGAGTATATTTTGTATAATACATTAACGGTAAATGGTATAATTAATATTCTAACTAAAAGAAATAATATTTTTGTAATTTAAAGAATTAAGAAATATAATAGTAAGGATAGAATAGTCTTTTATAACAGAATTGTGACAAATTGGTTTTTTGCACTTTATCCTATAAGAGGGTTAAATGTAAGGTGAAAATATAAAAAGTTTGGAGAGCAAAATGGTAAAACGTTTGGAGGGCAAACCCATAATGTAAAAAAATGAAAGTTTAGAGAGCTAAATTTAATTGAGGGGGTATAATAAAAAAAAAGAGTAACTTGAGGGAGGTTTTAAACTATTTACCCAATTTTTTTATGACAAAAGTATCAATTACAAGTAGAACTATGAATGCAAATTCTTTCAGTTTTCTCTCTTGAAAATAATTTTTCCCCTCTTGGCTAGTACTTCAAATTTCTTACAAAATTTTTAAAAACCCTACCAAATGAAATAGCAACAGCTACAACACAAACAGTAATTACAAGGAAAAATGTAGGGTAAAATGAGTTAAAGCCTATTTGGTGAATCGTTAGTTAATGTGAATTGGCATCATGTGGCTGTGGCTTTTCATTTCTTAAAGTAAAACCGACCCAATATCCCATATGCATAGTCCTCAACCCAAAAAATTATGAAAAAAAGAAGAAGATTTGAAGAAGACAACCCATCTCAAAACCTCCATTTCTGACCTGATCTGTAAGTGAGAGAAAGGAAAATGTGTTATGTGGGGAAAGCAACCAAAATCTTCATCTTCATAGTTACAGCACTGGTTGTCACTGCCCTTGTATTGGGATTGGGGATTTTCCGGCACGGCATTCACAAGATCCACAATTGCTCCGGCGACTCCTGCCACCAGAATCCACTTGTCTTCCCCAACCCTACTCCTATCCCTGCCCCCAATCTCACCCCTCCTGACCCAAACCCCAATCCTCCTCCGCCGCCGCCTAGCTCTACCACTGATCCACCTACACCTCCACCTCCACCTCCACCTCCACCTCCACCACCAACTACCCCAAATCCTCCTAGTTCCACCACTTATCCACCTCCTCCACCGCCGGCTATGGAGGCGGTGCCGCCGATTGTTAGTCCTCCGAGCCCGGTGGTGGGCACTCAAGGTCCGGTGCATTCTTAGCTAGCTCATTTTTTAGATCAAAATGCTCTCCTCTCGTATCAACCATGAATTTCATTAATGGTGTGATATTATTCAAATGCATTTCACACCAAATTTGTGGCTGTAGAGGATTTCAATCCCTTTTTGTTTGGCTGATGCATTGTCTTGATTTGATTTGTTATTATCGTCATTTGCTTTTGTATGAGTATGTGCAGTTCATAAAAACTGATGATGTTCATGTTCAAGCTTTTCAACGGTGAATTTTTTTTTCTCCTTTTACTTTTATAAATGTCCCTTGAAGTCGATTTTTACTCTCAATGTCCCACTTTAATTAGTTACTGTTAATTTGAGCATAGGGATGGAATATGAATATTTGAACATATTATAACATGTGAATGCCTATATATTCTGTACTGTCCCACTCCACTCCGTTGAAAAATGTAAGGAATTAACTGTGGATACGAGTAGGAATGTTACTTGGTGATTAATTTGTTCTATTTCTTCTAATGCGAATGAGTGAATGCATGGTATGGGCATTTCTTTTGTAGTTCGGTGACTTAATTAGTTGGCTGAGTCGCAAATAAATGCATCGAAAGAGAAAGAATTAATGCATTTTATACGCAACAATGAAAAAGAACTCAAAGTTGAACTAAGGTTGCATTTTATATGGTGGAATGAATGTTCATTTCAATCAATTTTTTTAATTGTTACTGCCTTTTTTTTTTTTTTTTTGGAAGAAAAATCCATTTCATAGCTAAACATTCTTTTTCTTAAAAACAAATTTCAATAGCGTACTTGGTATCATCTCGGAAAATAATTCTCTAATAAATTCAAAAATGAATTTTTTTATTTTAGAGAGCAAGGAAATAGAGTTATCTTAAAACAAACATTTGTAAAAATTTAATAAAGCAGAATAATTTTTTATAACATTTTAATTACGAATTTTAAAAAGCAAAATACTACTTTTAGAAATATATATTAATCAGTCCCCTATTTTCTAAGAAACTTTTAAAAATCATTCATTCTACAACGGTCATTCTGTTTTCTAAAAGAAATATAAACAAAATTTCACTTTTATTTAAAAATATTTAAACCAAACAATAAAATTAAAATATTTTGAAAATAAATATTTCATTTCATTTATATAGCAAAAGCAACATAAATGAATATTATCGATCAAAGGTTAAATTTTCAATTTGTGGCGCTAAGTTAGATATTGGGAGCAAGGTGAAACGGTTAAAATAGAAAAATGTATTTCAATAGAATGGCACATGTTGTTGAACAGTCCTCTTGGGTCCGAAGATCTGACAGGTCGAGAATCCAATGCAATTTTACTTTCCTTGGAGGAGGAAATTGCTTTTGTTCCAATCCATATCTAACTCATTTTATTTTGGGTAATTTGCAGCGAGATTCCTTAACTCTAAATCAATTATACCAATAAATTGATCAACCCAATTTCAATCCAATATCCCCTTAACTTTCAATTTTCTTGACACACTATTGAAGGATCAAAACTCCAAAAAGTCCTTGACATATCTCACTAATTACATGAGAAAAAAAAATTCAAAAAAATATATAAATTTCAGAAATATATATATTAAATTTTGAAAAATATATAAAATTCGAAAAGAAAAATATAAAATTCAAAAAATTATATAGAATTCCGAAAAACATATATAAATTAAAAATATATAAATATAAATTTCCAAAACATATATAAATTTTGAAAAAAATATATAAAATTCAAAAAAATATATAAAATTCAAAAAATATATATATTAAATTTTGGAAACAAATATCAAATTCAAAAACATATATAAATTTATGGAAAAAAAATATAAAATTCGGGGAAAATATAAATTTTGAAAAATATATATTATATTTCGCAAAACATATATGAATTTTGAAAAAAAATATAAAGTTCGGAAAAATATATATAAAATTCAAAATATTATATAAAATTTGGAAAAACATATATAAATTTTGGAAAAATACATAAAATTCAGGAAAAAAATATAAAACTCGAAAAAATATAAAACTCGAAAAAATATATATTAAATTTTGGAAAAAAATATAAAATTTGAAAACATATATAAATTTCTGAGAAAATATATAAAATTCAGTGAAAAATATAAATTTTAAAAAATACATATTAAATTTCGAAGAAAATACATCAATTTTGAATATATATATAAAATTCATAAAGAAAATATATAAATTCGAAATCAAACTTTTATTTTGGTTGTTTGAAATTTTAATTAAGGTATACTTGTATAGTTGTATACCTTATGTTAATGTTAGAATATATATATATATATATATATATATATATATATATATATATATATATATTTTTATATATTTTTTCAAAATTTATATATGTTTTTCAAAATTTAATATATATTTTTTGAAATATAAATTTTCCTCCGAATTATTTATATTTGTTTCCGAAATTTAATATATTTTTCTTCAAATTTTATATTTTTTCCAGAATTTTATATATTTTTCCAAAATTTATATATGTTTTCAAAATTTATATATATATTTTTAATTTATATATGTTTTTCTGAATTTTATATTTTTTTCAAAATTTAATATATATTTTTGAATTTTACATTTTTTTGGAATTGAATATATATATTTTTGAATTTTATATATGTGCTTTTTCAAAATTTATATATTTTTTGAATTTTATAATTTGTTTTTACTAATTTTAGATTTTTAAAAAAATTTATATATATATATATTTAAAATTTATATTTTTTACATTAAAGTAAGGGTACAAGAGTAATTTTAAGTCCAAAAAACCCTCTAGGAGGTGTCAGTGCAAGAAAATTGAAAGTTCAGAGAGTTGTTGAACAGAAATTGGGTTGACCAATTTCTAGGTGCAAATTACCCTTTTATTTTTTACCCAGTAATACTATTAGCTACATTATTGAACATTAGCTGAGAATACGAAAGACGGGTATGTTTTGGAGAATACAAAACACACTATATACAATTTAATAGTGGATCCAATTCAGGCCCAGTGGGGGCAGCTGAATTTTTATTATTTTTTTATTTATACATCTTTTAGTTTAAATTTTGGAATATTTAGTCTTTAGCTCTCACTGAATTTTTTATTTTTTATATTTTTTATCCTTAAATTTAAGATATTCACATTTAGTCTCCACAACAAACCCTAGATCCCTCCCTAATGTAACATAGTCTCAATATCCAAATATTTTATGGTGGAACCATGTTAATGTGAGAGAAGTGTTAGGGATTTTACACTCGTCCAAGAACACTAATTAGGGAATCCAAACCCTCTATTTGAAGCCGTGTGTACCTGCAAATTAGAAAACGCACACAAACACACGCCAACACAATTGACACAAAGATATATGCGTGGCTTGGCAAAATCAGCCTACGTCCACAAAGAACTATTTCACTAACGATCAAAGAGAGGATTACAATACGCACATAGTGTTTCACTCACACGTGTATCGCTCACCCTTACCGGTGTTTCACTCACATCAAGAAGAATACTAAATTGTATGTCTTCATATTCTCTCTCTCTATTGTGCACTCACTCTGTGCACTTCCTGTGCTTCACTCGCACTAGGTGTTTCACTCACACCGGTACCGGCCTATTCTAGCTCTCTGGCCGGTACACAAAATACAATAGGCATCACCTATATTTTTAGGAGAGGCTGGAGTGGAGGAAAAGTCAATCAATCCAATTAGGAATTGACCTCCTACTTAATTAAAGATTGCTTGATGGCTAAGTTATATTCCCCCTTAAGAAATGAGTCACAAAATATAACAATCTTCAGTCAAATAGAGATATTTGCTGCCCAAGTTTACTTTCCATGCAAGGAAAGGAGCCATACTCTAACAATCTCTCACTTGACGACTTTCCATCCAATCAATCAACTCCATCAATGATCATTATGGTTCCCTCATTCCTGTCTTCAAGCTTGAAGACCCACTAAAGTTCAGCACAACTTCAGTTCCTCTATTGTCAGCACTTTGGTCAACATGACCATGTTGATAGCTCCTATTGCATGAGCAATAGCTAGACATCTGCAGAACATGCGACCTTCTGTCTTGCAACCACTGTCGCCTCTGACTTCGCCTTGCAAACTTTATCGCGTCTATATTCTTTTTCCCTTTCACTGAGAAACTTTCCGGTTATTGCATATAAAACTCCTCCTTTAGGTCACCTTGGAGGAAAACAAATTTGCCATCTAACAACTACGGATTCAAACCCTCTGCTTCAACAATGCTTGAATGAATGGTATTCAGTTTCACAGTTGAAGAATAAAGAGCTTTCTTCCCTACCGGCAACTCGGTTAACTTCCATGTCTTGTCGGAGATAAGAGACTTCATCTCATCTTCCATTGCAAGCTCCCACTAGCTCGCAACTGTTGCACTGCATGCTTCATCATCACATTTTGGTTCATCTCCATCTGTGAGCAACAAATAATTCAGGTATCTCCGATTCGGCACATGCGGCCGTGAAGTCCTCCCTAAACACAAAATTAGGAGTCGGAGTTTGCGGTGTATCATCATGTTGAGAATTTCCATCTGCAATCTGTTCTTCTGACTGAGTACTCTCATTGTCTTGAACATCATCTAACTCAACACACACATGATCACTGTGTTGTAGGATCTGAGGTCATTGCGTGTCTATCCTTGTACATCACATTTTCATTGAACACTACATCTCTGCTTCGGATCACCTTTCGGTTCTGATCGTCCCACATGCGGTAACCATACTCATCACCGCTGTATCCAATGAAAGTACACTTCTATGATTTGAGATCAAGCTTACCCTTGACATTATCACTAACATATACATATGCAACACAACCAAAAACTTTTAAATGTGAAAGTGTTTCTGGTATTTTGTGCTCTAATGGTACTGATGGACCTCGATTGATTAAGTATGTTGTTGTACTGACTGCTTCTACCTAGAATTGTTTTGACAACCCTACCTGAATACGCATGCTTTTGGCTCTCTTAGTCAATGTCTGGTTCATACGTTCTGCTATGTCATTATGTTGTGGTGTATGGGGAACAGTCTTCTCTAATATAATACCGTTCTCATAGCAAAAGTTTTTGAATCCGGTGTCCTGATATTCTCCAATATTATCGATCTTAATTTCTTTATCTTCAAACCCATCTCATTCTCTACCATAGCCTTCCATTTATTGAACACATCGTACATCTCAGATTTATGTTTCAAGAAATAAACCCATACCTTCCTAGAATGGTCGTCAATGAAGGTGACAAAAAAGGACTTTCTGCCATGAGATGAGACATTTGCTAGCCCCCGACATCAATGTGAACTAGCTTAAGCTTCTCCTTTCTGAGAATTCTTCCGTTGCTCTGGAAACTAACCTTTTTCTTCTTACCGAATACACAATCCTCACAGAATTCAATGTCAACTGATTTCAAGCGGGGTAATTTTCCTTTTGAGAAAATAACCTTAAGTTCATTTTCACTCATGTGACCTAACCTCTGGTGCCACAGGTTGTGATCCTCTTTGCATTCTGCAACTGCTATCAACGTGCTAGGCTTGGTGGTAGTGTAGAGCGTACCAATCTTCTTTTCTCGTGCTATAATCATAGCTCCTCTAGAAACTTTCCACTCATCATCTTTGGAAGTGGTTACATGACCTTCACTCGCTAACTGACCTACTGAGATCAGGTTCTTCCCCAAGTCTAGAATGTGTCTCATATCCCTTAGCTTCCATATCGATACATTAAGTCTGGTATGTACTTCACCCTTGCCAACAACACTGCAGGGCTGACCTAGATAAACCTTGCCGAGGTTTCCAAGTGCATAGCTCTCAAGGAGCTCTCGACTTGAGGTGGAATGGAATGATGCTCTAGAGTCCAAGACCGAAAAATTTGCTTTGCTCTCCAAAAATCATATCAACGCATCATCTACTTCTTCTAAGACAATGTTTGCCTCACTCTTGTTATCCGCTACCTTCTGCACTGGCTTTTGAAGTGACTAGTTTTTCCACAATTCCAACACTCGATCTCTTTTGAATTTCTGGGACCTCGAGACTGTGATCTTCCCAGTCTCGACTTGGAACGTCCACAACTTTGATTTCCGCCTTTCTTCCTGTTCGAACCTCTGCCTTTGTTGTCAACATTCAATGTTGAGCTACTGTTAAAAATGTCTGACGTATGTCTTCTGATCTCTTCTGTGAGTACCATACTCACTACGGAATCATACTGTAACGGTTCTTTCCCTGAAAAGCTACTGATCGCAGCCACTATGGCGCTCCAACTATCAGGCAATTGGCTTAAAACTAAAGTCATTTTCATTTTGCCAGTGATTGACATATCAACTGATTTCAACTGCCCAACAATTTATTTAAGAATATTGAGATATTCACTGACCTTTCCATTCTCAGAATTCTTCAAATTGACCAATCTTTTGATGAGATGTATCATGTTTACTGCAGACGGCTGTTCGTACATGTTCGAAAGAGCATCCATGACAGACCTTGTTGTCTTCTCATTCCTTATGTTGAATGCAACGGAGTTTGACAACGTCAATCTGATCATACTGAGACCCTTTCAATCCAAGATTTTTCAATCCTCTTATTTCATCATTCTAGCTTGTCCTCCAATGGTAAGTACAAATTCTTCTAAAATAACACGTCCTTAATTTGCATCTTCCAATAGGCAAAGCTTGTACCATCAAACTTGTCAATCATTACTGCATTTTCTTCTCCCATAGCTCCCATTGAACCTTTTTGAGCTGTTCGGAGTTGAATCACGCAAAACCGATCATACGGTTGTGTCCGAAACGGTTCAAAACCTTAAGAACACCTCTTGCTGATGATGTGGCAGTCCCTGATGATGTGACGTCATTGCTGAAGTGGCCGAGTACTCGGTAACTGTATTGTCGAGTACTCGGTAAAACCCCCTTTGAGTACTCGGTAACTTCCTCTTCGAGTACTCAGTGACTTCTCCGTCGAGTACTCGGTAACTAAAGACTTCACTCATCTTCTCCGGCGAGGCGCGTCACCGGATTGGTTTTTCTGGCGATCTGCGCGTGGGATCTCTAGCCGAAAAATTTCGGCGGCGCGTGGAGGCTCCGATTCCAGCGCGGCCAACGGGGTTCGCTTCATCTTATCGAGGCGATGCTCCTGGTGTGGTTGGTTTCTGATTTTGTGCACTTTGATCTTTAAAGCAGGACCAGAACGTTACGGCTTCAGGAATTGCTCCAACCTGGGGCTTTGATACCACTTGTTAGGATTTTTACACCCGCCCAAAAACACTTATTAGGGAATCCAAACCCTTTGTTCGAAGAAGTGTGTACCTGCAAATCAGAAAATGCACACAAACACACACCAACATAATTGACACAAAGATATATGCGTGGTTCGGCCAAATCAGCCTACGTCCACAGAGAGCACCGTTTCACTAATGATCAAAGAGAGGATTACAATACGCACATAGTGTTTCACTCACACGTGTATCACTCACCCTCATAGGTGTTTCACTCACACCAAGAAGAATACTAAACTGTATGTCTTCCTATTATCTCTCTCTCTATTGTGCACTCACTCTGCGCACCGCCTATGCTTCACTCGCACTAGGTGTTTCACCCACACTGATACCGGCCTATTCTGGCTGGTACACAGAATACAATAGGTTAGACCTATTTTTATAGGAGAGACTGTAATGGAGGACAAGTAAATCAATCATATTAGGAATTGACCTCCTACCTAATTAAGAATTTCTTGATGGCTAAGTTATATTTCCCCTTAAGAAATGAGTCACCAAATATAACAATCTTCAATTAAATAGATATACTTGTTGCCCAAGTTTACTTTCCACGTAGGAAAAGGAATCATGCTTTAACAAGAAATATGTGAGAGTACATTCAATAACACTTTTCTAGTTCCAAATACTCCATATATATATATATATATTTCACTAGTGTTTTCTAAATTAGAAGGCTATTGTAGTTTTTACGCATTTTTTAATACCAAATAATGTAAAATTGGAAAGCCTTCGGTGCCTGAAAGTTTAGCCAAATATGTGCAAACTGCAAAGTGCAAATCATTCATCCATCCAGTATCCCTGCATTTTCAGAAAGAAGACTACTTCTATATAAATGCAAACTTTGTACAATTTTTTTATAAAGATGCATGGGAAGGAAGACCCATCCTCATTGGCTACAAGCCTATGACTACAAGCATAATCAAATTATCATAATTAGTACTTGTACAATTTCTACATAATAGTGTATCAGATTAAAGTAGATTCAGAATATTGATTATTTTGCTAGAGGTCATAGACCGCCTGTATATATGACAATGCAGGGCTTATTTTTTAAGCAATCTTTCTGGAAATTATTGGAGACACAAGCAAGGTCTGTTCATGTTAAGGATTTCAGTACCTCTTGATTTGATGATAAACTCCTTTGTAGATTATTAGAAGAGGGGAGCGGATCATCTCCATTGAATTCTTTCACTACCAGTCACAAGGCGCTGAGGTGGTGCCTAGGTGGATGGTTTTGTGGGTTCCATCTGGTCAACTTTTAGACTTTGTATAAAGAGAGAAAATACGTATAAATTTTGTATAGCTATATATATACACTGTGTGTATAACTATGTGCCATATTGTATTCCCTCCAAAACTCCCTTCACCCAATAATTTTCCCCCCAAAATTCTACCGCCTAATAATTTTTACCCCCAAAGCTGAAAATTGTTTCATGTAATGTAATAAAAAATTTGTCTGATATAAAATATTTTCTCTTTCTTCTTGCCAAAACTCTCTCCCCTATTTCCTATATTGCAAAGAATACCCTATATGATTTCAGATTTTACTTGGGAGGATTTCAAATCGAGGTCTGTGTTGGAGTGTGTTAGTATGGAGAGAGTTCCTCTATAATCACAATACTGGATTTTCTCATCGGGATCAATTGAGTTGTCGATCTTAGATTATTGAACATTGAACTCTTATTTCTGAATGTACCGATGGATTAAGGTGAGAATCTTAACTTCTAACTAATATTCTTCTTTTCAATTATTGAAAACCTAACTTGATGAACCACGACTCCATGGTCACAGCGTGATTAATAGCCCTCTGACTCAGGACATCAGAGTTGCAGATGATCGTTCCGAGCTAGACATATCTAGCTTGGGGGGCCATGGAGTTGTCTAACAGACATCAGTGCTTTTTTCTAATTTTATGTATATAATATTCTTATTTTGTATATAGACATGTATATGTGTTGTTTTGTTAGTCATAATTTTGTGTTACTTTGAATTGTTTTGCAATATGTATGTGCTGGCCTTGAAATTCTATTTCGGACAATAATTATTATTTTGATATTAAAAAAACATTTAAAAACGTGTTTGATACTAATATAACTTTGAGATAAGTGTTTTAGCAAGAACAGGAGAATGGTTCAGAAAGAATACAAACACAAAAAGCGATAAACGATAAAGTAACTCAAGCGCAAAATCGAAAAAGGACAAAGTGGTCAACGAAAGGCGAAAGCTGAAGACTCAAGACCCGGGGTAGATAGGTCGGTGTGAGAATATTGTAACAAGGTATTCTATGCATTGATTGATCTTATAAGCTCAAGTAATTAAAGAACCGAACTTAAAACGGGACAAAAAAAATGAACCTTGAAACAATTTCTTGGAGTCACCCAGTCGACTGGCCAAGCAATGGTAGTCGACTGGCTAAGAAATGGCAGCCGACTGGCTGTGACCCAGTCGACTGGCCAAGGGCCCAGCCGACTGGATGAAACAGAGAGTTATAAACATATTTGATTGCCTGAGGCAATCGATTAGCTCTCTTGAGGCAGTCGACTGACCATAACCGTTGGGAAAAATATTTTAAAATACAGCTTGGAGGCAGTCGACTAGTGCCTATAGGCAGTCGACTGAGTGCTTCAGTATTTTAATAAAAAGAAAATATGAAAAATATTTTTGCCCATTACTTTGTGTTTGTTCTTGCTACTTTTCAGATCTCACTCTCCAAATTTCCTAGGGTGAGATTCACTCTCCAAACCCTAATGCTTCACTATATATAGAATGAGATATGAGATTGAAAGACAAGGTTCTTGTGTGAGAAATTTTCTGAAAAATCTTCATATCTCATTTTCTCTCAAGTACTCTTTGAAAAGTCTTTTGAAAGCAAGAAGCAATAAATCTCGTTTTCACTCAAATCATTTTGAAGATTTAAACTCTAGCTCTTTGCTTATTCTCTCATTGAATTTATCTTTTGAGAATATATATCTAGAGTTTTTGAAATATCACCTAAAAATACTTGAGCTTATTTTGATCTATCTTCCAGAAAAACCTTAGGGTTTTTGAGAGTTTTTTATTCTTGAGTGATATATTGATTGCATACACAAATTTGTGATCTTGGGTAAGTGAAGCTCATTGTTTCAAGGGAGGATTGTTCTCTTGATTGTGTGACGAGCTAGTTAGCTCTTGTGTAAAGATTTTGCTATTCCACCTATTGAAGGAAGAGTCATAGTGTGAGGATTGGGAAAGTCTCAAGGAAGGGGATTCTTTGAGCCGAGGACTAGGAGTTACCGAACCTCGTAAAAATCACGGTGTCAATCTCTCTATCTCTATCTCCTTATTTTGTTATCTTGCATGCTTAATTTATATTATGAAAAATAACTTGATAAATTAAATTAAGTGTTTCATTGTAAACTTATTTTTTTTAACAAATATAGAAAATTGTGGTTATTGCTAGTAATTGTTAAAAAGAACTTAACAATTGTTTTTAAACCCTATTCACCCCCTTCTAGGGCTAATTAGTGACTAACAATTGGTATCAAAGCATAATCTCTACTTGTTTTAGACTTAACCGTGTTAGAGAATGATCATGACCTCAAATGTAGTCACTCACGTAGAAAGACAATCCAACAATAGGCCCCCATGGTTTGATGGTTCAAACTATAGTTATTGGAAGACTAGAATGGTAGACTTTCTTCAAGCTATTGATTATCAAATTTGGCATGTTATTGTTGATGGACCTTTTACTATAACCAAAGTAGTAGATGGAAAAATTATCCCTAAATTGTCAAACGAATGGGATAAGGATGAGCGTAGACTTATGTCATTTAATGCTAAAGCTAAGGTAAATCTAAATTGTGCCTTAAGTCCAAATGAATTTAATCGTGTTTCTACTTGCTCCACGGCTAAAGAAATGTGGGATAAACTTGAAGTAACTTATGAAGGTACTACTCAAGTTTGAGAATCTAAAATTGATATACTTATACATGAATATGAATTATTTGTCATGAAGAAAGAAGAAAATATCAATTCTATGATTTCTCGCTTCACTAATATTTTGAATGGACTAAAGCATCTTGGTATAATTATTCCTAGATCCGATGCGGCACACAAAGTCCTTAGAAGCCTTCCGGTCAAATGGGATGCAAAAGTGACGACAATTAAAGAAGCACACAATCTTAGCACAATGAGCCTTGATGAGATTTTTAGGTCTCTTCTCACTTGGGAAATCACCTTAAAATCTCGTGAATAAGACACCAAGCCTCTACCAACATTGAAGCAAATGAGCAAATTGAAGAAGAGTTAGATGAAGACATTGCCTTGATCACCCAAAGATTTAAGAGATTTCTTCTAAGAAACAAGGCTAACGGCAGGAGATTCATAAAAAGCAATGAGCCAAGAGGCGAGACTAGCAAGAGGCAGCCTATAACTTGCTTCACTATGGAAAACCGGGGCACTATAGAAGTGAGTGTTTCAAGCCCAAAAAGGAGAATGAGAAATGGCCAAACAAGATGACCATGAATGCTACATGGGATGACTATGATTCTTGTGATTCGTATGAAGAAGAAAATGGCGAGGAAATATCAAATCTTTGTCTCATGGCAAATGAAGATGAGGTACATTTAAATTCACAAGTATTAGATAAATCAATTATGTCATATGATGAGCTACTATTCTCCTATAATGAATTGCAAGATGCATTTGAAGAATTGCATGATGAATTTGAAAGATTAGCTAGTAAACACATTTTACTTAAGAAAACTAAATCTTCATGTAGTCCTACTTGTTTCACCATAGTAGATTCAAATATAACGGATGACAAAAACATTGAGATAGAAAAGGAAAATGTGTTATTGAAAAAGACTATAGATGATCAAATAAACATCTTAACAAAATTCACAAAAGGAAAAGAAAATTTGAGCATTATGTTAGGAAGACAAAGAAGATCATTTGACAAAAGTGGTTTAGG
Organism: Cornus suecica; assembly: GCA_963922005.1. Classification (NCBI taxonomy): domain Eukaryota; kingdom Viridiplantae; phylum Streptophyta; class Magnoliopsida; order Cornales; family Cornaceae; genus Cornus; species Cornus suecica. The sequence goes on from OY998239.1 coordinate 48,190,648, forward strand.
GTATAATGCTTTTAACAAAGATGCATTTATATTGAAAAAGAGAAAATCATTGAGACATATTTTTTCAAAACAATCATCTCACTCACACTCAATTGATCACAAACATGTTACATGTTATTATTGCAAGAAAAATGGTCATAGGGCAAATGTATGTTTTCTAAGAAAGAAGAAAGTTGTCTCAAAAATATTTTGGGTTTCAAAAGGAACCATTGCATGTCTACGTACAAAGGGAAATGTGGTAACTAAAACATTTTGGGTTCCAAAAGGAACTATTGCATCTATCTCTAACCTTAGTGGACCCAAAAGAGATTGGGTACCAATGAACGTTACTTAAATTTGTTTTGCAGGTATGATTGAAATCCGCCTCAAAAGAAGATGGTTTATTGATAGCGGATGCTCAAGGCATATGATGGGAGACAAATCAAAATTCATGTCTTTAAAATCATATGAAGGAGGGAGCGTTACTTTTGGAAACAACTCTAAAGGAAAAATCATTGGAATTGGATCCATCGGTATATCTTCCTCTCTATCTATAGATAATGTGCTTTTAGTTGATGGATTGAAACATAACTTGTTTAGCATTAGTCAATTATGTGACAAAGGTTATGATGTTACTTTTAGGTTAAATGCATGCATAGTTGAGAAAGATGGAAAACAATTGTTCAATGCCAAAAGAAATGGAAATTTATATACTATGTTGCTTTATGAATTGCATGAACAAGACGTTAAGTGTTTTGTCACATCTAGCGAAAATAGTTGGTTATGACATAGACGCTTAGGACATACTAGTATGGATCTCATTCATCGTTTATCTAAAAATGAGTTAGTCAAACGCCTCCCGAAGACTAATTTTTCAAGAGATAAAATATGTAGTACATGTTAAATAGGCAAACAAGTAAAATCCTCTTTCAAACGAAAGAAAGACATTACCACTTCTAGACCATTAAAGCTACTTCACATGGACCTTTTTGGTCCGGAGAGAACGACTAGCTTAGCCGGGAAACTCTATGTACTTGTTATAGTCGATGATTACTCTAAATTTACTTGGGTTCACTTTCTTGCTCATAAAAATGAAACTCACTCCATTTTTGGTAAATTTTATAGAATCATTCAAAATGAAAAAGAGTTGAAAATCAAGAAAATTAGAAGTGATAGGGGTAAAGAATTTGATAATCAAGATCTAGAGAAATTATGTGATGAACTTGGTGTATCTCATGATCTCTCGGCTTCAAGATCTCCTCAACAAAATGGTGTGGTTGAAAGAAAGAATAGATCTTTGCAAGAAATGGCTAGAACCATGTTAAATGAACACAACCTTCCCCGAAGCCTTTGGGCGGAAGCGGTAAATTTTGCCTATCATGTCATAAATAGAGTTATCATTCGAATGAAATTGGAAAAAACACCTTATGAGTTATGGAACGGTCGAAAACCCAATATTGGGTATTTCAAGGTGTTCGGTTGTAAATGCTTTGTACAAAATGATAAAGATAACTTGAGAAAGTTTGACTCCAAATTGGATGAAGCAATTTTCTTAGGCTATTCCTCAATAAGTAGAGCCTTTAGAGTTTTTAACAAAAGGACTTTAACCATGGTCGAGTCTATCCATGTTGTTTTTGATGAATCACTACCACTACCATTACCTAAGGTTGACCTAGATGATGATGAAGTTGTAGGGATTGAGGATAGCTTAAATAACCTTAATATCTCCAACTCATCAAGTAGGCAAATGGACAGGAGTGAAGATGGGAATCAATCTAATGATGACTTGAGAAGCTCAATTCCTTCTTCTTTGAGGGTTGTACACAACCACCCTCTTAACCAAGTCATAGGCAATCCTTCACAAGGTGTTAGCACAAGATCTCAACTTAGAGACTTATGCAATCACATGGCTTTTGTGTCTCAAATCGAACCCAAGAACTTCCACGAAGCTCAATGTGATGATTCTTGGATCATGGCTATGCAAGAGGAGCTAAATCAATTTGAACGTAATCAAGTTTGACATTTAGTTCCTCAACCCACACATCAAACTATAATAGGTACAAAATGGATTTTTCGAAATAAAAAGGATGAAAATGGAGTGATTATTCGAAACAAAGCAAGATTGGTAGCTTAAAGTTACAATCAAGAGGAAGGCATTGACTATGATGAAACATTTGCACCCGTAGCTAGATTAGAAGTAATTAGAATGCTTCTTGCATTTACATCATCTAGAAATTTTAATCTTTATCAAATGGATGTCAAAAGTGTTTTTCTAAACGGAACTATAGATGAAGAAGTGTTTGTAAAGCAACCACCCGGTTTTGAAAATGAACTTTTTCTAAATCATGTTTACAAATTATCTAAAGCCTTGTACGGTTTAACGCAAGCTCCCAGAGCTTGGTATGAGAGGCTTAGTGATTTCTTGATTCAAAATGGGTTTTCAAAAGGAAAAGTTGATAATACACTCTTTACAAAATCAGTCAAGAACAACTTGTTTCTTATCCAAATATATGTTGACAACATTATATTCGGATCAACAAATGCTTCTCTTTGCACAAAATTCGCAACAAGTATGCAGAATGAATTTGAAATGAGTATGATGGGTGAGTTGAACTTCTTCTTAGGGTTGCAAATCAAACAAAGCGTGGATGGCTTATTTGTTAGCCAATCCAAGTACACTAAATATTTGCTAAAGCGATTTGGTATGGAGGAAGCCAAACATGCCATAACGCCTATGAGTACCTCTATTAAGCTAGACAAAGACGAAAATGGAAAATGTGTTGACATCACAAAATATAGAGGCATGATTGGAAGTTTGCTTTACTTAACCGCTAGTAGACCGGATATAATGTTTAGCGTATGCTTATGTGCTCGTTTTCAATCTTGTCCTAAAGAATCTCACTTGCTAGCCGTAAAACGTATTTTTTGCTATCTTAGTGGGACAATTAATTTAGGATTGTGGTATCCACATAACACTACACTTGATCTCATTAGTTATTCGGATGCCCATTTTGTGGGATGTAAAGTGGATAGGAAAATCACAAGCGGTACATGTCACTTTCTAGGACACTCCCTAGTATTATGGTCAAGTAAAAAGCAAAATTCCGCTGCCTTGTCTACTGCTGAAGCCGAATACGTTGTCGGCGGTAGTAGTTGCGCTCAAACTCTTTACATTAAGCAATAATTACTTAATTTCGGACTTGTCTTCAATCATGTACCCATTAAATGTGACAATACTAGTGTTATTTACATCTCAAAGAATCCTATTCAACACTCACACACAAAGCACATTGAGATTAGGCATCACTTCTTACGGGATCATGTAGCTAAGGGCGATGTTGAATTAGTTTTTATTGACACTAAAAATCAATTAACGGATATTTTCACAAAACCTCTCTCGGACGAACCTTTTTCAAAAATTCATAGAGAAATTGGGATGGCCATGGATTTTGAAGTAATAACTTAGTTTTCACAAAACCTTATCTACTATCTCGGCTTTCAAAATATTTTTTTTTATTTTTGAAGGCCAGTCGATGGCCTCATAAATGGCCAGTCGACTAGGTGAACCAGAGAGTTTTTGCGTTTTCTATTTACTTCAGCCAGTCGACTGCCTACCTTTGGCCAGCCGATTGGGTCATGAGCCAGTCGACTGCTTCCATTTAGACAGTCGATTGTCTCTACGCGATCTCTGTTTTAAAACCTCATTTCTCTTCGTCTTCTCTCCACTCTCTCCACGATTTCTCCCATCTCTTCCCTATTTCAAGCCCTCAATTCACATCTCATTCATTTCCCCACTTCCCCACGACCTTCTTCTTCATTCTCTTCACTTATATCTCATCTATACACATATACATACACATATATATATACCTACAACCTATCTCCTCTTCTATCCACTAATTCTTCTTTTCTCTCTCCCAAACTGTTTCCTTTTCTCTTAGTTCTCATCTCCCTTATAGCACCCAAACCCGTGCCCATTGCTCCTACTCGTAAGAGAACCCGTCGAGGTGGAAGCTCCACTACTGCACCTCCTCCACTACGACCTGAGTCCCCTGTTTAAGAGGAAACTAATTATGAGGATGAAATTGGTCCGATGTCCATCTCTGCTCTTCCCGGCAATGATGAAGACAAAATTCATCTTTTCGAGACGAAATTCATCCATCAAAAAATTGCTCGGTGTCGCATTGTGACTCAATCTCTATGCGAAGAGATTGATGCAAATATGTTCAATCTCTTCCAAAATATGGGTTGGGGCTTCTTTATTTCGCTCAATGTTCTTCATTACTCGCATGCCGTCAAAGCATTCTACACAAATCTACAAAATCCGCCTCAACCGAGTACCCCTACCACTACTTTCCGCTCTGATGTTGCGGGAAAATCCTTTAACCTCACTAAAGCCATAATCAATGATGCATTTTAGCTCCCTCCAGGTGGCATTTCCTACTACTGTCCATCTATTTGGTACTTTTCTAATGAATTCGATCTTCTCGAAGAAGTTCAGGCAATGTCGGTCAACAAAGACACTACCACAATTGCCGAATTTCCATCTTCCTCGCTTACTCCCGAGGATCGACTTGTGCACAATATTATCACATATTCCATATTGCCCAAGTCCAGAAGCCGGAGTCTTGTGTCGATAATGGAATCCTTTCTTGTCTTTTGTGTCATGACCGGTCGAAAGGTCAATTTAGCCTTCATCTTCACTTCTGCAATCCTTGAGTGCTAGAAAAAGAATGGCATTCTCATCTTTCCCACCTATATTTCTTATCTTCTTGCACAGTGCAATGTTCCGCTTCATGAAGAACCTTCAGAGCACAATCCTATTTTTCTTGATGGCACTCATCTCAAGCATATGCACATTAGAAAAAATGCCAATGGGGTGTTGGTCTCTCTAAAGGATGCTCCTCCAGCGGACCAAACAGGTCCATCCGTTCCTCTTCCCGAAGCTCCGACTTCTTCATTTCCTTCACTAGGCAGCTCCTTCGACATTCCTAATTTTGGGTTCGGTGGCAATCCCGAAACCCTCAATCAAATTCTGGAGGTCGTTAAGCGTAATGAAGAAGCCCACAAAAAGATTGTTGAGGACATGAAGCGCCTTGAGGAGAAGGTCGACCGCATCACCACAGCTATGGAAGCTCTTTGCCACGATCCTCCGCCTTTTTGATGTAGCCAAAGGGGGAGAATTTTTAGGTCTTTATGTGTTTGGCCGTAGCTTATATTTTGCATAACATAGGTGCCTAGCTTGCTTTGTGTTGTTTTTATTTTTGCTCTATGTTTTATTATCTCGTGTGCCGTTGTAGTAGTAAAACAACATGTATCGAATTGCAAAACTTAAATGAAAATGTTGTTTCTATTATCTTTCAATGCATTATCTAAATGTCTATCGAATTGTAAAATTTATTTCCTAAGGGGGAGCATCGAAAGAACAATGAAAGATGCACACATTAAGGGGGAGTATCACTTGATACCTCACCAAATATGCGCAAACACAAAATGTTTTGTCAACATAAAAAAAGGGGAGATTGTTGGCCTTGAAATTCTATTTCGGACAATAATTCTTATTTTGATATTAACAAAACATTTAAAAACGTGTTTAGTACTAATATAACTTTGAGCTAAGTGTTTCAGCAAGAACAGGAGAATGATTCGGAAAGAATACAAACACAAAAAGCGATAAGCGATAAAGTAACTCAAGCGCAAAATCAAAAAAGGAAAAAGTGGTCAACGAAAGGTGAAAGTGGAAGACTTAAGACCCGGGGTAGATAGGTCAGTGTGAGAATATTGTAACAAGGTATTCTATGCGTTGATTGATCTTATAAGCTCAAGTGATTAAAGAGCCAAACACAAAATGGGACAAAAAAAAAACAAATCTTGAAACAATTTCTTGGAGTCACCTAGTCGACTAGCCAAGCAATGGCAACGGACTGGCTGTGACCCAGTCGACTAGCCAAGGGCCCAGCCGACTGGATGAAATAGAGAGTTATAAACATATTTGATTGCCTGAGGCAGTCGATTGGCTCTTTTGAGGCAGTCGACTAGCTCTCTTGAGGCAGTCGACTGGCCATAGCCGTTGGGAAAAATATTTTAAAATACAGCTTGGAGGAAGTTGACTAGTGCCTATAGGCAGTCGACTGGGTGCTTCAGTATTTTAATAAAAAGTAAATCAGAAAAATATTTTTGCCCATTACTTTATGTTTATTCTTGCTACTTTTAAGATCTCACTCTCCAAATTTCCTAGGGTGAGATTCACTCTCCAAACCCTAATGTACCACTATATATAGAATGAGATATGGGATTGAAAGACAAGGTTCTTGTGTGAGAAATTTTCTGAAAAATCTTCCTCTCTCATTTTCTCTCAAGTACTGTTTGAAAAGTCTTTTGAAAGCAAGAAGCAATAAATCTCATATTTCACTCAAATCATTTTGAAGATTTAAACTCTAGTTCTTTGCTTATTCTCTCATTGAATTTATCTTTTGAGAATATATATCTAGAGTTCTTGAAATATCACCTAAAAACACTTGAGCTTATTTTGATCTATCTTCCATAAAAACCTTAGGGTTTTTAAGTGTTTTTGATTCTTGAGTTATATATTGATTGCATACACAAATTTGTGATCTTGGGTAAGTGAAGACCATTGTTTCAAGGAAGGATTTTTCTCTTGATTGTGTGACGAGCTAGTTAGTTCTTGTGTAAAGGTTTTGCTATTCCACCTATTGAAGGAAGAGCCATAGTGTGAAGATTGGGAAAGTCTCAAGGAAGGGGATTCTTTGAGCCAAGGACTAGGAGTTACCGAACCTCATAAAAATCACAGTGTCAATCTCTCTATCTCTATCTCCTTATTTTGTTATCTTACATGCTTAATTTATATTGTGACAAATATCTTGATAAATGAAATTAAGCCTTTCATTGTAAACTTACTTTTTAAACAAATATAGAGAATTGCAGTTATTGCTAGTAATTGTTAAAAAGAACTTAACAATTGTTTTTTAACCCTATTCACCCCCCTCTAGGGCTAATTAGTGACTAACAGTATGTATAATTGTCTGGTTTTGTCATATAATTTTTATATATACATTTTATTTTGCTTCGTTAGTATGCTTAGTTGCTTAATTCAGTGATTTTATATATTGGTCATAAGTTTGTGTTACTTTAAACTTTATTGCTAGTGAACTGTTTGATGAAATTCCTCAAAGACGAAGCTTAGCCCTAATTTAATTTAGCCTAGAAATCTCCATCACTTTATTTGCTCAGCTCAAATCCTAGAAAACTCCATCGTTTTCTCTACTCAGCCTCTAAAACTCCATCACTTTCACTGTCATAATCAAGGCACAACCCAACATTACATATTAGATATTTAGTGCGGCATATTTAGGTTTATAAGTTTTTTTTGGTTTATGCAACTGCAACATGGTATATTTTATGTCCATCTTCCATATTTTTCAATGGAAACTTCATGAAATTCCTGTTATAACAAAACCATTCCCATTTAAAGTGTTTACTAGTATACTACTATTTGTTCATTCTTTAGTTACTTTTTATTAGTATTATAGAAGACTCTATTGTTAAAGTGGAGCTCCAACCAGGCTTGAATTTTGTGAGTCCATTTGGTTTATACAGAGGAGAGTAGAAATAAACAAGAAGAGAACTAATTTGTGTATGTTTCTCCAAGTTCAGGGGAAGTTCAGTGCAATGGTAGTAGGTGGATTCTTGGGCTCAGCTCACCAGTGTCACAGAATAGTATGCTGACAATTGGAGACTACTACCATAACTTGTCCCAGGTATTAGTCATGTCACGCCCCGAATTCCTAGGACTCCGAAACCCGAGCCTAAGAGCTAAGGGAGTGATTGCGGAAGTAAAAATAAATGAGAACCAACGAAATTCAATCATCAAATACCCACGAAAGGGTAAAATGAGGTAAAATGATCTGATACCACGCTGTCACGCCCCTAAGATTCCCGAAACTCAAATCTAGAGAATCAGGGAATCTCCAAGGGATGACGCTAGTCAAGCGACTACTAGAGTCAACAACAACAAAGAGACACATGGAATAACAATAAAAATATACTCCATGTCAAGTAGAATGCTAGAAACTCACTAGCATCCTCCAATACCAACTGACACGCTCCTAAATTCCTAAGACTCCCGAACAGGGACATCCGAGGAATCCAGGATGTGATCCTTAATACAAATGACCAACTAAGACATCATTAACCAAGAAAACATATGGGTTAATGGTATAAATTGTATATTTAATACCCAAATGGATAATAAACAAAGCAGCGGAATCTAACGAAAATCCGGCAGAGTTCCGTTTGTAAATGGAACATCCGGACAACAACCACAACACAAGAACCTGCCAATAGCAATTCAATAATCACAATGGCTTCCAAGCCCCACATTCATCAATCCTACTAGGGCCGAGATAATGGAAAGAAACCAAAACCCCTCCAAACCCTCTAATAATCAACAGAGCCACAAATGCTCGAATAAGATACAGTAAAGCACCTAGCTGTGCAGAATAGATACAATAACCATCAGAAAGAATAAATACAGGAACTAAAGAATACATCAACAGGGATATGCCAACAGACTGGCTCCCAAAAGAAAATACATAACAATCCCATAACAATGGGTAGAGAAACTGAAAGTGGATACCTATCGTCCCCAAACCCAGTCGTGTTGCAACCGTGTAACAACTCGCTCCAACACTTGGTATAATATTGTCCGCTTTGGGCCCAGCCCGCACGGTTTTGTTCTTGGGCTCCTCCCAAAAGGCCTCATACCAATTGGAGACAATACTGCATATATAAGCACATCCCCAGACCTCCACCCGGGCGATGTGGGACATCACAATCACCCCCTCTTGGGACCCAGCGTCCTCGCTGGTGTTACCCACGGGCTTGTGCATGCACCCACACTTAATTCCGGCCGGGCTCTGGCTCTGATACCAATTGTAACAACCCGCTCCAACACTTGGTATAATATTGTCCGCTTTGGGCCCAGCCCGCACGGTTTTGCTCTTGGGCTCCTCCCAAAAGGCCTCATACCAATTGGAGACAACACTGCACATATAAGTACATCCCCAGACCTCTACCCGGGCGATGTGGGACATCACATCATGCACAAGCCCGTGGGTAACACCAGCGAGGATGCTGGGTCCCAAGAGGGGGTGATTGTGATGTCCCACATCGCCCGGGTAGAGGTCTGGGGATGTACTTATATGTGCAGTGTTATCTCCAATTGGTATGAGGCCTTTTGGGAGGAGCCCAAGAGCAAAACCGTGCGGGCTGGGCCCAAAGCGGACAATATTATACCAAGTGTTGGAGCGGGTTGTTACAATTGGTATCAGAGCCAGAGCCCGGCCGGAATTAAGTGTGGGAGCATGCACAAGCCCGTGGGTAACACCAGCGAGGACGCTGGGTCCCAAGAGGGGGTGATTGTGATGTCCCACATCGCCCGGGTAGAGGTCTGGGGATGTACTTATATGTGCAGTGTATGAGGCCTTTTGGGAGGAGCCCAAGAACAAAACCGTGCGGGTTGGGCCCAGAGCGGACAATATTATACCAAGTGTTGGAGCGGGGTGTTACAAACCGTAACTGCATCACCCAACGCAACTCCAAAACCTGTAACAAGGAAACAAAAGAAAGCTGCCGTTGCACTGCATCCTGCTCATAGCCGTATATTTCCTGCAACCTGGCGTGGAATACCAGGGGGCGAATGAAATTCCCCTATGAGCAAATAAGCTCAGTGGGAAAAGATATCCTAACTACCATATCCTCTGATAGTTTAGGTAAAGCTAAACCGTCTAATAAGATATAAATATAGCCCAACTAATCCCATTCACGCAAACCCAAGTCACACGCTCATATACTATCGTAAACGAGTATACGTAAGTATATAGGGAATATATCTATATATATACACATATATATATATAAATACACAACATGAGTCTCTAAGACTCGTACTCCAAGTACCCAACACCAGTAATCTACACTACTCTCACCAACGTACACTAGGTACACGATACTAAGGTCCAGTCTAACAAATCACCAAATTACTCACAACACAATTCAGAAGATCCAACCGAGGAGATCACACTTACCTCTAATATCCACAAGGAAACAAAATCCACCAATAGTACCAAGGAAGGCTCAAATCCTACACTCCGGTAACACAGGAAGGAAAACACCCACGTCCTTGCGTACTAACACAACCATCATCAATATATATGTATATATATATATACAATGTATATATATAACCAATCTCATCCCTCTCCTAGAGTAAGTCTGTACCTCAAGGATGGGATCACCCCATCATCTCACTATGCGAAAATCTCAATGCTATCTCCAACAAGTCAATAAGTCACCAACAGGATAAATCAATCACTAACACTTGCACTATAAGCTACAAAACCACCCGATCAATTCACTAAGAGTACAAGACCTCAACTCACAAGAACGACCACCTAAGGGTCAACAAAACGAAGCAAAGGAAAAGAGTTCCCAATGCTAACCAACAGATAACCAAGACAACGATGTCAAGGTTAAGATGCCACCAGTGAACAAGGAAAGAATACCAAGAGGGAACAAGGAAACCAAAAACGAATGGCCGAGAGTGGAAGTAATAAAAAGATGAATCCCAGAGATTTAATAGTTTTTAAGAAAAAGGTTTTCAAACTCGAACCAATCCTTTTGGTATCCATGCCCCTAACGTAAGAAGAACTCATATCACCTAGGTGGTGAAACCAACAACCCAGAAAAGAGAAAGGCAACACTATATGTGTGCACTGAACAACGACAAGCCTCAAAACCGAGACTTAAAAATGATCGGAAGCAAAGGTGAAACAATGGAACACCTTTCAAAACTCTACAAGTCGAGGTTTTGAGAAAGAAGTCTCGTAACCTCAGAATCCCAAGAAAAGTAATAAAATAGTTTTCTTTTAGAAAATCACACAGTAGAAATGACCGTCTTGCCCCCGGTCTCCGTCAGTTGCCATCACTGGCTTTTACAAGTTGAAAATCATTTCAAAGAAGATCTCAAGATCATTTTATAAGTATTAAAACTTTTCATTTATACGGGGGTAGGCCAAAACGGGTTTTTCCTTTTAAATACAAGAGTTTACTTCAAAACTTAGGAAACACCGTTTTCGAAATGACAGCCAATAAGAGAAAACACAACTCTATGGATTCCTATAATGTCCGAGAGGACAGTAAAGGAAGAGTACTACATTGGGTTCACGGAACACAACTATCCGTTCCCAACCTCACGAAACCAAACGACAACACATGGAAGAGGTTCGGCACCACGCCGTAACCAACGAGTCAAGGAATGACATGTAAGCCAAAGGCCACGTACTAGTGTACAAACACTGTATAAGAAATGCTTAGGGGAATGAATTAAGCACTATAAACCACGCTACAGTACCCTAAGTACTTAATGAAATCACTTCAATCATAACCTCTACCCATTCCTCAAAAGAATGAAAAACACTTAAAGGTCTATACTACCACATCCACTAAGACCACAATCACATCAACCACCTTATCCAAGGCCTCAATCACAATTGATACTAAGTCAATCACTGACCTCAAATCTCTAAAGATATCACACAACTAACTACAACCACAAAACAATTAACAGTCCTCTCTAAGGCCACAAATCAAAATCAACTCCACAATCCACCACTAGCCTCAACTACTCACAGAGATTACTACGTCAATACACTTAACCTCCCTCAAAGGCATAAAATCATATAACACAAGTATAAAGATTATATGTTTCATTTATACTATAATGATTTTCTCATTTAAAGTCTCGTTTCACATTATTCATTTTCAACTGAGCATTTATAAAATGTGAATTTAATTTACAATATTCATAAATAACATGCTCCAACAACACATGCAATATAGCACATATACATGTTATATGAGATCACATAAATAACATGCAGTGTAATGTGACTCAACACTCCCCGTGATACTCATGCACAACACACCCTTCCCAAGGGCAACGGATACAAACTCTGTCCACTCATCATAGTGTAGAGTTACCACACCGACCCTTCCCAAGTGATTTTTCTCTCTATCACTTCAACAGGGAAGGCGGTTGTACGAGAGCCCAGCTTGCAACTCCGTACGCCATGACTACCCTTGAGTCAAGAACATAAGCCTCCACCCGGACTCTTAACTCACATTTGTCGGCTTTTTAGTTCCGTAGGTGTGATACCTCCTGGCCAGTTGTTGTGATGATCCGACACAAACCCTCTCATATACCACACGAAATGAGGTAAAGCACACCAAAAGACCTTTTTCTGCAAATGGTGAAACCCGTGCACTATGTGCACCCACACCCATGTGCTCACACGACATGGTGTACAATCAAATCATATCTCAATATAAATATGTCATGCATCATATTTGTAAAAATACCCACATGGTAATATAAGTCTCAAAATCTCTTTTCAACATGCTTTTAAAATACCATAAAGCAATTAAACTATATGAAAACAATTTCATATATAATTCATGTTCTCCAAAAATATATTGTCTATTAATTCTTTAGAAAATATTTCATTTTCAATTAACATGCCCTTTTAAAATAATTTAAACAATTATTTCACCTATTCCAAAAGGAACCTAACACATCGTCTAAGCTTTACAAATCTCTACTAACCCATTTAAATTCGTAAGGGTTTTCTAAGCCGTCTATTCTTATTTAATTTAAATAAGAAGATTATTTAATCACATAGGAATAATTTAATAAATTTTCTTAAATTAATTCCTAAGTCCCATTCTGATCCTAAACAATTTAAAGATATTCAAACTAGCAATTTAATATATCTATAATAAATTAAATAAGGGTTTTGCACCCCTAAACTACTTCAATAATGCGGAGTGAGAAATATAATTTCCCATCTAATTATACGTTATCGAACAACCCGAAACAGCACAGTACCGGTGCCCGAATATGAAGCCCGCCGACCAAAATCGTCCAAAAACTATTTTGAATATATCGAAATGTCCGTCTCGACAACCTATACGATATATATGAAGCCCATTAATAATCGGTTAATTAATTGGGTTAAATCTAAAATACCCCAAAAGAAAACTATAACCTATAAATGCGATTTTCGGGCAAATCGTTCAACGTAAAATCACGAAATTAATATATGACAAATACTACATAGGTACGAAACTACTCACCGAAAATCGGCTCAAACCGATCACCGGAAGTCATCGAACCGGCCGCTCAAAGTCCGGCCGAACCGGTCCTATCGAACGAACTGCACCACGGCTACAGTCGCCGACCCCTGTGCGACCACCAGCTCCGCCACTAGCTCGTCGTCACCACCCAGCACTGCCGCTCCTCTAGACAGCCGCCGCGTCTCCGTCCTTGCTCCAGCTCCAGCCGCAGCTGCTGCTGCAGCAAGCTCCATAGCCGCGCCTCGCCCAGCCGGCCGTTCTCTCTCTCTCTCTTTCTCGCCTGACCGGTGACCATGGAGGATGGAGACGTGATGGAGTTGCTGCTGCTGCAGAGGGAAGGAGAAGAGAGGAAGCGTGTATTCAGCAGTATCGTGTAGGAGAAGAGAATAAGAGATATGGTCTGTTGTAACAGGTTGTGTCGTGTATATACAGATACATATATATGATATATTGCACAACTAGCCCATCATTTCTCCATAATTGCAAAAGCAACCCTTTAATTATCCTAAATTGCAAAATGAACCCACTTCATTATATATATATATAATAAGTCCCAACAATTACCGGAAGTCTCCAAATAATATCGTGTAACCCCGAAAGTCCACGGGACACCCAATAACCAAATTAGTCCGAAAGAAATATACCGGTTTAGGAATCCAACAACCGGAACACCAAGAAGGTAATTTAATACGCTTCACCCCGGATCCGTAAAAGTACTAACACCGTAATCGAAATAATCGAAACGATACCGTGTAGTCGAGAATAAGAATTCGCGTAGTCGTCAAAGAAAAACTGTAAAGTCATCCAGTCGACTTTAAACTAAACGCGAAAAATTTACAGGTATCAAATACCAAGAATAAATAATACGTCACGAACAAGTGACGTCATTACCGAAATTAAATTAAATATAATTTTAGGAAAAAAGGAAAATAACACGGGGTGTTACAAGTCCATCGTCAATTTTCGTTCATCTTTTCAGATTACTACTATTTCCTAGTTCAAAGAATAATGTGAAGTTTCCTATAAAGAAATTTTGAATTACTTGCAAGAATGAATCACTATCATAAATGAACCAATGCTAAGCTTCTTGTTCACTAAAACTAGATTCGATTTAGTCGAAGGATGTGAATAATTTTATACAAGTTTATTAATGTGTACTATAGTTTTGATTCTGAAAAAACTGAAGTATGAAAGTAATTCTTGACAATAGGTGTCTAATTATATGTGGATTAATGTTTATTGTATAAATAGAATTTTGCTGTTTTATTTTCTGAAATTAAATGGTGTTATCATTTAAGGCTTGTGAGTGAAATTTATCATTTTGGTTGCTTGGACAAGACAAGTGTGATTTAGGTTTTTAACCTTTTTGTTTCAAAAATAATTTTTTTCTTTGGAAGGATTAAAAACTAGATAAATAGTTTCTCACTTTGCCTTTATGAATGATACTTCATATGATTGTAAATATTTATTAGACCTTTAGTTTAATTACTTTGTGTCTTTTAGCAAATGCCATCTGTCATGCCCCTAATTTCCTAGGACTCCGAAACCCGAGCCTAAGAGCTAAGGGAGTGAATGCGGAAGTAAAAAGAAACGACAATAAATGACCTTCAGTCATCAAACACCCACAAAAGGGTAAAAATGTCATTTAACACCTAAACTATATCGATAATATCACTTGGGATTGAAATAGGAGCGAAACGAAACAAACGGTACCTTAAACGGACCAGTTAAGCACCCGTGCCCACTCAAGGGTAAAATTGTTATCTCAGGGATAAATTAGTAACTTCAAAGTATAAATACAAGGTTTGGACCTAAAATAATCAATAGGAACAAACGGAACCAAATTTGAAGGTACGAGACGGAAACTACAACATTTTAAAAATCGGGCATCACGACGGTTATAGGTTCAAAATATACCGTCACTTTCAATTGATCATTACGCCTTCAAAACTGACTCTAATGAAGTGATTCAAAATCCTAAAATCAATAGATTTAAGTAAGAATTCTAAAAAGCTAAAGATCACCTCAATCCGACACCTATAGCTCCAGATATGACCAAAAAAGTGAAGTAGTGTCGAAACAGGACAACACTGAGACACCCTGGGAAAAATCAGTCGACTGACAAGGGTCATCAATCGACTGACAAGGGCCATCAGTCGACTGACGTTAAAATAAATTTGTTTTTAGCCATTTGTCAGTCGACTCCCGGACTCGAAAAATGCTCCAATTGGCCCAAAAATCATCGTAACAACTACGTATACATGTCTATGCATGTATATACCCCTAGTTATGTCCATAATCCAAATTATATTCATCAAACATTAATGTTTAAACTAAAAACCTTCCTATAAGGTTTATTAAAATTATCCGTCTTGACCTCGGTCTCCGTTTTAACGACCACCGGTTTGTAAAGATCAAAATCTTCTTAAAATGAGTTTAAAATCATTTCTAAAACAAGGAATTATATTGGGCTATGGGGGTGGGCGAAAACAGGTTTTTCCATTCAAAATCAAAAGGGTTTGCTTGGAAACCTAGAAAAATATCGTTTTCGGCCGGACACCTAATAATCACATTTTATGGCAAATAATCCATTTCACATTCACAATTCCAATGAAAGGATTCAATATTGATATTAAAGCTGTGATGTCCCACATCGCCCGGGTAGAGATCTGGGGATGTGCTTATATGTGCAGTGTTGTCTCCAATTGGTATGAGGCCTTTTGGGAGGAACCGAAGAACAAAACCGTGCGGGTTGGGCCCAGAGCGGACAATATTATACCAAGTGTTGGAGCGGGGTGTTACAAAAGCACTCTAATGAGAAACATGTTATAGCTTGTTCAAAATACACATTTTCACAATCCGGCACCGAAGTGCGTCAAAAGAATATAATCCCCGTGCATAGCGCTCCAAGGGATGTACATCGATAATAACACCTCGACTAGCATGCTAGCCGGATCAAAATAAAGTAGTTTTACACGTTTGATTTACATAGACAAAATGAACATATTCATACATATTTATCAACCTAATGCCCAACAAAATATAAGTATGGTCCGCCACCCATGTACAAAGGGCGGATATAATGCCACACGTCCACGGAGAGACTACGAAACTCTCCCAATGGAATCATCACCTGAAAAATATATAAGGCGTGGGGTGAGCTCACTAGCCTAGTAGAGGAAGCGTCATTACCTCCATCTTGGTAGTCCGAGTGGTTCAACCCAACCAAGGTTCATGTCACTAACCCTAGGTCGGTCTCTTGTTCCACATGGTTCTCATGCAAATCCGGAACCCCATCGAACCCAACAAATAAGTTCTCCCAACATGCTCGCAACATAATTTTCTACAATTATAGTATGTTTCAATATCAATATTATAATCACACATATATGATAGTTCACATGCAATATGACTTAACACACCTCATATTACAGACTTGCCCAATACAAGTTAACAAATACACAATCTACTCATTTACAACGAGAAAGAGTACCGCACCGATTCTTCCCAAGTGACTTTGACACTTCTCACTTTCAATAAGGAAGGCGGTTGCATGAGAGCTCTGCTTGCAACTCCCATGCCCTAAATATCTGAGAGTGGCACTTTCCACCACAATGGGGAAGCAACCAACCCTATATCCCCATTTTCTAACTTATTAGTCCGTAGGTAGGAGTCACATTTTCCTGGCCAATTGTTGCGATAATTCGACACAAGACTACACACACATGTTTACACATCCCGTATAAACCAACACCCATGTTTTGACACTACATGGTGTAACTAAAATGCATAAAGGTTTTTTATCACAACCCTATGCCATCACAATACATGTTTGTTTCTTTATGCAATATATTGTACTCAATCTATAACAATGCTTACAATTCACATTTATAAGCCATAAAACACAACAAGCATTTATATCACAAGTTCATGCTTTCAATACCCTAAATCATCGTCTAATTTATCAAGACCAACTCGCATATATATATATACGACATATATACACATAGACGCACACACCCTCGTACAAAGACATTAACAATTCGTTTTTCCCTACCTCAATTCCCAACAAGCTAGTTCAAGAGTGTCCAAGAGAGGTCTAAGTAAGCTATCAACTCAAGTGTTCAAGGGAAGAGCTTCCAAGCTTCCAATACACCATTCAATGAATAATAATATTACAATGGTGTTTTCATAAACCGGAATTATCAAAGTTGCTCCAACCACAAAACTAAATCAACCCTAATGATAGCTTAGGGTTTTATGAAAGACATAATTCAAGAGAAAGGATTCTTGAACTTACCACAACTCTTCCACAATAGAAGGCAAGAATCACAAGATGAGCTCCAAGCTTTCAATCACCGAAACAATTGGTGAAAAAGTTCAACTTATGGCCCTTAACAAGATTCAAGGGAGAAGGGAACCAAATATCAAAAGTTGAACACATAAATTCTCAAAAATACATTCTAGGGCTGAAGTTGTAAAACTCAAGAGAGTGAGAGACTTACCCAATACCTAGGGAAAATGGAAGAGGAGAAAAACCCAAGCAACTCCCATGTTGAACACTTCATCAAACTCCAAGTGGAAGGAGATGAAATCAAGGAGGAAATGGTGAAGTGGAAGAGGGAAGGAGAAATGTAGAGATATATGAGTTGTAGAGAAAATATCAAAGTCTTGCAATGAAAGACTTTGATATTTGTAGATATCCTCCACTCACCCTCTCACAATCCAATGGTTGAGGTTAAAACTAGCAAATTGAAGGTTTAATCCAAAGGCCACTAAGTGGTCTTGAAAGTGAAAAATCATGAATAATGGATTATTGCATTTGAGTGCCAACGAAACAAGGCCCTATGATCCAATGGTTGAGAACAAAGATGGGAGAAGAAGATCAAGGGCTAGAAATGAGACACCACTTCAAAAGTGTAAAATGACAAATATTTTCCCAACTTAGGGTTATTCACAAGAGTGCCACCAAGACTCTTAAATACACTTCTACCCCTTGTCATCCTCTTTAATTACTAACATGCCACTCATGCCCTAGTGTATTTCAATCTCTTAATGTTCAATATACACATCTCATTCTATATATAGCATTGCATTATGTTTTTGAAGAATAATTATAGTATTTGAAAGACAAGAGCCATTTGAACACCATTAAACACAATCCACAAAACATGGGAAATGTTTTCTGAAGAATCTGCAGGTTTTGAGGATCAACTAGTCGACTACTTTTTATTTTAGTCAACTACATTGCTTCATCTAGTCGACTAGATTGAGTTCTAGTTGACTACAATGATTCATCTAGTCGACTAGAATGAGTTCTAGTCGACTACTTCTTGTAGTCTAGTCGACTCAAAGTTCTTTCAGTCGACTCTTTTGATGTGGATGAAAAACCAATAGCTACTGATTGATTTAGTCGACTACTAGAAAATACACAGGGTGATTCTAGTCGACTATAACTTGAAAAACATTTAATAAAAATATTTTTCTTTTCTGTTTAAGTTCGGTAAAGCGTTTTTCATTCCATTTGAGTTCGGTTCATTTTATAGTTGAGCTTATATGATAAAATCGATACATAAAATTACCTTGTTACAATGATCGCTCCCCGACCTATCTACCCCGAGTCTTGAGTCTTCGACTTTTGCCTTTGCCGTTGAATTAATTGATTTTCCATTTGCGCTTCAATTTCTTTCACAGCTTTTCGCTTTAAATCAAGCTTTATTTCCGAGCTTGCTTTTCGAGTCGTTTCCTTTCCGAGTTTGATTTCTGAGTCGTTCACCTGTCTTTTGCTGAAAATATAAACTCGATAATTCATTAGTATCAAACACTCTTCAATGGTTTGTTATCATCAATTTTGGAATTGTTTGCCGAGAGTAAATTTCAAAGCCAACACTTCTGTCTTTCCAGAAATAGTTAATAACTCTCGGGATAAACAAATAACACATTTTATAAAATCCCCAAGTAAGTTTTCAAAACTTTGAATATTTGACTCCAAAGACTCAATCATAACCATGGTTTCAAGGACGGGACAAACCATGCCCTGAGTTCACTAACTTCACAAGAGCACTTACGGAAGGAGATTTTCAATAAACACAGAAAAGAACCGTCTATAACTTATACACTATCAAAGTGAGAGAATGAGCGATAAGGTCAAAATTTCAAAAGCTAAGGGAACAGGAATACTCCACACTACCGGAGAGGTCTAGCAATCATCCTGTGATGATACTAATCGCCAATCACAAGGCCTATGTGGCCATGATCACAATATACTACTACCCAACTCAACTAAAGCCTAACATACGGGGAATCCTTACGCTCCAAGGTCACTTTTCACTTTTTAACTTTAAGTTTTCACGGTTTCTTTTACACTAGGAAATTCACAACTTTCATTATAATTAAACCACGGTTACAACATCCATCACAAATACCGTGCCCTAGCGCCAAAGAGAATAATACAAATCTTTTTTTAACATTTCAGATATAACATGCTCAATATCAATAAGCAATACTAACAGATAATCACATGTCAAATAAATGCTCAATATGAATGTCAATGTAACTCCAATGCAACCCTAACCACTAGAGGGTGAAACAAATATCCAGGAATCCCAAACCGTTCACTGCTGGGGCAACAAACCCACAACAGGAAGGGTGGGTGTCGCCAAATAAAGTACGGAGACCACAAGTCCACCCGGGAACCGGCGAGTGAGGCCCAACCATCACCCCCAATGTTTAGAGAATCGAGAGTTACTAGTTCCCTGGATGCTAGACCACCCCCTGGCCAGTTGTTGCGACATTCCAAATGATCCAGACTTGTACGTGATATAACTGAGGCATGCAACGTGCACCGAAACAATATATATATACCATGGTGCTATATGAATGCAAAATGCCTCCACATGAATTTAATATGCTCAATAACACGACATAAAATCCAAGTAATCTCATACAAAACATGTTTCACAATTTCAATTATACAGTAAATCAATTTCCATCTATCATAAAAATAATTGGGTTCTCAATTACCCAATCATTATAGATTTTATATGCCAGCATGCTTTTAATTTAATTCCCAATAATTGTTTTCAAATTAATCCGCCTCAGGAAAAATTAGACAATTAAATTCGCAATTTAATTTCTTTATAATCTACAAGAAAATCAACAAGGGAACTAAAATCAAGTCTAAGTTATAACGTCCCTCATTCTCATGAATCCACCTAACTTATTTTTAATTTTAATAAAATATAAATAATAGGGGAAAACTTTATTTACCGGATATACGTTCACATACACTTTCTATAAACCTATTCCGAGCTCAAGGGATACTAAACTGCCTATATCGATTTAATTTAAATAGGTTTATAATTATTTAAAATCCGAGAAATAATTTATTTAATTTCTCCAAAGGAATTTCTAACTCCGACATCATTTAATCCATTTATGGGTATTCCGTAAATTCTATAAAATTCTTAGATTTCAGTATATTACTAGGAATTTAATTTAAATGTATTTATTTACCCAAAAACATGCAACGAAGATTTATTAACATTTTCTACGCACTATTAGTGAATGCTAGATATGCATATATATATATAAATATTTATATATATATTCCCACCTAATTTATTCGCTTACAAACAGTCTCGTCATAAACAGTACCGGCCGTGAATAGTGCTCGCCGCCCAAAGTTGTCCGAAAATTATTTCGAATATGTCGAAACGACCGCCTTACCATCCTGTTCAATATAGTTGAAACCCGTTAGCGATCGATAAATCAATTTGAACAAATCTACAAAAAGCAAAACTGAAATTCATACCAAAAAACTGAAATTCCCATAGAACCGCTCAACGGTTTCGCACCAATTTCAAATATAACGTGCTCGATACCGAGGCCAAGCTATCCTCCGAAAATCAGCCCAAACCGAGCCCGACTCGCCACTGAGTCAAACCGACTCAGTCCGGCCAACTCGGGACTAGTTAACCTCCATAACTCATGGTCAAAACCAAGGCCGGCTACCCACGCCGCCGCGAACCACCACCGTACGCCGCACCACCATCGTCGCTAGATAACACCAACTGCTGCGGCACGAGCCGCCATCAACAACCTCATTCATCGCCGGCTCTGGTGAACTCCAACCGTCGTCGACGCCTACAGCAACCGACGACTCCCCCCCACAGGCTGCGCCTCCTCTGCGCGACCGCCACTCTCTCCAGCTCCGATTTCTGTTTCTCTCTCTCTCTCTCTCTAACCGAACCAGTAGAAGAAGAGAATATCAAGTCTGTGATGAAGGAGAAAGAACATGAATACTGGAGAAGCTTCGGGAAATGTATCTCTAATAATACATATATCTATATATTACAAATACCCATATATATATATATATTTTCAATTAATAATATATATATATAATAAATCCCCAAAATGTATCGGGAACCCCCAAATAATATAACACTTGCCCGAAAAATAAACGGAACGCCCAAATAAATAATATAACTTAAATAAATAATCTAGAGTATGAAACCCATATATATATATAATCATAATTAAATTTGCATCAATAAAATTAGTCCCGTAAAATATACCGGGGACACTCAAATAATTCCACGTGAGCCCATAAAATTCACCGGACTCCAAATAAATAATATAGGCCTAAATAAAACTCTGGGGCACAAAATTTATCCACCAATTAAATCACCGAAAACCCCACGGTACTCCGAATAACTAATAAAGTCCAGAATAAATAATTCGGCTATATAGTCAGATATAAACTAAAATAAATCACAAATCGACTCACAATGTATATCACACAAGCCCGCACTACAAGAAAATTGATTTTTCACGACCTAGTATTTACGAGGTTTTTTATTTTATCTCGTAAAAAGTACTTTTTATGAGGATTTTAAAAAATTGCTCGTAATTGATTAAAAAAAGTGAAGCTTTCACAGGATTCCCAGGTGATACTCGTAAAAGAAGGTTTTTACGAGATATTAGAATAGATGTGAATATTTTCATATATTAACGAGACATTTTTCTATCTTTAACAATGAGAATATATGCTTGTTAATAACAATTAAAATTACACATTCACGAAGTTCTTTTTCCCTCGTAAATACAATTATTTAGCTAAACTAAAAAAAAAAAGTAACGATAAATATAGATCCCTAATCTTGTAATCAAAGCATGTATCTCATTCTCATTCATCCTCCACTTCAAGCCACTACCATTCAACTACAATTTCTAACCTATCAAATTCCTTATCAAGTTTTCTCTCCACTAAAGACCCGTTGACTTGCCCTAATCCTGTTGTTTTAAGGTAAGTAAATTTCTCATTTCTGATAGTATTTTTTTCTATTTATTCTCCTTTTAGGGTTTTTCTGTTTTTGTTGCTCAATGAATCCAATGTTCTTATACCATCATAATTGTTCTAAGCATGTATATATATTTATATATATGTATGTATATTTGTTGATTTATAAATTGTGGCTTTAATTTTTAGACAATACATGTTTGTGTATCGTTTTAAGTATGTATATATATTTATATAATTTCGGAGATTTGATGCATAGTTGCTAAATCCATGTTTTGTTCCTCACCTATCTTGGATTTTGTATCGTGTAATATTATGGTTTGTGGGTATGTGAAATGTGGCTATTTGTAGTATGCATGTAGCCTGTTTGATGAAATGTCTATTAGAGGTAAATGGTGTGTTTTGTTCCATATACATTTTCCTTTGCCATATGGACAAATTAGTTCCAGAAATAAAATATTTGCAGGAAATTAACTTGCTAGATCTGTTGTATGGGATATATATATACTGCTATGGACATGCTATTGGGAATTTGTATCTATTCCCATGAAACTAAATGTATTTTTTTCTCTAACGAAGCTCTAATCATAGAAAACAATTAATACTTCCAATCTTTGGTGTCTACGAATATTGTTGGTCTGATTCTCATTTATCTTAATTCTCTATCTAGGGTCTGAGTATTTTATTCTCATTTATCTATTTTCTCTATCTAGGCTCTGATTCTTATGTTCCATGATTGATAGATTGTAATCTATTTTAGGCTTGTATTTTCTTGAGATGGTGCCTGAGAAAATAGTTCATTACTAGAGTTGTGATGTTATGAACTCATATCTGCATGCCTCTTAAGCTACTTAAGTCTCAAACTTTAAGTGCTTAAAATGTTCGTCTGGCTTGTTGGAGACCCTCTGCCTACAAATAAATTATAAGTTAAGAGATGAACACGTTTATTACAGCTCTATATGTAGTGGTGATAGAGTCCTTGTAACTGCTTGAGTGAGCAATTTATTGTTCACAAACTAGATTCATATGATGCCTTGGAGCTACTGAATAGACACCAACTATTTCCCATTGGTGCTTATTGTGAATTCATGGTGTTTTTTACTGGAAGACTCTTAAGGTTGGTTCACCGGAAATCACCTTATATGTTTTGAATTTTGAGGACCATTGCTTACCATAAATAAACTTTGGATTGTACTTGATGGTGGCCATTTTGTGGTTTTGCATAATGTTGAAGTTTGGCCTTTTCACAATTCACCTCTGTAAACACTAGTGAACAAGGTTGAAGATAAAACAACAGTGAGTGCTAGCCTTTTTGTTATCAAAATTTGGTTTTTTATTTTTTTAGTTTTATTTTGCCTTATATTTTTCTGGGGTGTAGAACACTGAATTTCCAAACCCAATAAATCTAGGTTAAATAAATTTTGTCGATTTTCTTCAGATTTTTGGTTAATTGTCAAATTAGTTCTTGAACATCTATATTTTAGAATATATGAGCGTCATTTTTAGCAAAGTCTGATATGGTATCCCGAATCAATCTCATTTTTATTCATTATATATTGTGTGTTTTTGCATTTATATATGTTAAATAGGTGATTCCGATTGTGAGGGAGCAAAGCCAAATTTCAGCATGTGTCGTCCAACACAAGTAAGTAGTTAATATAATATTTTGAGTATTTTTTGTTACTTTTTATTAATACTTATTTTGCATATGTTTTCTATTTAAAGAACTCTAGAATAGGTGCAAGAAGAAGAACAAGTGAGCGAAATGCAACTATGGTAGCATTGAGGAGTTAAAGTTTGGGTTGATTATGCCATCGTTGGAACTTGTCCTTTGTATCGGGAAAGCCTAGCTGGAAAGTATTATCTTCATGATGTTCAGACAAGCTCAATTACATGGCGTAACAAATTTGTAAAACTCATCGAGGTCAATTATGATTCATTTTTTTTTTCCACAAATTACTAACTAACTGTATGTTTATTAATTATATTTTTTGACATTACAATTCTATTATTTTGACAGGTTCACTCATCACCAAGTCGTTAGCAGCTTGGGTGCTTTGCTTCTCACTTGAATATTGGTGAAAAGATATTTGTGTAATGAAGCTACTTGTGTTTTTGAAGTGAATTATTGTTTCATTTTTAATATTTGTTAACGGCGTGTTTTGAAAATTGTTAAAGTGATATTTTTCAATTTTCTTTTGGAGCATTGAACTATGATGAATTGTGACGACATATTTAATTAATGAATTGCATTTTGTTTTTTGTGTAATTGTTACTATGTCGCAATGGATTGATGGTTCAATTGAAACTATTGCATATACAGGGTAATTTGAATTATTAGTCACTATTTTGATTGTGATTTTTCGTTAAACAATTATTAAATATGTTATTTATGGGGTCCTAATACCTTATAATAAATATTCTATTCACGAGGAACACAAGCAAGTTGTGAATAGTTTAAATTATTTTACAAGGTGTCAAAACTCTCGTAAATATATGTTTTTTACGACTTGCATCAATATCTCGTAAATATTTAAATATAATAACGAGAAGTCACGCTTCTCATAAATAAATTATTAACGATGAATATACATGTTGCAAAAATGTGTTTTACGACTGACATTAGTGTCTCGTGAATATTTGAACGTATTTACGAGAGGTAAAACTTCCTGTAAATAAATTATTGACGACTAATATATATGTCGTAATAACTTTTATGCGAGGGAAATTTAATCTTTTACTAACTATGTTGTTCCCCGTAAAAAATTAAGATTTTTTACGAGGCCGCCATTTATAAGAGGGCTATGTTTCCCATAAAAAACTTTTTACGACAAGTTTGACCCCTTGTAAATACCATTTTTCTTGTAGTGCCGTATACTCTACGAATAACTAATAAATAATATAAATCAAAATAAACACTCTGGGTACGAAACATAACCGCCAGAACGCAGAACAATTCCGAACTCGACTCCGACAAAAGATTGGTCTCAGTCCATCTATCCAAATTCTCGGTCCGCTAAATTAATAATCGGAAATCCCTACTAATGACAACTCAGAACTCGCCGCCTCAAGTGCGAAAAGCGAAAAGAAATCATTTAGTTTCAAATAATAATAAAGGTAAAATCATAAGAAAATCCTTAAACGATGATACGTGTACTCGGAAAATCTACGAGTCGCCCGATAACTAATATTAACGAGGATAAATAATCCGGGGTACAAAACTCAACCACCAGAACGCCGGGTACGTACAAGACCCCCCGAATAATCACAAGCAATAAGGCGTGGAAAGAATCTAATATAAATAAATAAACTAACGTAAATACCCCTAAACACACAATTCAACAACACATAGGGGTACCCACATACAAACACAAAGAAATAAGCACACCAAATAGATAAAACACGTATGTACAAATATAGAGTACGTCAATCAAATCAGGTGTGTACTAATCCCATTACAAGGGAGAATAAGAACGTTAGACCCTTACAACACTAAATACCTAACTCGAAAGACTGAGTCAAATCCTCGGATGTCGGACATTCTAAGCGTGTCGCCACCCAGTCAAAGCACTAGCCGTGAATCGTCACAACGAAATCGCGTAATCGATAAGAAAGACTCACGTCAATGTTTCATCAAGCCCGAAACACTAACTATCGAACTCGAACAACTGAGTCAAAACATTTAACGTCGGATATACAAATCGTATTGTCAACTAGTCGAAGCACTAAACGTCAAGCGTTAAAACAAATCCACTGAGTCAATAATAAGAGCCAACTTAAACGTTTCACTAAGTTCAAAATACTACCGTCACGTCAAGTCACGTAATAGCCACAAAAGTCCATGAAGTCAATGAAGAGAAATCGCAAAGTCGTGTTGTCGCATCCAGAACTCACGTCAACATTTCACCAGTTTGAAACATTAAACTCACCGTCAATTCTCGTAATCGCCAACGACAATCCACGAAGTAGTCAACAAGTCAATGGTCGCGTCATCCCGTCGTATCAAGACATAAACGTGAAAAATGTATACGTGAGATACCAAGAATAACCATGATGTCATGAACAAGTGACGTCACAACCGAAATTTAATCAAAAAATAATTCCAGAAAATTGGAAAAATAATATGGGATGTTACATTCTTTGTGGCAAAGAATTTCTCTTTTTTTTTTTTTGTTTTTTTTGTTTCCCTGTCTTAGTTCTATTGAGTGGAAAAAGTTTGCTAAGGTGGATGGTTGATTTTTGGATACTGGTGTGAATGTTTTCTTTAGTTGCATGTAATTAAAATAAGCAAATATGTTGGATATGCGTGAGTTCAGGATTGCTGGTTGATATAGCCCTCTGAATGAATTGTATTTGAATGATTAAAAACTAGGACAATTTTCATTTTGAATTGGCAAGAGAAACTAGAGTAGATGCATTTACACTGATCTGAAATAAAAATTGTCCATCATATTCCTACATCTATAAGAAATTTTCATTTGACTTCTCGCGTTTCATTGCTTCTGCTCAAACTTGTTCGCTTAATATATGGCCTAATAGTGTCATGGTATAAATTACTTTACTCAGTTCTTTTCCTATAGTATCAAAAAGCTTCCTAATCTGATTGTTTAATGTTGCATGATTGAAAGTTGTTCATACTGGATCTAAACTAGTTGTATTGAAAAAAACTGATGTAATTTTTGCGACACTGTTCATTATGGGGATAAAATGAATGCTGTTAACAAGAATCTGGTTCTCAAAAGCAAAAACATGGAGAAGGAAAACCAGCTCAGAGAAAGTTGGAAACGTAAGAGTTGTTTTACAAATAGTCTTCGAATGCTTATAGAGTCGGTAGAATCATCATGACAAGCCCCACTACTGCTGTGAACCCTGTGAGGATATGGACTTTGCTTGCAGATGAGGGAGGTGGCCGTGAAGAATCAGTAGCAGGGGGAGAGCTTGCAGGAGACTCAGTAGAAGGAACATCGAGGGATGATTTAGGACTGCCAACGGGTACTTTAGATGATGGAGGGAATGCGGGTGCAGACTGTGAAGTAGTCTCTGGTGGTGAGGCAGTTGGCGGAGTTGCTGATGGTGGAGAAGACGAGGGAGGTGAAGAAGCTGCAAGAGTGTCGATTTCAACCTTCATTCCTTGGCTACAATGCCCACTCGTTCCACAGATGAAGTATCTCTTGCCAGCAGAAGCCAGAGGGATGACTGTGTTGCCTCCTGTGTAACTCTGAACTGGACTACTACTTTGGCAGGAGTCATAGTTTGGCTTTGTAACCTCAACCACATCATGGTTAAAGCTGTAAACAAAAACTGCAAGTAAACACATGGTCAGTAGGCACGTTCAATTTTTTCTTGACTAACAAAACTTAATTCACAGACCATTCTTTTCGACCCAAAAATTTAAGCTATTAGGTGGGGCTAATATTTTAACACATGTACGATGTGGTTCAAGACCTTCTAATATCTAGACTCTAGCAGCTTAGAGGCATTCTTGTATCAAGAAGGACCAATTTAAACAAGTGCAACCTCTATATATGTACTTTAAGTACTTACTCAGATTGTCTCCAACTGCAAATGGTTGCGATGCTGCCCATGTTTGAAGGTCACTGCTTGTGTCCCATCCACCGTTGGGAGCTCCGACTGTGTAATTGGCAGCCATGGCAAATTTGTTGAGCATGGCTATAACAACCAAGGTTATTAGTACTCCAATAATTGACATTTTGGGTACAAGGTAGGAATGTGTGGAAGAAAAAGCCAGCTCCAAAATTATGATTTAGAAGTAAATATCAGAGAAGGGGGAGCATTGATTTTTGGAGTGAACAAGATTGGTATTTATATAGACAGAAGGGAGTTGTTGAGAGTCCTTATTGTATAGAGATAAGTTATGGTTCACTCACTCCATTGTATTCGATGCTAATGACAGGTTTGTTGTCAGGAGTTCAACTTTTTTTTATCTACCGTAACAGTGTTTTTCCAATTTAAGTTCATACTTTCTGGTATAATATTTTTCCTAATTTTTAATTGATGTTAATTATAGTTTATATACTGGCATATTGACTTTGTTTTCCCCCTTAAATTATTACTTTCTTAATATTTGCCCAATTGTTCAGTGATTTAGATTAGTTTATAAGTTGTGTTCTTGACTTTATTTGGTTTCTCTCTTAAATTTATTCGCCCAATTATTCATTGATTTAAATTTGTTTATGGGTTGTGAAGTTGTGATCTTGACTTGGTTCATGTATTGGTTTAGTTAACGCGGCATTTCTAAGCTTAATATATATAAACATCATGCTAAAGATATGGAGTATATTTTTATTTTTCTGAATTTCAATTAAAATGCTACTATTTATTACACATATATATATATATATATATATATTGTCAGAGCCTCAGAGGTTAGGGACTCGGTCTCAATTGCGGCCAATTGAGCATTTTGCATGGGCATTCCACATAAGAGCTAAAATCCAGAGAAGCTAAAGTGGCTTATTGTTTCAAGTTTACATTAAAAATGATAGAAGTTTCGATATGTTTTGGGTTTTTAAAAGTGGTCGGATGCGTTTACTAATCGTTTTTGTTTCATTTTTTTAAATTTAAAAATAAAAGTAAAAATATATTTTTTAATTTGCTTTTGCATTTCCTCACTTTACAACGGAAAGAGGAAGTAAAAAAAAAATTTTTTTTTTTTTTGTTTCCTCTCACCAACCCTAATTAATAATAATTTTTTTTTTAATAAAATAGATATAATGAATAAATAATAAACGAATAAAAATTAAAAATAATAGATACATTAAAATATGAATAATTAAAATAAAATGGAGAAATAATAAATAAAGTGAATAAATAAAATAAATTAATAAATTAATTAATAAATATAAATAAAATAAATAAACAAATAATAAAAGGATAACTAACGAAATAAAATTAAAAAAATGAAAAACAAAACTAGCTTATTTTTTTTCAAAATAGTTTTAATATTTTTGAACAAAAATAATTGTATTTTTTGTTAATTATTTTAACTAAACATATATTTTTGTTTTTTTATTTTTAAAAATAATCGATAATTAGTAAATATGATTTTACTTTCTGTTTCTCTAACATAAATCAAATTCATAATTCTACTTTTTTAGAAAATGAAAATTGAAAACAGAAACATACAAGTGCAAAGAGATCCTACGTTATTTTATTATCCAGGTTTTATGTTGACACAATATAAAATAATTATATTTCTAAATGTTTGAATAACAGGCGTGTACCCTTGTTTAAAAATTAACAGTTACTCTCTTCAAATAATATCGACTAAAAATTAAATTTTTTTTTGATTAATTTCACACTCAGTTTTTATTTAAAATTTGAAAATACAGTTGGAAAGAATACTATCAGCATAATAGATGCGAAAAAAAATGTTTAAATATTTAATTTTGTTAAAATATATACATCTGGAAATCTCTCTTTCTTTATATATATATAGTCTACCATTTCGGACCGAAACAGTCAGGAATATTTTATGAAGTTGTTAGTGACATCCATGTGAGGACAAGAGGACATTTTGTAGAGAGGTTTACCCAACCCATGTAATTAGCTAAGCCACCAATGCAACTCAGAATATAGAAATAAATATATATATATATATATATGAAGCTGTCATGAGAATCTAATCTGTACGTACATTTGAATTGTATGGAACAATCATGAAGAGAGAGAGAATTTGTTAGGGTTGCTCACTTGTTCTACCATTATATATATATATACTATTACATATATAAACACACAGTCATACTCCAACTAATTTGAAAATCAATTGTTGGAAACCAAGCTGGCAAAAGTCATCCTTAGATCATGACCTGGTATATATGATCCATGGTCAAGTTAATTTTAATTTTTTTTTTTTTTTATAATTGTGATGGTCGGGCCACTTTACGCGTACCTCGACTAATCTACATGACTCGTGTAAGGCGATCCCCCACACAAATCAGGTAATACTCGAATTATGTCCTTGACCGTTGCCCTAACGAATTGTTTGGTCATAAGAGGAATCGAACATAAGACTTCATGTTTCTTGAGGTACCAAGTTTCAAATATTTTTTAACTAGGCCAACCAAAGAGCTCAAATTATTATCCAAAACGAATTGTGACATTCCAAATTGTCGGAGGAAAGGGTACTTGTGACATTTCACTTTCTTTGAGCAAAAGGGATTGTTGACACTTATGTGTAAAACATTCGATAAAAGAGAAGGTTGCAAAACCTTCCAAAAAAACTCTGATAATGGATGATGCTAATTAAGAACTGGAAGGGAACTGTGACATTCCAAAATTGTAGGAGGAAAGGGTCCTTGTGACATTTCACTTTCTTTGAGGAAAAGGGATTGTTGGCACTTATGTGTAAAATATTCGATCAAAGAGGAGGTTGCAAAACCTTCCCAAAAACTCTTATAATGGATGATGCTAATTAAGAACTGCACTCTCGTCTTAATGAGAAAAAAATCTAAAAAACCTCCCTTTCTACTGTTAGGTTGAAAAAAAATAAGCATAAATGATACTTAATTTTTTCAAACGTCTTCCAATGCTTAGATACTTTTCTAAAAATTTACCAAATACCGTTCAAAACAGTATCCTTTGATAAATAAAAAAACTTTTCAAAAATCAATATAATTCGTGAACTAATATTCTTGGCCCCAAACATACAAGTTCGAAGTATAAGGACTCCACATGTGCACAAACAAATAAATTCAAATAGAGTTTGAGAAAGCCTTTCCTTTTTTAATGGAAGGTAAAGACGTAGAAATTCTCATAAACTGACCTTAGTTCATTGAACAGCACTGCATGTAATTCGAGGGTTCTCTAATTTTATTGGATCATGTACCTAAAGTCATTCATCCTATTTATATACCATGGATCTGTGGGGCAGCGTACCGCAAGTTTTGTACTATCAACTAGCAACCAGTCTTCATAATTTTCAAGGTAAAATGAATAAAAGAATCATGAATTAGTTGCCAAAGGGCAACTGACTCTTTAGAATTACAAATAATCCGTTTGAATTAGGAATTTATTGCAATCAACTCTCAATTTATTACAAAAGACTATCCTAGCAACCTTTTTCTTACATTTGTCCATTTTGGTAAATTATATTTTTTCTTATCTAAGAT
Source organism: Cornus suecica (assembly GCA_963922005.1). Lineage (NCBI taxonomy): Eukaryota > Viridiplantae > Streptophyta > Magnoliopsida > Cornales > Cornaceae > Cornus > Cornus suecica. The sequence goes on from OY998239.1 coordinate 48,222,277, forward strand.
TAATTATATGATTTAATTTAATTGTATTAGGGTATATATATACTCAGATGAAAACAAATAGTATTATAAGTTGTAACTATTTTAATTTAAAAATACTTAATATGTTACTATAACTTTGAATGAAATTATAAAATATATTATATTAATTTAAGAATTCTATTTAAAATAAAATCCTCTTTTCACATTGTATATTCTTAGAAGTACAAATTGTTTTAATAATAAGCACATTCTTGCTCATGTTATACATAAATAGTATAATTCATAATTTATATTCCTAAAAAGTTTACAAATTCTTGTTGATGTTATACGTAGGTCAAGTTTGGATTGACTTTTCAAATGTTGTTTTTGGCTTCAGGGAGGAAAAAGTTGTTTTGAACGTTATTTGACAAAAATTTTAGAAGAGTTTCTGGGCCTTGAAATAGCGTTTTAAAGAAGCTGAGGGTATCAGTTTCTCAAAATAACTTTTGCTTCTATTTTTCTTTCGCGAAAGAGACTGAAGTTGAAGTTATGTCAAACAGGGCCGTAAATAATATAATGAATTACTTAACCATTTAGTTTTTTTTAAATTAACTTTCTATTCAAACAATTTAAAAGTACTAGTTAATTAGTAAATGTCTACGCAAATTGTTTGAGTGATATGCTTACAAAAAAAAAACATATTTACTATAATTCAATAATAAAGGTCATCATGGTCATAAATATAAATGGAGAATATGTCATTAAAATATTATCAACTATTTTCTAATTTATGTTAAGAAATGGAATTTAGTAAGGGTATGTTTGGGAGCATGGAATTGGAGCATTGAAATTGGAAATGGGGGCTCCAATTTTAAATTCATTATTTGGATGTAAGCAAATACTTTGGAATTGAAATTGAAATGCAATTCCAAGGATACCAATTTCACACCTTGAATTTCACAAGGAGAAGTTGTGATTTTTAATTCCACATCTTGTCTTAACCTTGACGCACTAAATACTCTCTCTCTAACAACAAACTTTTCACAATCACAAACATACATATATATATACATATATACACAAATACTAATATATATACATACGCTTATATACATAAGTATTTATATACACACGCTTATATATAAAAAAATATATATACACACATATAGATATATACTGTTGGCTTTGAAATTCTATTTCAAGCAATAAATCTTATTTTGATATTTACAAAACATTCAAAACCGTGTTTGGTACTAATATGACTTTGAGCTAAGTGTTTCAACAAGTACAGGTAACTGATTCGGGAAGATCGCTAAAGCAACAAGCGATAAGGAAACTCAAGGGCAAACTCGAAGAAGGACAAAAAGATCAAATAAAGAACAAAAGCTAGACTCATGACCTGGGGTAGATAGGTCGGGGTGAGAATATTGTAACAAGGTATCTTATGTGTTGATTGGTCTTATAAGCTCAAGAAATAAATCAAACGAACTCAAATGGATAAAAAACGGACCTTGAAAACAATTCTTGGAGTCACCCAGTCGACTGGCCATGAAATGGCAGCCGACTGACTGTGACCCAGTCGACTGGCCATTAAGGACCCAGCCGACTGGATGAACCAGTGAGCTATAAAACATTTTGACTGCATGAGGCAGTCGACTGGCTTGTCCAAGGCAGTCGACTAACTGTGCCCAGTCGACTGGCAGTTAAGGACCCAACCGACTGACTGAACCAGAGAGCTTTGAACATTTTTGATTGCCTGAGGCAGTCGACTAGCCTATCCAAGGCAGTCGACTTGACTCATGAGGCTGTCAACTGACCCTAGCCGTTGGGAAACATTATTTTAAATCTAAGCATGGAGGCAATCGACTGGGTGCCGTCAGGCAGTCGATTGGGTGCTTCAAGATTTTAGGGAAAAGTATTTCTAAACAATATTTTTGCCCAGAAAGAAATGATTTTTCTTGCTGATTTTCAGGTCCTACTCTCCACATTGTCTAGGGTGAGATACACTCTCCAAACCCTAGTGTTACCCTATATAAAGAAAAAGATATGGATTAAAATCTTAAGGGTCTTGTGTGAGAAATTTTCCAAATATTATTCATCTCTAATTTTCTCTCAAGCATCTTCTGAAAAATCATTTGATAGAAAGAAAGATCAAAAATCTTGTTTTTCACACTTATCATTTTGAAGATTTAGACTCAAGCCTTGAGCCTATTCTCTTATTGAAAATATATTGTGAGAATATATATATCTTGAGTTCTTGAAATATCACCTAAAAACACTTGAGCTTATATTGATCTATCTTCCATAAAAACCTTAGGGTTTTGAGTGTTTTTGTTTCTTGAGTGATATATTGATTTCATACACAAATTTGTGATCTTGGGTGAGTGAAGCCCATTGTATCAAGGGAGGATTGTTCTCTTGATTGTGTGAAGAGCTAGTTAGCTCTTTTGTAAAGGTTTTGCTATTCCACCTATTGAAGGAAGAGCCATAATGTGAGGATCGGGAAAGTCTCAAGGAAGGGGATTCTTTGAGCCGAGGAGTAGGAGTTACCGAACATCGTAAAAATCACGGTGTCAATATCTCTATCTCTATCACCTTACTTTATGTTCATGCATGCTTAATTTATATTGTGGTAAATAGCTTGTTGAATTTAAGTGAAATTATTCATTGCATATTTTACCTTGTAAATTAATATTGAACCTTGTTGCATGTTCTAGTAAGAATAAAAAGAAGTTAGAAATTATTTTTAAAACCCTATTCACCCCCCTCTAGGGTATTTTAGTGACTTACAATTGGTATCAGAGCCTAATCTCTACTTGTTTTAGACTTAACCGTCTTAGAGAACGATCATGGCCTCAAACATAGTCACTCATGTAGAAGGACAATCAAACAATAGGCCCCCATGGTTTGATGGTTCAAACTATAGCTATTGGAAGACTAGAATGATAGATTTTCTTCAAGCTATTGATTATCAAATTTGGCTAGTTATTGTTGATGGACCTTTTACTATTACCAAAGTGGTTGATGGAAAAACTATTCCCAAATTGCCCAACGAATGGGATAATGATGAGCGTAGACTTATGTCATTTAACGCCAAAGCTAAGGTTAATCTAAACTGTGCCTTAAGTCCAAACGAATTTAACCATGTATCTACTTGCTCCACGACCAAAGAAATGTGGGATAAACTTGAAGTTACTTATGAAGGAAATAATCAAGTTAGAGAATCTAAAATTGATATACTTATGCATGAATATGAACTCTTTGCCATGAAGGAAGATGAAAATATCAATTCTATGATGTCTCGTTTTACTAATATTTTGAATGGACTAAAGCACCTTGGTAGAATTGTTCCTAGATCCGATGTGGCACGCAAAGTTCTTAGAAGCCTTCCGGTCAAATGGGATGCAAAGGTGACGGCTATTAAAGAAGCACATGATCTTAGTACTATGAGTCTTGATGAGATTTTCGGGTCACTCCTTACATGGGAAATTACCTTAAATCTCGTGAAGAAGACGCCAAGCCTAGAAAAGGTATAGCCTTGCAAGCTTCAACTAAAAGTGAAGCAAATGAAAGAATCGAAGAAGAGGTTGATGAAGACATCACCTTGATCACTCAACAATTCAAGAGATTTCTTCAATGAAAGAAGGCTAAAGGTCGGAGGTTCTTAAAGAGCAACGAACCAAGAGGAGAGACAAGCAAGAAGGAGTCCATTACTTGCTTCAATTGTGGTAAGCCGGGACACTATATAAATGAGTGTTTCAAGCCCAAAAAGGAGAACGAGAAAAGGCAAAACAAAATGGTCATGAATGCAACATGGGATGATTATGACTCTTGTGATTCGGATGAGGAAGAAAATGGTAAGGAGATTGCAAATCTTTGCCTCATGGCAAATGAAGATGAGGTACATTTAAATTTACATGCATTAGATAATTCCATTTTGTCATATGATGAACTTTTATTTTCTCATAATGAATTATAAGATGCATTTGAAAATTTGTATGATGAGTTTGAAAAACTAGCTAAGAAACATAGTTTGCTCAAGAAATCTAAATCTTCATGTAATTCTACTTGTCACACCATAGTTAATGTAAATGCTAAAAGTGACAAAAGTATGAAGATAGAAGAGGGAAACAGTTTATTGAAAAAGACTATCGATGATCAAATAAACATCTTAGCAAAATTCACAAAAGGAAAAGAAAACTTGAGCATCATGCTAGGAAGACAAAGAAACTCTTTTGACAAATGCGGCTTAGGATATGATGCATTCAACAAAGATGCACTTTTATTGAAGAAAAGAAAATCATTAAAGCATACTTTTTCGAAACAATCTTCATTCTCACCTTCTATTGATCATAATCATGTCTCATGCTATTATTGCAAGAAAAGAGGTCACAAAGCAAATGCATGTTTTCTAAGGAAGAAGAAGAAAATTGTCTCAAAAATGTTTTGGGTTCCTAAAGGAATCATTGAATCTCTACATGCAAAATAAAATATGGTAACAAAATCATTTTGGGTTCCTAAAGGAACTATTGCATTTCTCTCTAACCATAATGGACCCAAAATAGATTGGGTACCAATAAAAGTCACGTAACATTGTGTTGTAGGTATGCTTTAAGTCCGCCTCAAAAGAAAGATGGTTCCTTTATAGCGGATGTTCAAGGCACATGACGGGAGACAAATCAAAATTCATGTCCCTAAAATCTTATGAAGGAGGAAGTGTTACTTTTGGAGATAACTCACAAGGCAAAATTGTTGGAATTGGATCTATTGGTATATCTCCTTCTCTTGCTATAGATAACGAACTTTTAGTTGATGGTTTAAAGCATAACTTGTTTAGTATTAGCCAACTTTGTGACAAAGGTTATGATGTTATCTTTAGGTCAAATGCATGCATAGTTGAGAAAGATGGAAAGCAATTGTTCAATGCAAAGAGAAATATAAATTTATATACTATGTTGCTATGTGAATTAAATGAACAAGATGTTAAGTGCTTTGTCATATCGAGTGAAAATAGTTGGTTATGACATAGACGCTTAGGACATGCTAGTATGGACCTCATTCAACGTTTGTCTAAAAATGAATTAGTCAAAGGCCTCCCGAAGACTAATTTTTCAAAAGATAAAATATGTAGTGCATGTAAAATAGGTAAGCAAGTGAAATCTTCTTTCAAGAGAAAGAAAGATATCACCACTTCTCGACCCTTAGAGTTACTTCATATGGACCTCTTTGGTCCGGAAAGAACGGCTAGCTTAGCCGGGAAACTCTATGTACTTGTTATAGTAGATGACTACTCTAAATTTACTTGGGTTTACTTTTGTTGCTCATAAAAATGAAACTCACTCCATTCTTGATAAATTTTATAGAGTCATTCAAAATGAAAAGGATTTGAAAATCAAGAAGATTAGAAGTGATAGGGGTAGAGAATTTGACAATCAAGATCTAGAGAAATTATGTGATGAATTTGGTGTATCTCATGATCTCTCGGCTCCAAGATCTCCTCAACAAAATGGGGTAGTTGAAAGGAAAAATAGATCTTTACAAGAAATGGCTAGGACTATGTTAAATGAACACAACCTTCCCCGAAGTCTTTGGGCTGAAGCAGTAAACACTGCTTGTCATGTCATAAATAGAGTTATCATCCGAATGAAATTAGGTAAGACTCCGTATGAGTTGTGGAATGGTCGGAAACCCAATATTGATGAATCACTGCCTTTACCCTCACCTAAAGTGCACCTAGATGATGATGAAGTTGTAGGAATTGAGGATAGTTTCAATAATCTCAATATCTTTAACTCATCAAGTAGGCAAATGGATAAGAGCGAAGTTGGACATCAATCTAATGATGACTTGACTTGCTCCATTCCTAAATCTTGGAGGATTGTGCACAACCATCCTCTTGACCAAGTCATAGGTAACCCTTCACAAGGTGTTAGCACAAGATCTCAACTTAGAGACTTATGCAACCACATGGCTTTTGTGTCTAATATTGAACCCAAGAACTTCCACGAAGCTCAATGTGATGATTCTTGGATCATAGTCATGAAAGAGGAACTAAATCAATTTGAACGCAATCAAGTTTGACATTTGGTCCCTCAACCCACACATCAAACTATAATAGGCACTAAATGGGTTTTTCGAAATAAAAAGGATGAAAATGGAGTGATTATTCAAAATAAAGCAAGATTGGTAGCTCAAGGTTACAATCAAGAGGAGGGCATTGACTATGATGAAACCTTTGCACCCGTAGCTAGATTAGAAGCAATTAGAATGCTTATTGCATTTGCATCATCTAGAAATTTCATTCTTTATGAAATGGATGTCAAAAGTGCTTTTCTAAATGGAACTATAGATGAAGAAGTGTTTGTGAAACAACTACCCGGATTTGAAAATGAACTTTTTCCAAATCATGTTTACAAATTATATAAAGCCTTATACGGATTAAAGCAAGCTCCTAGAGCTTGGTATGAATGACTTAGTGACTTTTTACTTCAAAAATGATTTTCTAAAGGCAAAGTTGACAACACTCTCTTTACAAAAACTGTCAAGAATGATTTGTTGATTATCCAAATATATGTTGACGACATTATATTTGGTTCCACAAATACTTCTCTTTGCAAAGATTTCGCATCTAGTATGCAAAACGAATTTGAAATGAGTATGATGGGTGAGTTGAATTTATTCTTAAGGTTGCAAATCAAGCAAAACTTAAAGCTTGGATGGCTTATTTGTTATCCAATCTAAGTACACTAAAGATTTGCTAAAGCGATTTGGAATGGAGGGAGCCAAACATGCCATTACTCCTATGAGTACCTATATTAAACTCGACAAAGATAAAAATGGAAAATGTGTTGATATTACTCAATATAGAGGCATGATTGGAAGTTTAGTTTATTTAACTGCTAGTAGACCGGATATCATGTTTAGTGTATGCTTATGTGTTCGTTTTCAATCTTGTCCTAAAGAATCTCACTTGCTAGCTGTAAAACGTATTTTTCACTATCTTAGTGGGACGATTAACTTAGGACTATGGTATCCATGTGGCACCTCACTTGATCTCACTAGCTATTCGGATGCCGATTTTACGGGTTGTAGAGTGGATAGGAAAAGTACAAGTGGTACATGTCATTTTCTAGGTCACTCTCTTGTTTCATGGTCATGTAAAAAGTAAAATTCGGTTGCCCTGTCTACAACTGAAGCTGAATACGTAGCGGCCGGTAGTTGTTGCGCCCAAACTATTTATATTAAGCAACAATTACTTGATTTTGGACTTGTTTTTAATCTCGTACCTATTAAGTGTGATAAGACTAGTGCTATTTGTATCTCAAAGAATCCTACTCAACATTCTCGCACAAAGCACATAGAGATTAGGCATCATTTTCTGAGGGATCATGTAGCCAAAGGTGACATTGAATTGATTTTTATTGACACTAAAAATCAACTGGCGGATATTTTTACTAAACCCCTCTCGGACGAACCGTTTTCAAAAATTCGTAGGGAATTAGGAATGGCTATGGATTTTGAAGTAATCAGTTAAATTTTCACAAAATCTCGTCCACGATCTCGGCTTTCAAAATTTAAAATATTTTTCGAAATTTTATTTTTGAGGGCCAGTTGACTGCCTCGTATACGGCCAGTCGACTGGATCAACCAGTGAGTTTTTCTGATTTTATTCATCTTCAGCCAGTCGATTGCCTCCTTCAGCCAGTTAACTGGGTCATGAGCGAGTCGACTGCCTCCATATGGCCAATCGACTACCTCTGCGCGAACCCAATTTTTATTTCTTCTTTCTCTTCGTCTTCTCTCCACTCTCTCCACGATCTCTCCCATTTCTTCCTTCCTTCTCGCCATTTACTCACCTTTAAACCATTTCTCAACTACACCACGACCCTCACCTCCATTATCACCACTCTTTCTTCATTTATAATCATATATATCCATATATATATATATATATACATATCTATACACCAATTTTTTTGTTTTCTCTCTTCTCTCTCATTTTCTTATCGATTTCTTTTCATTTTCTTTTCAAAATGCTTTCAATCATCTTGGTTCTTCTCTCTCTCATGGCTCCCAATGTTGTGCACATCAAGAAACGCGCCCGTAGGGGTGAAAGCTCTTCGACTGCACCTCCTCCACCCCCGTCCCTTATTCATGAGGCCACTGATTCCGAACCTGAATCTGGTCCAATGCCTCTCTCTACCCTTCTTGGTGATGAAGATAGTGTTCGCCTTTTCGAAACTAAATTCATTCATCGTAAGTTTGCTCGGAGTCGCATTGTGACTCAACCCTTGTGCGAAGAGATTGACGCTAATACGTTCAATCTTTTTCAAAATATGGATTGGGACTTCTTTGTTTCGCTTGATGTTTTGACTTTTCCACGTGCCGTCAAAGCGTTCTATACAAATCTGGAAAATCCTTCTCAACCAAGTCCTCCCGCTAGCAAACTTTGCTCCACTGTTGCAGGCGTTTCAGTTGAGTTGACCGAAGCAGAAATTAATACTATTTTTCGGCTACCTACTGGCGGTATATCATATTTCTGCCCATCTATTTGGTACTCTTCGAGTGATTTCGATCCTCTCGAAGCAGTTCGGGCCATTTCGGTGAATAAGACCACCACTGCCACTTCTGAGTTTCCTTCTTCCTCGCTTACTCCCGAGGCTCGACTTGTGCACAATATTATCACATATTCCATTTTACCAAAGTCCAGAAGCTGGAGTCTTGTGTCGATCATGGAAGCCTTCCTTGTCTATTGTGTCATGAGCGGTAGTAAGGTCAACCTTGCTTTTCTTTTCATTTCAGCTATTCTCGAGTGCCACAAGAAGAAATGAGCACTTATTTTCCTACTCATCTATCTTATCTTCTTGGTCGGTGTGGCGTTCCGCTTGATGATGAGCCTTCGGAGCACAATCCAATTTTTCTGGACCTCACGCATCTCAAGCAGATGCATATCGATAAGAATGCCGATGGAGTGTTGGTCTCACTTCGGGTTACTCCTTTTTCGGACCAGGCTGGTCCATCTATTCCTCATCATGATGTTCCTCGTCCCAAGGCAACTCGCCCGGATTTCCGTCTCTTGGTAATGATTTCGATATTCCAGATTTTGGGTTCGGGGGAAATCCTGAAACTCTTACCCAAATCTTGGAAATCGTAAAGCGCAATGAAGAGGCCCAAAAACGCAATGAGGAGGTCCAGAGGAAGATGGCCGAGGATATGAAGCGTCTTGAGGACAAGATCGACCGCATCGCCACTGCCACGGACGCTTTTCGTCGTGACCCTCCGCCTTTTTGATGTCGTCAAAGGGGGAGAATGTATTAGGGTGTTTGTGTTGGCCACAGTTCTATTTTGTGTAGTATAGGACGTTACCTATGTTTTATGTTTGTTATGCTTCGTTTCATTTCTATGCTTTATCATTTTGCAATGTGTAGTAGTAAAACAACATGTAATGAACTCGCAAATTATGAATTGAAATATTTTTTTTCTATTATCTTTCCATGCACTACGTAAATGAATATCAAATTGCAAAATTTATTTCCTAAGGGGGAGCATGCAAATAAAAACAAAAAAAACAAAAACTGAAAGATGCACACATTGAGGGGGAGTATCATTTGATACTTCACCATTTATGCGCAAACACGAAATGTTTTGTCAACATCAAAAAGGGGGAGATTGTTGGCTTTGAAATTCTATTTCAAGCAATAAATCTTATTTTGATATTTTCAAAACATTTAAAACCGTGTTTGGTATTAATATGACTTTGAGCTAAGTGTTTCAGCAAGTACAGGTAAATGATTCGGGAAGATCGCTAAAGCAACAAGCGATAAGGAAACTCAAGCGCAAACTCGAAGAAGGACAAAAAGATCAAATAAAGAATAAAAGTTGGACTCAAGACCTGGGGTAGATAGGTCGGGGTGAGAATATTGTAACAAGGTATCTTATGTGTTGATTGGTCTTATAAGCTCAAGAAATAAATCAAACGAACTCAAACGGATCAAAAACGGACCTTGAAAACAATTCTTGGAGTCACCCAGTCGACTGGCCATGAAATGGCAGCCGACTGACTGTGACCTAGTCGACTGGCCGTTAAGGACCCAGCCGACTGGATGAACCAGTGAGCTAGAAAACATTTTGACTGCATGAGGCAGTCGACTGGCCTGTCCAAGGCAGTCGACTGACTGTGCCCAGTCGACTGGCAGTTAAGGACCTAGCCGACTGACTGAACCAAAGAGTTTTAAACATTTTTGATTGCCTGAGGCAGTCGACTGGCCTATCCAAGGCAGTCGACTGACTCATGAGGCAGTCAACTGGCCTTCTTGAGTCAGTCGACTGACCCTAGCCGTTGGGGAAAATATTTTAAATCAAAGCATGGAGGCAGTCGACTGGGTGCTTCAGGATTTTAAGGAAAAGTATTTCTAAACAATATTTTTGCCCAAAAAGAAATGATTTTGCTTGCTGATTTTCAGATCCTACTCTCCACATTGTCTAGGGTGAGATACACTCTCCAAACCCTAGTGTTACACTATATAAAGAAAGAGATATGGATTAAAACTTTAAGGTTCTTGTATGAGAAATTTTCCAAATATTGTTCATCTCTAATTTTCTCTCAAGCATCTCCTGAAAAATCATTTGATAGAAAGAAAGATCAAAAATCTTGTTTTTCACTCTTATCATTTTGAAGATTTAAATTCAAGCCTTGAGTCTATTCTCTTATTGAAAATATATTGTGAGAATATATATATCTTGAGTTCTTGAAATATCACTTGAAAACACTTTAGTTTATATTGATCTATCTTCCATAAAAACCTTAGGGTTTTGAGTGTTTTTATTTCTTGAGTGATATATTGATTGCATACACAAATTTGTGATCTTGGGTGAGTGAAGCCCATTGTATCAAGGGAGGATTGTTCTCTTGATTGTGTGAAGAGCTAGTTAGCTCTTTTGTAAAGGTTTTGCTATTCCACCTATTCCACCTAGTTACCGAACATCGTAAAAATCACGGTGTCAATATCTCTATCTCTATCTCCTTACTTTATGTTCATGCATGCTTAATTTATATTGTGGTAAATAGCTTGTTGAATTTAAGTGAAATTATTCATTGCATATTTTACCTTGTAAATTAATATTAAACCTTGTTGCATGTTCTAGTAAGAATAAAAAGAAGTTAGAAATTATTTTTAAAACCCTATTCACCCCCATCTAGGGTATTTTAGTGACTTACATATACGTATGCATATATCGATATATATCTACTCATAGACGCATATATATACACATATGAATACACATACACGCAAATATATAACCACGCATACATATATACACATAAAGACATACATATAAATTCACACATATATACACATCCATATACATAGATGTATATACACATATACATATGCATATACACACATACATACACACATATATATTCATATACTTGTATACTTTTACACTTATATATATTTATCTATATTGTCTAATTTAATTTTAAAGTTATGATCTTTTACATTCAAATTGAGTTTGGTTTGAGATTGAATTCCAATTACACTTGAATTCCAAGATACATCCAAACAATGTATTTGGAATTGGATTTGTGTAATTGGAATACCATGACATTCCAATTCCAATGCAATTCCAAATCCACGCAACCACATGGACATGTAGTTCAATAAGTGTAATTCAATAAGAAAGAGTATTATGGTCATTTAGAAAATAATTACAAAACATTTGTCATTCCACAACAAAATGTAATACTCTTTATGTCCCATTTTAAGTGTTCCTTTGTGAAATCAATTTTTTTAAGAGGAAGAATTTTAGTATTTTTTATTATATGGGTTGTGTATGAATTGTCAACTTTACTCATAGTGGGCATGGTGATGTGATGATTTGTAATGTAAACTTTTATTATTTTAATGACTGAATGTTAAATTGGTAAATTGATAAAATAAAATACATGGACTTTTCAATGGTGAACACTTAGGGGCTATTTGATAAAATTAAAAATTAAGTACTACAAATTTTCATATCTGAATTTTAAGTACTGAATGTTTTAAGCAATGCTTAAAAAAATTATATTTTTTGATATTTTTGTTAATTTTTAGTCTTTAGTCTTCAGTGTTAAGTGGTGACCATATCACTTCAAATTTTACCTCATTTTAAGTGACACTTAATGTTTTATGTGATTTTCAATTTTTTTATCAAACACATTTAACTGAATAAGTGCTGAATGTTTTCAGATTTAAGTGCAAATAATTATTATCAGACACACCCTTATTTTGGGACGGACAAAACATGAAAAGTGGACACAGAAATTGGGACGGAGGGAATATATAAAGTGCTTTATTGCACAAATTATAACTTAGGGGATTATTTACAAATTTTAACATAGTTTGGGGGCTATTTTCCACTTTACCCTAATTTTTTAATTTATAATTTGTGGCTTGGGCTGTACCAACTATCATCCACGAGAGTACTGAAGTACATTGTACTTGGTGTTAACCACACTACCAAAGTGTATTGTAATGGTACTTCTGTCAATCTGCCTGAAAAATCGCAATGAAATGTAAATCAAGTGTCCAATAAGGGAGGTAACTTGGACATGCATGTTGAATGAACGATTTTAACATTCAATACATGGTATAGAAGTAATAGAACTCCTCGAGGTAATAAAGATATTTCTACTTGTGTGAATGTAACAACCTATTAGAATGATAAGTGATCCTTTTCTTTTTTAGGTTCTTTTTCATGCGAGAGTCGTTGAATCTAGAATTTTCATAGAATTTTGTGATCAAGCAGAAATATTGCTCAAATGCTGCATATTGAACTCTGAAGTCTTGTTTTAGCCTAAAAATTACCTTAGTACCAAACACCCTCCTTCCTCTTTTCCCATCACAGCATTTTGGAAGTTCACTTATTTGACCATCTAGCTCTAGCTCTCTTCTGTGGCATATAAAGCTGGATTAACATGAGCTTACCAGCCAAATTGCTCAACAAATCCTTTTGTAGGGCCAAAATTCTTGGCCCATCAAAAGAGAAGGCCCAATGATAATTATCCAAAAGACAAGCGGATCAAGGTCAATAAAGAAGAAGATAAGCCCATCTTAGAAGACCCATAACAATTTAAGTGTTTAGGCCCAATTGGCAAAGCCCAGTTAGCAAGCCAACTTGGGGCTCAAGACAAGAAGCCCGGTTAGATAAGGTAAAAAGAATTGCAATTGTAAAAGGAAATCAAATCCCTAAAATAAAGGGATTTGATCCTAATCATAATGGGCTAAGAAACCCATTTACTCTTATATAAATACAGCCTTAGAGCTTCAATAAGATTCATTCGAGAGTAGAGCAAAAAACTGTATCTACACTTTGGCGCCGTCTGTGGGAAGACGGGTTTTTAATTTTCTTCCAAAAATTAACCCTTTTCTTCTCACCAAGAAACCTTCCATTGCGATAACCAGATCTTCAGCAGCAGTAGGAGAAAGTGCCGCCCAAAACACACAATGGAGGTGTCCTTGTAGATCATGTAACGATTGGAGGCGGTGGAGAAAAGGAATGAAGTCCTTGAGCAACAGAATGCAAATCTATGTCAGCAGATAACCCCAATGCCAGCACCAGTGGGTGTAGCTAATGGAGTCAATAATAATGGAGGTGTCCCAGATCTGCCATGGCACGAGGAGGGGACTAGAAGCAGAATGACAGATAGTCAAGAAGAGATCTCAATTCCAGCACCAGGAGGTTTGCCTCTTCAGCAACCTCTAACCATGAAAAACTTGGAGGACATGACTGTCAAGATCAAGAGGCAGGTGCTGGAAAGCATGAAGGCTCAGACCCCCTCCATGAAGGACTTAGCAGCCCACACTGCCATCGATATGATCAAATAGCCCTTTACAGACGAAATAGACTAGACAGAGTACCCGAAGAAGTTTCGCTTGTCAACTTTCACCTTGTATGATGGGACCAAAGACCCATCAGACCATATTTACCAATACTAGACGAAGATGACCGCTTGGAAAAAGGATGAGGCCCTCCTGTGAAACGTGTTTCCTACTAGCCTCACAGAGGCACCTCTCCTATGGTCCAGGAAGCAACCACCTGGATCAATTAGGAGTTGGAGCAAACTGTGTGAACTTTTCATAGGACAATACTATGGTAACCAGAGGCAAAAAAAGACTATCTCCAGCCTGTTTACAATGACCCAAGAAAGAGAGGAAAGCCTCCAGAGCTTCTTACCCAGATTCACTAGGGATATGTATTCCATTGACCAATGCGATCAGTTATCAGCAGTTGAGGCATACAGAATGGTCCTGATCATAGGCACCAAGTTTCACGCATCCCTTGTAAAAAAGGCCCCCAACAACATTAAGGAGTTAAATTCCAGAGCCCAGGGCTACCTCAGAATCGATGAGGAGGAAGCAGTCCGACGAAAGAGAGCAGTTATGGTCACTGTTGAAGCCCGCACAAAAAGATCGCATCAAGGGCCAGAAGCCAACTCGCCCAACACCTGCCTCCTCATCCAACAAGCCAGCTGATAAGAAGCAAAAGGTGGACGAAAAGGTAACCCCCCTCAAAACAAGTCTCAATAAACTCTACATGGAAAATAAAGGGAAGAGAATATTCAGACCCCCTCTGCTAATGAGACAACCCATGGAGTAGAGACATGACCAAACACTGTGCCTTCCATAATGAGTATGGCCATCATACGAATGATTACTGAAACTTGCGTAGGCAAGTGGAGGCGATGATTGTAAAAGGAGAATTAGTTTAGTTTGTGGCAAAAGACCAGACCCATGCAGAGCCTTAGATGAATTCCCCTCTGAAGAACACCCAGGTGGGGCAACCAGTGCGGGTGATCAATATGGTACAGGGCGGACACACCGAAGAAGAGGCTGAGGGATTCAAGAGATCCCAGATGCGCTAGGTGCATAAGCTCAGATGAATTGGCAAAGTATGCCAGACATCTAACATAAAGGAAGAGTCCCAGATTAGCTTCAATGAGACCGACCTAAGGAATGTGCAACTACCCCATAAGGACCCTCTAGTCATTTCACTTTTATTAGCTAACTATTTGGTCAAAAGAGTCACGATAGACCCTGGTAGCAACACAAATATCATGACTAAATGGGCATTTAATAAACTTGGGGTTGATACCAACCAGATGCATCTCGCGAGAGTCCCTCTCGCTGGATTTGATGGGCGAAGGGTATAGCCGATTGGGGTCATTCAGTGGATGTCAAGCCGTCATACAATCTCCTGATGGGCAGAGGCTGGATCCACATGATGTAGGGGGTTCCTTCAACCCTTCATCAAGTCATGAGATGAGTTGATCCCAATGGGGTAGATATAATAGATATTCCAGGGGATCAGGTGGTGGCAAAGGAATGTTATGCGGTAACCATGAATAATTTGAATACATGGACTAAGCCAGAAGAGGAGGGTCAGGCAAGTTCGAAGCGAAGGGAGAAATAACAATTACAGATTGACTTTCGAGGATGATCAGGAGAGTTAGATTATGACAAAGCCACTCCAGGAGGTAGATATCAGCCCAACTGGAGATGGCATAACCACATTCATTGGGTCTACTCTTTCAACCATCAAGAAAATAGATCTGATCAGAATATTGCAAGAAAACATAGATATATTCGCTTGGTCACTCTTAGATATTCCAGGCATAAATCCCTCAGTCGCGTAACATAACCTCAACGTCAATACCGAAGCCAGACCAGTAAAGCAGAAGCAGATGTGGTTTACGGTGGAAAGGAACCAAATCATAGCTAAGGAAGCCAGAAAATTACTATAAGCTGGGTTCATTAGGGAGGTCAGGTACCCCACCTGGCTCTCTAATGTGGTTGTCGTCAGGAAAAAGAATGGGAAATGGATGGTCTGTATTGACATCACCAACCTAAACAAGGCCTGATTCCCTCTGCCAAAAATTGACCAAATGATGGATGTTACAGCTGGATACGAGCAACTCTCATTTCTAGACGCGTACTCTGGATATAATAAAATCCCCATGAACTCAGCCGATGAGGAGAAAACATCATTTATCACATAGGAAGGTACGTTTTATTATAAAGTAATACCTTTTGGACTGAAAAATGTAGGTGCTACATACCAGAGGCTAGTAAAATGAGTATTTGGTCACTTGATGGGTCACATAGTAGAGGTGTACATTGATGACATTGTAGTTAAAAGCAAGAAGTAAGAGGACCACCTCCAACACTTGAAGGAGGTATTTCAAGTAGTCAGACTCTATGGGATGAGGCTCAACCCCTTCAAGTGCTCATTTGGAGTCTCATCTGGGCAATTCTTGAGCCATATCGTAAACAGAAAGGGGTTAGAGGCCAGCCCAGCTCAGGTCAAAGCCCTGGTACATATAGAAGAGCCCAGAACCCAGAAAGGAATTCAGACCTTCATAGGAAGGGTAGCTGCATTAAGTAGATTCATCTCCAGACTCACAGACAAGTGCAAACCTTTCAATTAAAAGAGTACCTTGTGATCCCTCCAGTGTTAATTTTTACAGAGCCAGGGGAAATGCTACACCTCTACCTAGCAGTTTCAATTTCCTCAACAAGTGTTGCATTAGTCAAGGAGGAAAAAACATGCCAGACTCAAGTCTTCTACACCAGAAAGTCCATATTAAACCCTGAAACCAGGTAAACCACCATTGAGCGAGTTATTTTATCACTAGTCAACACCAAGAGAAGGCTCAGGCACCACTTTGAGACATACCCCATTATTGTCCCAACATTATTCCCCATCAGGGTAATAATGTCCAAGCCTGACCTAACCGGAAGAATTACTAGATGGGTAATTGAATTGGGGGCCTTCGACATCACTTATGTACCTAGAACAACTATCAAGGGGCTGGCCCTAGCGGACTTCCTTTTCGAAGTAAAATTTGAGCTAGAGCATCAAGAGCCAGAGGAGCCAGAATGGAGTCTGTTTGTCGATAGGCTAGTCGGAGCATTGGGGGCTGGAAAAGGTCTGGAAGTTATAATGCCTCATTATACCAGAATCCAGCAGTCAGTTCGTCTGAAGTTTCCAGCCTCCAACAATGAAACCTAATATGAGGCACTTCTAGTAGGACTCAGAATGTGCAAGAGTCTCTAGATCAAGCGCTTCAAAATATACAGCGATTCTCAGCTCATTGTCAGACAAGTTAATGGAGAATATGAAGCAGGTGAAAAGATGGAACCTTATAAGGCCCTAGCTCTAGTAGAGCTAAGTCACTTTGACCAGTTCAGCCTTGAACAAATACCAAGGGAGCAGAATGAAATTGCGAACAAAGTGGCCAACATGGCATCATCTAACACTCAGGATCTGACAGGGTGGCTCTAATAAATTACCTTGAGATCCCAAGTATTGAGTAACCAGTTAGTGTCTGCATAATACCATGGGAACCTAGCTGGATGGACCCTATCTATTTTATATGAGTAATGGGACCCTGCTTGAAAATAAACCTGAAGCTAGAAAAGTTCGATTAAGATCGTCCAGGTATTCTCTAATCAATGGGAAGCTATACCAAAAGTCCTTTGGAGGACCATACCTCAGGTATCTTACCCCTTCAGAAACCAAAGCCATCATGAAGGAGATACATGAGGGAACATGTGGAAATCATTCAGGAGGGAGGTCCCTCGCTTATAAAGTGCTGAATCAGGGCTATTTCTGGCCCCATATTTCTCAAGACACAGAAACCTTTGTCAGAAAATTCCATAAATGTCAGATCCATGGAGATAGCATTCATCCTCCACCAGAGCTTCTCAATCCCACGTTGAATTCACATCCCTTGACCAGTGAGGGATTTGATATCATGGGACCACTCCCAAAAGCTTTAAGGGAGGTTAAGCTAGTACTAATAACCACATATTACTTCACCAAGTAGCTGGAGGCACAATCATACTAGGTTATCACACATAGGCATGTAATCAAGTTCATCTGGACAAATATCATATGCTGTTTTGGAGCCCCCAGGGTAATTATGATCAACAATGGGTTGAACTTGAACAACAAATGGACCAGAGCTTTCTGTGAGTAGCATGACATCCAATTAAAGACATCCTCAATTGGGTACCCGCAAGTCAATGGTCAAGCATAAAGGTCTAACAAATCAATTTTGAACATCCTGAATAATAAGCTGGAGGATGCTAAAGGACTCTGGTCGGAAAAATTGCCAGAGGTTTTATGAGTATACATAACTACTCCAAGGTTTCTCACTAGAGAAACTCCATTATCTATGACATATAGGGCAAAAGTTGTGATCCCTATGGAAAATGTAGTGCCGACCATAAGAACTGAGGCCTATTAGGAAGATCAAAACAATCAGAATCTGATGCATGCTCTTGATACTTTGGAAGAAAAGCGCAACAAGGTAGCTACCAGACTAGCAGAATACCACCAGAGGATCAGAAGAAACTACAACCAAAAGGTGCAAAGACAAGAGTTCTAAGTTATGGACATGGTCCTCAGGAAAAAGATCAGCATCATCTGTAAGCTTCGTGAAAATTTGGAAGGACCCTACACTATGACTGAAGTCATTGGAAAAGGGGCCTACCGGCTAAGGAATTCTAACGGGCGCATTGAATCCCTTTCCCAAAATCCCTCTAGGTTAAAGACGTACTATCCTTATGTAGATTCTCGTTTTCTCAAGCTTGAAAGAGGCAATTCAAGTCCACACTCTTTGTCACTTATTTAGTTATAATGAATAAAAGAGGTTGAAGCCTAATTTCATTATTTTAATTTCATACTCTAGCAATAAATTGCTAATGTAACTATTCCTATACTTAATCAATAAGAGAAATTTATTCCTAAGTTATAAAATGGAAGAGGCAGATGCTTGAACCATTAAAAAGAGGAATTTATTCCTAAATTATAAAATGGAAGAGGCATACGCCTGAGTCATGACAAATAGGAATTTATTCCTAAGTTATAAAATGGCAAAGGCATATGCTTGAACCATTAAAAAGAGAAATTTATTCTTAAGTTATAAAATGGCAGAGGCATATGCCTGAACCATTAAAAAGAGGAATTTATTCCTAAGTTATAAAAAGCAGAGGCATATGCCTGAGCCATCACAAAGAAGAATTTATTCCTAAGTTATAAAATGGTAGAGGCATATGTTTGAACCATTAAAAAGATAAATTTATTCCTAAGTTATAAAATGGCAGAGGCATATGCCTGAACCATTAAAAAGAGAAATTTATTCCTAACTTAAAAAATGGTAGAGGCATACTTCTGAGCCATCACAAAGAGGAATTTATTTCTATGTTATAAAATGGCAGAGGCAAATACCTGTGCTATCAAAAAGAGAAATTTATTCCTAAGTTATAAAATGGCAGAGGCATATGCCTGAACTATTAAAAAAAGGAATTTATTCCTAAGTTATAAAATGAGAGAGGCATATGCCTGAACCATTCAAAAGAGGAATTTATTCCTAAGTTATAAAATGACAGAGGCATATGCCTGAGCCATCACAAAAAAGAATTTATTCCTAAGTTATAAAATGGCAGAGGCATACACCTGAACCAATAAAAAGATGAATTTATTACTAAGTTATAAAATAACAGAGGCATACACCTGAACCATTAAAAATAGGAATTTATTCCTAAGTTATAAAATGACAGAGGCAAATTCCTCTGCAAATTTCATCCCGAAAATTGTAATCAAACCAAAAGTTATACGCTTGAGGCATATACTGGTAAAATAAATATCAATTAAGGCATACAAATTTTGGTAGATTCAAATTATCACACTTGAGACAAGTCATGAACAAAATAAAAACTTCCATTAAAATATGTATTACAAAAATTGCCCAAAGGGGCTATAAATGCCCAGAGACAAAAACAACAAAACAAAAAGAAAAAAAACATGAGAGGGTTAGGATGGTCCTATTGTAGAGGTGATAGTGCCACGGATGATATATACCGCAACTCAAGGAAAGAATAAGATCCGTATCATGGCTCTATCAATATCCCTTGCAAATGCCAAAGAGCCCTAAGTTTTAGACTTAGCATTGAAATCTGGCCCAAAGGAATTAACAATCTCTATGGGAGGAAGGGCTGGAGCCTCAAAATTCTGAGAGTCAGCAGCAGGGTCTCCTAAAAGGAACTTCAAGATGAGTCCCGCAGCCTGGATAGGGTCAGGAACCTTATAGGGATATTGAACCCCAAGATAAGCATATATAACATCAGGATCCTTGGGGTTCTTCTTATCTGGTTTCTTCAGAGCATTGACAAAGCCATTACGCCAGAAGTCACCAGCAACACTATTGTTGGAGACTTCATAGCAAGAATGATCCAACCCTTATTTCTTGCACATCTCTAACTCAGAATGGGCAAGGGTCAGGCGATACTTGAGATCTTCATTCTCAGCATTCACTTGGGCCCTGCTCTCTTTCAAAGCTGCAACCTCCTCCTTAAGAGCGGTAGCCTCCTGGACCCGCAAAGTTTCCCTCCCGTTTGCCATAGCCAGGGCGGCTTTGAGGTGGGCTACCCCATCATCATGATGGGCTAATTCATTAGTATGGGTCTGTCGCGTGTAACGCAAAGCCCCCACAGTATAAAACGCCTGTAACAAATTCAAGGCAAGAATTGTCAGAGATCAACAGTGATGCTTAAAATAAAAAAGAAGCAAAACACAGAGATAAAAATAAGGAGGACCTACCCTCATCATCATTCTCATGACCTGTCTAGTAGTTCAGGGTCGTCGAGGCCCTTAAAAGCATCCAAGTCCTCCTTACTCAAGATGGACTTGGCTCGGTCAGTTATGGCCTCCATGGTGGTGGGGATTGTGGCATCTGATGTCTGTGTAGAGGGGGAAAAATAGTTGTTCAAAATAGCCTCTCATGACAGCGGTAGGTTTTACCCTACGCAAGTGCACCTATTAATTGTAGAATAGTAACAACTTGAGTAAAGGATATCGATCCCACAGAGACTAAGATTGTTCACGTTAATAGTTCAAAAATAATGAGTTATATTTCTCAAAAGTTGTTTGTTTTGGTGGTCGAAGACCAAATTATCTAAATTACTCTAAAAAGGAAAGTAAATTGGTTTGTGATTCAAGAGAGAGAAAAACTAAGGTTTTTATCGCGCCACCACTAATCTCAGAACATAGTTCTATTAATGTAACAATTGCAAGAGGGCGATCCATAAACGGTGAATCATGTTGTACTGCAAATAGCTAAATACGACCCCAAAAATATTAGTATCAACCGGATCGCGACAACCCATGTCATGACTGAACTGATTAGTATATGCCAATTAAATTACTCTAATCTACTCCTAATGCATGAAAATAAACTAAAGAACATCTATATCAATTCGCCAAGGAATGACCTGTGTCAACCTAGGGTTTCAAGTTTTATTACCACCATTGTGTAGAAAATCATAAATTAAGCATTCGAGTTCCAGTCCATAGGGAATAATCATGGTTGTGTAAAATATTATATTCATTCCATCTAAGACAAGAATTTAGAACAAGTACAAAATTTTATTTTAAGAATATAAACGATCTCTTATCTAATACAATCATCACAGTACTGTCACAATTTCCCTCGTTACAATTGAAAACAAGATAAAATCTACATTATTTGGCTAGGGCTTTACTAGAAAACCCTAGATACCGAGTTATTTGGCCATGGAAGTGAATACTACATCTTTGGTGTAGAATCGATCTCCATGTCCTTCTTCTCCGGATCTCTAGGTTTGAATATGACTCATCTTCTCAACAACAGCAAGTCTGAATATAAACGTGAGAGAACTCCAATGAACCAACCCCTTTTTCTGATATGTAGCTTTGTATTTTTAGACAAGTTGAGGGAAACCCTAATGGTTGCCCTTTTCGGTAATTTCACACTAAACCTAATAAAAACCCTAAGTTATCATATACATGTATATAGAGGTCTGAAGTCGCAAACACAAACAGTGGTAACACAGGCAAAAACCACAAGAAAATACAAAATTCAGCCATCTCTACGCTTCAAGTGTAGTCTCCCTACGCTTTAAGTGTAGGGTTAGGTGTAGCTTGGAGCGTAGCTTCAAGTGTAGAAATGTGTTTTCTGGCCACTTTTTGATTTTGAAAGTGTAGGCTTAGGCGTAGGGATTTTCATGAAAACCACTTTTCTCTATAAATGCACCAAAATGATCACCTTGAACCTATGATACTTTTTGCTTGAAGTGACAGCTACGGGAAATGTCACGCCCCGAATATCCTTGGATTCCAAAACCCGAACCTAAGAGCTAAGGGAGTGAATGCGGAAGAAATTAAAAATGAAATAAAATCCCACGAGTCATCAAATACCCGTACAAGAGTAAGATAGAAATAAAACATCTCAACGATGCTAAAAGAACAACACGAGATCAAAAGAAGGTAAACCGAAACAAACGGTACCTTAACCGAAACGTCGGAATACCCTAAGTTCAACCAAGGATAAAATGGTCATTTGGAGGGTAAAATGGTAAGTTCCAACTGTAAACACAAATTTTGGACCTATCACAAGCCATAGGAATAAACGGAAGCAAAATCCAAGGTGTGAGGTGGAAACTACAACGTTTTGAAATCAGCATTCCTACGCTTACGGTCCAAAAATATACCATCAACTTCAGTCGACCATTTCTCACTCAACAATGACTCAAATGAAGCGATTCAAAAGCCTACACGCAATAGATTGAAGTCAGCTTTCTAACAAGCTAAAGAACACATTCATCTGACAAGCGTAGCTCGAGATATGATCGAATTACTGAACAGTGTGCGCAGAGTGCGCGAGTTGTAGTCGACTGACAGAACTTTTAGTCGACTACAAGAGTCATCTACTCGACTGAAACAGCCCTTAGTCGACTAGAAGGAGTGTCTAGTCGACTGAAACAAGTATTGAGTCGACTAGATCAGTCAGTAGCTTGCGGAAAAGGGAGTTTGAGGATTCAGTCGACTACACAAAGCCCTAGTCGACTAAATGAAGCTCTAGTCGACTACCTAAAGCAATAGTCGACTAAAAGGAGGGTTCTAGTCGACTAAAACAAGAAAGAGTCGACTAAAACATGCCACAGCCAAGAGAGAAATGTACTGAAATGGAAGGGTGAAGACTTGGTCGGCTACCTTAAACTCAACACAACTACTAGTCTGCAGAAGGGAAAATTGGTCTCTAAATCATCCTGAACACTTATAGAGTAAAGGAAATGGCCTCAACACTAATAAGATGCTACTAATATTTCCGAAACTCAAGATAAGATGCTACTAATATTTCCGAAACTCAAGAACTAGAAAGAAACAATTATTTTCCTCGAAATCATTTACTTGAATTTTCGTAAAAATCACCCGTCTTGCCCCCGGTTTCCGTTTGAGTAAACCACCGACTCAAAAATCTCAATTTCTTTCAAACAACTTCAAATTATTTCAAAACACAAGTTTTTATTAATTTTACGGGGGTAGGCGAAAATGGGTTTTTCCATCCAAAACGAAAGGATTGGTTTGAAAACTTAGAAAAACGCCGTTTCGGCCGAATACCTAATAATCACATTCAAGACAAATAATTCATTTCACACTCAAAATTCCAATTAAAAGAGTTCTATATTTTCATCATAGTGCCCTAAGGCGAAACATAGTAGAGTTGTTCAAAATTACATGTTTCCACAATTCGACACCGAAATGCCCAAAAGAATATATTCCCCGCGCCTAGCGCTCCAAGGGATGTACATCAACACCAACATCTCGGCTAACATGCTAGCCGGATTAAAATAAAATAGTTTTGACTTAAATGAAGCACTAAACAAAATAAGCACATTTATACAATGTCTATCAATGCTCTACAAAAGTACTCCGCCTCCATATACGCAAAAAGGACGGAACCAACACCGAGTCTCTACCGGAAGACTACGGACCTCCCAAATGGGAATCATCACCTGAAAAAAATGTATATAACGTGGGGTGAGCGCACTAGCCCAGTAGAGGAAGCGTCATTGCCTCAATCTCTGTAGTCCGAGTGGTACAACCCACCCAAGGCACATGCAACTAATCCTAGGTCGGTCTCTTGTTCCACATGGCTCTCATGCCAATCCGGAACCCCATCAAACCCAACAATCAAGCTCCCCAACATGCTCACAATATAATTTATCACAATTATAACATGCTTTCATTATTAAAATCACAATCACATATGTATAATAATTAAGATGGAAGGTGACCGACATCCCCATTACACGCATACAAAAACACACCCTTCCCAAGGATGAACGTATCATTCTCCACCATTCCCCTGAGGATACAAGCTCACTAGGGAATAGTAGACTCATCGTACCGTTCTTCCCAAGTGCTTTTGACACTTCACACTTTTAACCAAGGAAGACGTCCTCCACGACGCGGTCGTGCGCATAGGCTTTGGACGATATGTCCTCCCTCTATCATCTGCATTTCTCGGCTTATTAGTTCCGTGGGAGCAAGAAGCACCCCCTGGCCAGTTGTTACGACGATCCAAACACAAGACAACTCCTACATAATTTACGCAAATCGTAGGAAACAATACCCCTGTTTTTACCCCACATGGTACGCTCAAAATACATCACAATACATGCTTATTTCTTTTTGCAATATTTTGTAATCAAATTAGCATCATGCTCATAATTTCATAACAAGAATTAATATCACATAATCATGCTTTTCAAGGGGACCTAATTCATCGTCTAATTTGTCGAGACTCAACTCGCATATATATATACGGCATATATACACATAGACACATACACCCTCGTACACAAACGAAAGTAACTCGTTTTTCCCCTACCTCAATCCAAGCAATTTATAAGCAATAGGCGCAAGCAATCCGTCTCAGACGCCAATAACAATCGAGTCAAGAATTTCCAAGAGAGCTTCAAGGAGGTGATTTTCGGAAATTTGAGTAAAAGGTCTCCCAAGCCTTCAAGCAACATTAAAACAAATATGGATTCTTAACTAGTGATTTTTAATAGCAATAACCGATTAAAAATCAAGAATTCAAAGTAAAGCTAAAAACCCCAAAATGGCTAAACTAGGGTTTCGGGAAAAGGAAGAATCAAGAGGAAAGGAACTCACCAATAAATTCAACACAAGATATACAATGTGGACATCAAGCAAGCTTGAAGCAATGCATTCCCGAAATTAGCATTTTCAAGTCTTCTCAAGCTAATAACAAATCAATGGAAGGGAGAGTCACAAGAATGGACCAACAATCAATTATAACCATGGAAATTCCGAAAATTTATAGGAATAAAAGAAATCATTCCAAGGAAATAAAAGCTAGGATTTCAATTCAATGGAGAATTCAAGAAAAATGGTGAAGAAACTTACCACTATGAGCTCAAGAACACCACCCAAGAGACCACCCCAAGTGCTCACCATCCATCAAGCATGAAGAGTAGGAGAGAGCAAGACTTGAAGCCAAAAATACCAAGGAGAACAAGGTGGCCGAAACTTTTGGGTGTAGAGAATTGTGTGTGTAGATAGTGTGTGTTCTTGGTGAGAAATGAGAGAAGAAGACAATGTTAGAGATAGAGTTGGTGTGTGGAGAATCCCATCCAAGGGCTAGAAATGAAGATGGCAAGATAGGTTTGATCCAAGGGTCACAATGATGACAACATTAAAGGTAGTGGTGAAATGTCCAAATTACCCACCCCTTTATCACTTATTCACAACCCTTGCCATTATGAACCAAAGTTACAATTTTGTCCAAGTCTTCTACACAACTACAATATTGCCACTCTACATCTCCCCAACACTTAGTCAATAATTCTCTACAAAATCCACTAACTCAAAACATGAAAATTTTCTAGTTTATGCTTTTGTCGTTTATTTATTTTCCAAACGTTTCAATTAATTTCAAGTATTCACGAAATGAAATATAACATATAATATGTAACTCAAAATTTCAATTTCGCATAAATCACATAAACACGTCAACATGTTAGGCACATAAGCACTTAATTGTTTAATAAATAAATGAAAATAAAAATTATAAATTAGCACGTAAAAATACCGGACGTTACAACCTACACACCTTAGGAGATTTCGTCCTCGAAATCAAGACGTACCTAGGTAGAAAACAAGTCCGGGTATTTTTCCCAAACTTCACGCTCACGCTCCCAAGTTGCCTCCTCGACTCCGCGATGGTGCCATAAGACCTTAACTAATGGAATAGTTTTGCCCCGCAAAACATGCTCTCGAGCATCCAAGATCCTCACAGGTCGCTCCTCGTAGGACACGTCCTCGGCCACATCGACATCTACCCAACTCAAGACATGAGATGGATCCGGCTCATACTTGCAAAGCATAGAGACATGAAAAACATTATGAACCCGCGATAAATCTGGTGGCAACGCTAAACGGTATGCTACCTCGCCGACACGATCAAGAATCTCGAAAGGCCCAATAAATCGTGGTGAAAGTTTGCCGCTCTTCCCAAATCGCATCAAGCCCTTCTGCGGTGAGACCTTCAGAAACACATGATCACCGGCCTCAAAAAATAAAGGACTCCTACGTCGATCCGCATAGCTCTTCTGTCGGCTCTGTGCTGTAACCAAGTGTTGTCGAGCAATCCTAATCTTCTCGGTTGCTTCATGAACCATATCGGGTCCCAAAAGTGCAACATCACCAACCTCGGCCCAGCAAGTCGGCGAACGACACGGTCTACCGTACAATGCCTCAAAAGGTGCCATCTGAATACTGGACTGATAACTATTGTTGTATGCAAACTCCGCTAAATGAAGATGATCCTCCCAACTACCTCTGAAATCTATAGCACAAGCACGAAGCATGTCCTCGAGAATCTGAATGGTACGCTCTGACTGCCCGTCCGTCTGAGGATGGAAGGCGGTACTAAATCGTAGTTGCGTATCCAAAACTGTTTGAAAGGCTTGCCAAAATCGTGACGTGAATCGGGGATCCCGATCCGAAACAATAGTAACCGGAACCCCGTGAAGCTTAACAATCTCCTTCACGTACAACCTACTAAGAACCTCTACATTATCCGTCTCACGGATGGGTAGAAAATGTGCAGTCTTTGTCAATCGATCAATGATCACCCACACTGCATCCTTCTGATTCTTCGTTTTCGGTAACCCTGTTACGAAATCCATGCAAATATGCTCCCATTTCCACTCAGGAATCGGTAACGGATTCAACAACCCGGCAGGTCCTCGGTGCTCAACCTTAACCTGCTGACAAGTAATACAACGACTCACAAAATCTGCAACTGATTTCTTCATTCCTTGCCACCAATAGTGACGCCGAAGATTGTGATACATCTTTGTGCCACCTGGGTGAACTGCAAGTCTGGAACTGTGAAACTCTCGTAAGACCTCCTCACGGCAAGTCTGCGGTACATAGAGTAAACCCCTAAAACGATAACCTCCATCGGAGTGCAAAACCCAATCATCCACGACCTCGCCACTAGCGATATGAGTGCGAACCGAAGTAATGCTGTCATCGTGCCCCTGAGCCTCAATCACATGACTCAAAAGTGAAGGTTGTGCCACCATGCTAAATAAAGTCACCATTGAATCCCCACTATCACGAAAATGAAGACCCAACTCTGCGATGTCCTCCATCATCCGCCACTCACGAATAAAGATGCTAGATAACGTTGCCTGTGACTTGCGACTCAATGCATCCGCCACTACATTAGCTTTCCCGGGGTGATATTGAAGTGCGAAGTCATAGTCCTCCATGTACTCGACCCATCGACGTTGTCGCAAATTCAAGCCCGTTGTGTAAAGATATACTGTAAGCTCTTGTGATCGGAGAAGACCTCAAATCTCTCACCATACAAGTAGTGCCGCCATCCCTTAAGTGCAAAAAGAACCGCTGCGAGCTCTAAATTATGTGTAGGATAATTCCGCTCGTGAGTCTTCAACTGTCGAGATCCATAAGCTACAACTCTCTCGGACGTTACAGGAAATGCCATTTTTGCCCCTCGGGAGCAATTTTTGTCTCTTAAACACCCCTTTGACTTTCCTCTTGAATAGAAATGAACATGAACTTGGTTAATTCACCGAAGTTAGCTCTGTTTCTTCATTAAGCTCCTGAAACATGTTTAAATATACAAATAACATAAAAATACCAAATAATGGAATGGAAAGACATAACATTAGCAAGATAGAGGCGTAAAATGGATAATATTGAGCACCAATCACACCCCCAAACATACATATTGCTAGTCCCTTAGCAATTAGCTCAGGAAAAATGATCTTATGATGTTTTTTATTCTAACTACTCAATACTAATCTACAATACTCTCTTGTTTTCGTGAGGGTCAACGATTACACTTACCACGAGTAAGAAGCCTTTTAAACCCCTCGGCAACACCAAGTGGATGAGTGAAGTGTGATGAGGGTTAGTTATACTACCCACAACTTCTCCATTCTTTGTAATCATGCAATCATGGATTCACATACTCATCAACTAAGTCATAATATAATGCATAAGACAATATAGATGCAAATATTCCCACTCACTACCGAACAACAACTATCTCGAGCTTTGTTTCATGAATGGTTTCCACTTAAGTGAATGACTTCGTTACTCTCTACTCCCAATCCAGACAACCCCCCGTGTTTATGTGAACATTCTACCATAGTACTTCAATTCATCTTCTCTTACTTTATTGATTAAATTTTACTATTTTTCATAAAAACTCATCTTTCCATATTTCCACTTACCATCCCTTTTTGTCTTTCTAAACTCCGGACTTTCCAGCGAGGATTTTTAATCCTGACCAACTGGGCCCGAGTTTCTTTATGGAATTTATGTTCATTAGTCTTCTCCCCTTTTTACGCAAACAATGACATTAAGGATACCAAGGCCCGGTTACTCATATCGAAGAACTACTTTTTTCATTTTTATTTTTCACAATATATTTTCAACTTACTCCATTTCAACCATAACATCCCCCCTTCTCCCCTTTTTATTGTGGCAAAATTAGTATTTCAACTACATAGTTAAAGATTCACTATTTTTCCCATAGTGAATGTGTGCTTGTTTTTTTAGGTCAATGTCGTCATTCTGAGTTTCAATTTCACTAATTCATTCACCCATGTAAAACTACATCACTTTCACTCAGCTCGATCTAATCATTACTCTCACAACATATACTAATCATGCATCATAAATAAAAATTCAGTCAACTTGTAATGTAAAACAATCATACGTGAAAACAAAGAATTTATTTCCAATATTTTTTTATTTTTTTCAAATATTTTTCAAAATTTTCATTCCTAAACTATACCCTCTACCCCAAACTTGAAATAAACCATGTCCCTATGGTTCATAATACAAGAGAAAGAATACAGTTACCCTTGAAGCGTGATTCCAAAATTGCACAATAAAACACTTGATC
The DNA here is from genome assembly GCA_963922005.1 of Cornus suecica. Taxonomy (NCBI): domain Eukaryota; kingdom Viridiplantae; phylum Streptophyta; class Magnoliopsida; order Cornales; family Cornaceae; genus Cornus; species Cornus suecica. The sequence goes on from OY998239.1 coordinate 48,251,579, forward strand.
TCCTCCCCCAAACTTGATTTGGATCACCAGTAGATATGCATAACAAAACACACATACGCAATATCATAGCAAAGGAAAATAAATTTCATCATAAATATCCAGAAATCATTGATTTTGTCACACAAGGAATTAAAAATGTTATTTAATAAAAAATCATGATTTGGCCTTAAGGGCTTACAATCCTAAGAATTGAAATTGAAAAGACTTGTCCTTAAGGGACTACAGTCTCTAAGAGTTAAAATTTCATAAATTAAGTGATATCCTATTCTACAAACCTAGGCTAGAAACTAACTTTCACAACTTATGACCAATGTTTAACGTCGTTGGCACGACAGCTCCTCAAAGGCTATCCAACACCCTTCCTTTGTGAAACACTTCCCCTAATCATATGACAAAATTTAGGAGGTGACTCTCTCAGTGCTCTCAACTGTGGATAAGTAGTACTATCCATGACATCAAATGTAGAACAATAATAACCATATATACAGTACATCCTCTATCACGTTCTAACTTCACCCCATGTACAGGGAATGTGTCCAACAGATCCTCCTTCAACACCTTATGTAATGTTCCCTTGATCAATTAATCACTCTCCATTAAACTGACAGATGCCATGAATTCTAGTCCCGGATCAATCTCCTCATAAATCTTTAGTCGCTGACCACGCTTCTTTATCCTCTCATTACCAAAACCTACCTCTCCATGGGGGTAAACCGATTTAACTCTAAATGATCCGTCCCTTCTTAACCGGATCGTACCTGGAAACAATTTCAGTTTCGAATTACACCGCCGTTTCCGGCCAAGCTCAAGGAACTTAAGACAAACATGCTTAGCATAATATACTCTTATCCGAGCTATGTAAATTCGAACATCCTCATATGCACAATTCCGTATCCCCTCACACTCATTTCTTAATTGCGGATCTTCCGAGGCATACAACTTGTCTACCATGTTTATACTCAACCGGAGGGATACTTGCTCATCTGGAATGGGATCCTTAAGAAGGGTGTCATCCTTAGTAGGCTCTATAACAGTTCGTGGTAAATTATCAACTCTCACCGTCTTCACACCCTTTTTATCTTTCAATACGCCATCCTCTTGATCCTAAATTAACCCACACAATACCATTTCGTGAAGTGTACTCGCAAGCATCAACTCTTGAGGAAGAATAAGTTGAGGTCCTGCAGACTCTCTCTGGTTGCGAGTACAAAACAACTTCCAATGTCGTGATAACTTCCAAATTTGATTGTTGTTGATCCTCCCAGTTTTCAAACGTCGCCTCCATATCTTGCTGATTCGTCACTAAGCTCTTCTCTTAACCTTCAGTGCTGTCATACAACCCAATCTTATAAAGTGAGTTGTCGGGCACCAATGTTGTTGGTGACACAAATGTAGATTCAAGCGAATCTCTTGGCTCCTCCATTGGTTGCAAACCTAGAGCTCTTTCAAATGCAACAATCACTTCTAAATTAGAGTGGTGTTGATCCTCCCATGTGTCAAACTTTGCATTTGACCTTTCAATCACAACATCCTGGTCATTTCTTGCTCAACTCTAAGGTAACAGTTCTTTACAAGTCTTATTAACTTCTTCTACATTGAAGTAGTCGACTGGTGTAGTGATTTGATTTTCTGTATTAATAACATTCATCCTCACCTTCATATTCCCGAAAGATAGATCCATCACCCATGTACTGCAATCGATATGCGCATTGGCTGTGGCTAAGAACGGTCTTCCCAATATCACTGGGATATGTTTCTTTACATCTTGAACAAGTTCCATGTCTAACACCACAAAGTCTATAGGATAGTAGAACTTACCCATTTGAACAATTACATCCTCCAGAATTTCTCTCGGCTGTCTAGTTGATCTATCTGCTAATTGAAGCACCACCGAAGCATGATTGAGCTCTCCCAACTGTAGCTATTTATAGACTGAGTAAGGTAATAAATTGACACTCGCACCGAGGTTAAGAAGAGGTATATCAATCTTTTGGTCACCAATGACACAAGAAATAATGGGAGCATCGGGATCTTTCCTCTTAGGTGGAGTATCACTCAGTAAGATCGAACTTACTTGTTCAGTCAACAAAATCTTCTTCGGGACCTTAGTTCGGCTTTTATACTTTTGGGTACAGAGGTCCTTCAAAAACTTAGTATAGGGTGGTATTTGATCTATGATATCTAAGAGAGGCAGATTAATCTCGACTTGTCGGAATGTCTCCAGCATGTCTGACTCTTTATCCTTACCAGTTTTGGTTCGCTCTCTAAGATGTTGAGGGAATGGTGTTTCTTCCTCATATGGTGCCCTTTCTAGCTCTTCATCTTCCTCCACATGAGGTTGATCTATCTGAAATTTCTCAGTCTCTTTCTTCCGAGCTTTTTCTTCTGCCTTTCTTTAAACTTCTTCGACCTTTTATTTCTTCAGCCTCTCTTCATGCTACTCCTCGGCCTTACTCTCCACTTCTCTCCCACTTCTCAAAATTGTGATAGCTTGGACTGTCTCATGATGAGTCTCATTACTGAAGGATCCAAGCACTAATGCTTGTTGCGGCTTTGGGTTGACATTGGTTGACTTGGGAATTTTTCTGGCTCTCTAACATTCCTCTAATTAGCCATTTGGCCCACCCAGATGTGTAGTTGTACCAATGATTGAGTATGAACGCCTAGATGTCATGAATATCCATTATGGCCTGTTCAAGCCTATTAGTTTGGAAACCAGGTGGAGGAGTTTGGCTTCTTGGAGGCTGGGTCTGGTAGTTATATGGTTGCACAACCTGATTATTATTAAATGGCTGGAGAGCTTGGGAATTATTGGATGGCTTCCTGGGTTGGTAATTTGACTGAGAATTTTAAGCCATGATTGTTGGTTGGGAGTCGAATGATTGTTGACTCTGTTGGAACCTCGGCTGTGGGTTATATGACTATTGTCTCTCAGTGAACCTTGGTTGTTGGCTGGATGATTGTCCTTATTGGAACATTGGTTGTGGGTTTTCCACATTTGTAGATTTATAGGACAGAAGTGGGGGATTTTTGGCATTTGAGGTGTATGAATTAGTGAAAGGAACATTATTTGAATAGTTCCACGATGCATTGGCATAAACAACCATTATGTCCTGACACTCATTTTGAGAATACTCAGCTTCTACTTCTAACATCTCTCTCGGAGGGGAATGACTTCGCTGAAGAAACTTGTGAATTCTTTCTAATTTATCTACTATCAATGCCATTGAATCTCTCACATCATCATGATTCACAACATAAGCTTTCTTAAATCTTCTATCTTGTCCACCTCTAGATCTCAACTCAAATTCATATTGAATCATATTCTCATTAATATTATCAAATAACTCTAAAAGTTCTTTTGCCGGCTTCAAGATAAATTGACCTTGTGTTGACACATCTATCAAAGTCTTCTGTGCATCTCCGAGTCCCATGTAAAAATTCTTAGTTATATCATGTTCAAAGAACCTATGGTGGGGACACTTGTACAAGATTTTAGTATATCTCTCCCAAGCATCATGAAACTTCTCATCAGGCAATTCTCTAAAACTTTTGATCACATTTTGTGCTTCTGAGGTTTTTTCTATGTGATAATGATTTTCTATAAATTCTTTTTTAAGGGCTTCCCAATCAATTTTAATCGCTTTAGCCAATTTGATATACCATATCTTGGTTCTTTCCCTTAACGACCAAGGAAATAATCGCACTCGCAAGTCATTCTTGGATAAATTATCATACATAACAATAGAGGCTACTTCTAAGAAATCATTTATGTGTTGGTATAGGTCCTCAACCCTAAGTCCAAAGTTCTTCGGAAGCATATCAATGACACTAGATTTGATCTCATAGTGTTTGACTCCATCTTTTTATGGAAATTCAACATACGATTTATACGTGAACGGTGCATAAGATCCCTTTAAAGATATGGCTGGTACCATCCTTGTATCAACATTACGGTCGACCATCTTCTCGAAATCCATAACTTTTTTTTCTTTTTGATAATCACAAAATTGCAGTTTTGAGGTCCTAAACGACGTATTTCGGCCTACAATCAACTAGGCTCACTCATTGTAGTGAGTTTTGTTCAATGATACTTTTCCGTTCTAAAATCTTACCTCGTTTTCAAAAATCAGAGCTTTTGATAGTTTACACGAAAACTAAAGAATTGTTTTTTTTACAAAATAAAACTAACTACTTTTAAACTCTTCTAACTATTAACAGAAATAAAGCTAAAATTATGTGCAAAACTAAGATAAACTAAAATTCACAAGTGGTCCAACGACGCAACTTTCACTGCTCCGCCAAATCCCTTTGTGCTTCTTAGAGTACCTCGCGAAAACATAAAAACTCCAACTTTGAATACAATACAATAATGCAATCTAAATAAACTACTAAAGCTATTGAACAATGCTTAGTCCCAGGAAATGGTGCCAAAAATTCGATGTGTATCTAGAGGGGGTAAAAATAGTTGTTAAAAATAGCCTCTTGTGAAAAGTTGTTTGTTTTGGTGGTCGAAGACCAAATTATCTGTATTAACTAAATTACTCTAAAAAGTAAAGTAAATTGGTTTGTAATTCAAGAGAGAGAGAAAACAGGGTTTTCGTCGTTCCACCACTGACCTCATAACATAGTTATATCAATGTAAAAATTACAAGAGGGTGATCCATAAACTCTGAATCAGGTCGTACCGCAAATAGCTAAATACGACCCCAAAAAAGAATATCATCAACTGGATCGCGACAACCCATATCATGACTGAACTGATTAGTACATGCCAATTAAATTACTCTAATTTACTCCTAATGCATGAAAATAAACTAAAGCATGTTTATATCAATTCGCCAAGGAATGGCCTGTGTCAATTTAGGGTTTCAAGTTTTATTACCACCATTGTGTAGAAAACCATAAATTAAACATCCGAGTTCCAGCCCATAGTGAATAATCATGGTTGTGTAAAATACTATATTCATTCCGCTAAGACAAGAATTTAGAACAAGTATAGAATTTTGTTTCAATAATAAAAATGATCTCTTATCTACTACAATCATCATAGTACGGTCACAGTTTCCCCTTGTTATAATTGAAAACAAGATAACATCTACATTACCTGGCTAGGATTTTGCTAGAAGACCTTAGATACCGAGTTAGTTGGCCATGGAAGAAGAAGACTGAATCTTTGGTGTATAATCGATCTCCATGTCCTTCTTATCCGGATCTCTAGGTCTGAATATGGCTCAGCATCTCAAGAGCAGCAAGTCTGAATATAAACATGGAGAACTCCAATGAACTAACCCCTTTCTATGATATGTAGCTCTATATTTAAATACAAGCCGAGGGAAACCATAATGGTTGCCCTTTTCGGTAATTTCACACTAAACGTAATAAAAACCCTAAGTTATCATATATATGTGTGTATATACATGTATATAGAGGTCTGGAGTCGCACCCATAAAAAGGGGTAACACAGGTAAAAACCAAAGAAAATTACAAAATTCAGCCGCCTTTACGCTTCAAGGATAGATTCCCTACGCTTTAAGCGTAGGGTTAGTGATGGGTGTCAAATATTAGACTTTTTGACCCCTTAACTCACTATTGTTACGTTCTTTTATTCCATTATTTGGTATTTTTATGTTGTTTGCATGTTAAAGTATGTTTCAGGAGCTTAATGAAGAAATGGAGCTAACTTCAGTGAATTAACTGAAGAGTGTGTTATTTCTTTTCAAAGAGGAGAGTCAAAGAGGCAGTCAGAGATAAAAATTGCTCTGAGGGGAGCAAAAATGTCATTTCCAGTAGCCGTCATCTTCAGCAAAAATTATCATGGGTTCAAGACGGTCGTTTTGGTGCATATACGAAGAAAAGTGGTTTTCCATAAAATACCTACGCTTGGGCATACATTTTCAGTTTCAAAAAGTGGCTGAATAACACATTTTTACGCTTGGAGTTACAGTTAAAGCGTAGGTTAGTTAAGCTTGAAGCGTATTTGCTGCAAAATTTGAGGTTTTTCGATGGTTTCTGCCTGTTCTACCCCCGATTCGACTCCAGGCCTCTATATACATGTATATATGATGCGACGTCAGGTGTGGAGAAATATGTGGTTAAAAATAACATCTTAATGATTTTATGTTTTACCCTACGGAAGCGTACGTATCAATTGTAGAATAGAAAATGGCTTGAGTAAGGAATATTGATCCCACAGAGATTGAGATTGTTCACTTTAGTAGTTCAAAAACACTTAATTATATTTTCCGAAAATGTTTGTTTGGGTGGTCAAAAACCAAATTATCTAGATAGAAAATTAAATTGGTTGCGATTTAGATGAGAGAGAAAACTAAGGTTTTCATCACTCCACTAACCACATAATATAGTTCATTACTGTATCTATTGTATGAGAGCGATCCATAACTATGAATCAGGTCGTACCGTAAATAGCTAAATACGATCCCAAAAAAGAGTACCATCAACCGGATCGCGACAACCCGTCTCATAACTGACCTAACTAGTACATGCCAATTATATTACTCTAATCTACTCTTACTACATGAAAATAAACTAAAGATGTCTATATTAAATCACCAAGGCATGGCTTGTGTCAACCAAGGGTTTCAAGTTTCATTACCACCATTGTGTAGAAAACCATAATTAAGCATCCGAGTTCCTGCTCATATTGAAAAATCATAGTTGTGCAAAATAATATATTCATTTCATCTAAGACAAGAATTTAGAACAAACATATAATTTTATATTGCAAATCAGTACGGTCTCTTAACTATTACAATCATTACAGTATGGTCAATAGTTTCCCTCGTTACAATTAAAAACAATGAAAAAACTACATTACTGGGCTAGGGTTTTATTAGAAAAGCTTAGAAACCGAGTTAGTTAGCCATGGTGGAAGGTGACTGCAGCGTTGATGTAGAAACGCTCTCCATAGTCTACTTATTCAGATCTCTTGGTTTGAATATGACTCTCAACAGCAGCAAGTCTGAATGAATGAACGTCTCCCAAAAACCAACTCCCATAACTCTAATGTATGATTATGTATATTTAGGTAATGGCATAGAAAGGCCTTTTCAGTCTTTTCACTCTAAAACGCATGCAAACCCTAACTTCTCATATATATAAGTGTATATACATGTATATAGAGGTCTGATGTCGCAGGCACGTCTTCCAATTGAGCCGGGGGTAAAACTTGAAAAATCCACAAAAAGTTGCCGCACCTACACTTGGAGCATAGATGGCCTACTCTTCAAGCCTACCAGGCCTACGCTTCAAGTGTAGCCTCTAGGCGTAGGTCCAAACGTAGAATTATGTTTTCTAGCCACTTTTTGAAACTGGAAGCGTAGGCAAAAACGTATGTGTTTTATGGAAAAATAATTTTCTCTGTGAATGCACCGAAACGACCGTCTTGAACCCGCGATACTTTTTGCTGAAGATAACGGTTTCTGGAAATGCCGTTTTTGCTCTCCGGGAGTCATTTTTGTCTGGACTACCTTTTGACTCTCGTCTTTGGTAGAAAGAACACACTCTTCAGTTAATTCATCGAAGTTAGCTCCATTTCTTCATTAAGCTCCTAAAACATGCTTTAACTCGCAAACGCAATAAAAATACCAAATAATGGAATGAAAGAACATAACAATCGTGAATTAAGGGTTCAAAATGACTAATATTTGACACCTATCACACCCCTAAACTTACACATTGCTTGTCCCTTAGCAATAAACTCAGGAAACTTTTCTTGTGATGATATTTTTAATCTAACTATTCTAACTAATCTAACAAATCTAACATAATCCCTTTCTTTTGTGAGGTTTGACGATTACACTTAGCACGTGTAACAAGCCTTTTAAACCCCTAGGTTACCCCTAGTGGACGAGCGAATTCTCGTGAAGGTTTCCAGTGATGGTACCTACAAACATCTCAATTTTCTATAATCATTCAGTCTTGAGTTCACACACAAATTAATGAAGTCATGATACAATGCAAAAAATAACATGGATGCAAATACTCCCACTAACTACCGAACAACAATTATATCAAGCTTCGTGTCATGAATGGTTCCCACTAAAGTGAATGATTTCGCTACTTTCTACTCTAAATCCAAACAACCTTCCATGATTTTGTGAACACTCAACTTTTCATCCCTTTTTATCTTTCTAAGTCTCCGGACTTTCCAGCGAGGATTTTTAGTCCTGACCAACTGGGCCCGAGCTTCACCCATGGGATTTATGCTCATCAGTCCTTTCTCCTTTAAACACGAACAATGATATTAGTGATACCAATGCCCGGTTACTCAGACCAAATAACTGTTTTTTGCATTTTATTTTCTCAAAATAATTTTTCAATTTTCTCCATTTCAACCATAAAATCTCCCCATCTCCCCCTTTTATTTTGGCAAAATTATTTTTCAACTACATAGTCAAAAATAAATTTATTTCTCATAGTGAATGTGTGCTTGTACTTATAGGTCAAATTCGTCTTTCTTAATTTTAATTTCACTCATTCATTCACCCATGTAAAACCACATCACTTCACTAACTCGATCTAATCATTACTCTCATGAATGGGAATATCACATCACATACTACTCATGCATCATATACACACAGTTAATTAAATTTTAATGCAAATCGATTATGCGTGAAAACAAAGAACTGGTCCAAAATTTTAAATTTTCAAAATTTTCCGAAAATTTCATTCATTGTCATTCTATACCCTAACCCCCAAACTTAAATGAGACCATGTCCCCATGGTCAAAAATAATATGGGAGAACAGATACAGTTACCCTTGAAGCTCAATTCTTGATTCCAATGTAAAGCATAAATTCCCTCCCCCAAACTAGATTTAGATCACCTGTAAGAATAATCAACAAAGCACAAATACCCAATAATAGCAAGGGATAATAAATTTCATCATAAATATCTAGAAATCAACACATGTTTTCAAGGAATCAAAGATTATCTTCTTCTTTTTTAAATAAAAATTTTTTTAAAAATTGATTTGGCCTAAAGGGACTACAATCCTAAAAAAAAAATAAACAAATACGTGGCCTTAAGGGTCTACTGTCCCTAAAAACAAGAATCCTAAACCTAAACTCTAATCTTTCTTCTCTTCTTCATCACTTGACACGACGCTTTTCAACCATATCCGCCAGTCTGCAGTTTCTCTCAAATTTTCCAAATCTTCCTCCGAATAAACTTTCATAATTGTCCACCGCATCTCATCTAGCTCCTTCATCCTAACGTCCAATTGTTCTGCAATGATCTTCGATAACAAAAACGGGTATGGAAGATAATGTTCAAATTTATTGGCACCTGCCCATTGTCTACTCATAATCGCTCGAGCAATCAACATCTCAGCCATGATCAATGTTGGAACACACACTTCATACCCATGAGTTAGGACATACAAAGTTCTAAGCATAGTGTGATCCCTTATACTGGTTCGATTATTGGGCTGAAGTTGAGCTGAAACGACACAAACCAAATAAAGCAGATTTGACTTCAACCACCAATTATCAAACGTCATATCTCCTGGATCTGATACTGCACACAATTCCCGAATAATTTCCTCATCCGTATGTGGCCATACTTGAGGATGTTCCTTCAGTATTCCTTGTATATTTGCCGGAGTACCGATTGGTATATTCCACGCATCAACAATACTTCTTCTTCCAATCACAATAGGAGCAGTCCACTGAGTCACTTTACCCTTCATCACCTCAAATCCTGTCGATCCTGAAATCGTCATATTTTCATATAATTTTTGGACCAAGCCCGGATACACCTTTTTTCCCATTGGTTTCTTTAAACTTTTCAATCCTCGATCCTTAAGGATTTTCATATCGGGTGTAATTAATATTCGGTTCATCCTCTTCGGATGAAATATTTCTTCAAATTGTAATATGCACTGTAGAAACGATTTCGATGTGGTTCGACTTCCATTCGGACTAGTGGCTCCTTCATTCGAGCTCTTCATATCCATATATGGTGCTGTACCTTTTAAGAATTCCTCTGGGTAAGAATAATCTTCATTAGCATTATCCATACTAACCCCCTCGAGATAGATAGAATAGAAGAAGAATATATAACTCTAATGTTCAACCCTTCAGAATTATGAATTGTGAATTGTGTCTATATAGATGGAGATGTAGAATCAAAGAGAAAAATGATTTAAAATTCTTGGTTGACTAGGAAAGTGGAAGCAATGAACAATCCAACTCCAACTTGTATTTTCATTCCACTTCCATATCGAACTAAGATTACCTTAAAAATTTACAAAAAATCTATAAAAAATCCCAAAAATAACTTTAAAAAATCCTAATACAAGTACAAGTACAAACCAGGCCAAAACACTCCACAAACGGGTTAAAATTTTAAAATTCAAAATAATACCTCGTGATAGCCTACGCTTCAAGCATAGGCTTAGCCTGCAATATTAAAAATATATTCTTCCGATAAATCTAACACATATACACTCTTCTGATCAATGCAACACATATACACCCTGAAACTTAAGCGCACAGATGTCCTCGTAGTGCGATATAAAATTTTGAAAGAATTCAAACTATTAGCACATGTAAAATACGCGTAAAATTTCGGGGATATATCCAACTCAATACTATTGATCAGCAAGACTTGCTATTTTCTAAAATAAGAAAATAACAAAAACATTTAGAAAACAATCATCTAAGTGGTCACTTGAAGCCCTATACAAAACTATCCGCTTGACAATTTATCTCCAATATATAAAAATGAACTAAAAATAAAGCAAATACCTAACTAAAACTAAAGTAAGCCTCATCATCAGAGGTCAGTGGTGTAGGTAGAATCTGCACACCCATATGCTGACTCATACAGTCAAACCGATGAAATAACCACCTTTCATCTCTCCGACGGCGCACTATCTCACGCTACCGATCATGTCTCTCATTTTTCAATGACTGCTCTAACCCCTGCATCTGTGTAATAAGAGCATCAAACTGTGCTTGGGATAGAGTAACACTACCACCTGCAGGTGCCTTTAGAAAAACAACCTCATCCTCAGCAGCTGACATCTGTAGCATCTCAGCCTCGTTAGCAGCCTTGCATCTTGATCCATTCCCGTATCAGCCTGACCAGTGTCATCAGCCTGCACCTGGGCCTATGCATCTAGGACTGGTAATATGCCAAACCCCGGTCTCTGCCTTATAATAGCATCTCCATGCAACCGGGTCTAGACACCAGTCCACATCCCTCTGGTATACCGGGTACCCTCTCTGAATCTATTTCGCTCACCCGTATCCATCTCAATCCGGACATCTAACATAATCTTCCTCACCAAGCAAGGGAATCGAATAAGAAACAGATCCTTACCAACCTTGGTCTCCTTACACAGATGAATATATTGTGTATATAGGTCCTCCCACAACATCCGTGGGATAGAAATCCACCGCCTGAACTTGAAAGCATAGTGAAGGGTCGAAAATGACGCATAATACATGGTGGTATGGTTGTGCGGCAGAATTTGGGATCGTATCACATCCCAAAACCAAAGCATCGGGTGATAGTTCTCCTTCTTCGTGCAATTCTTATATGTACCAGCCCACTGCCCCGCAGTCTGAAGTGCAACAATCTTAGAAATATATTGGAGTATCTCAGGCATAGGTGGGAACTCAGTAGCTAGCTCGAGTGGACACTCATCCGGAATACCCCACGCCTCAGCAATAGTCTGGGGAGTAATCTCAATCTTAGTACCTCGGACCACTGTCTGTAGTCTCAACCCCTTGCTGAAATAGCGCATGTGTAGCCAGAACTCCCGGATCATATCCTCGTAAATATGTGGAGTAGTCGGGGCAATAATAGGTAATAAATGTTGGACCCGCAACTGGTCGATCGTTGTGGCGGGGACAAACTGTAATCCCTCAAATATCCTCAATAAGTATGTACGCTCCTACTAAAACCCCTTCCGGATAACCCGGTTTAGTAAATCCTCTACCGATGCTGTTAGGGGCACAGGTAAAAATGTAGTCAAAACTCCGGGGTCACTCTCCACAGGTGGCTCTGGTACCCTCTCATTTGCTCGATCATCATCCTAAGTGGCGTCCTCCTCCTGCTCGGCATCATCCCCCTGCCTCACAACATTACTCTCGGTATCCTCCTCCATCTCCTCCTCCTGCAGCTCAGGCACAAGTGTAGGTGATGGTTCCCGTGGAGCAACTGGATCAATAACAAGGTGACCATGTGGCAAAAGGATGTTGCGTCCCTCTGTAGAACTCTCTGGCACCTTTGCCTCAACAGACGAGGAAGACAAAGATACCGAGTCGACATACTGTGGTCTCCTGGCACGTGTACTCTGGTGACGAATAGGGGATGGTGCAGGTGATGACAATCTCGACCTCTGTTGCACTTGTGGATCAGCCGCAACTATAGCCTAAGCCACTCGTCTCGCTAACAACTTGGTTTGTGCCATGCCTACAATAGGGAATTTTTGAAAAGTAAGCAATAATTAACCGGACACTGAATCAAACTCAAACTATATCTAACTATATCCAATATGACGATTAAACAAGCCATCGTTCAAAAAATTCGATATTAAATCCGTTTCCAAAGTCGAAAAACTCAACTTTTTGGAAAATAAATCAACACATGATTTTGATCTGACTCGTTAGTCAATACTAGTTTAGAATAGTAAAATAAGTCATAAGAAATCAAAAAAATGGAACGAAACTCACCGAATCAAGAGACGATGATTTTCCAAAAAATGAGTTTCGGAGACTTTTCGAGTTCTACACGTGAATCCGGATGAATCGCCAACTAATCTGATGATCCGTTGGCAAAGAATGATGAGGAATCGGATGAAAAAATGGTATAATCAAACCTCCTAAATATTGGTTGAGAATTGAGAGAGAAAAAAGAGTTTGAATGGAGCGGGGGGAAATCGCTAATGGGTCATGTTTATAACAGACCCGCAGCTACGCTTCAAGCGTAGTTGGGGGTAGCGTAGGTCCCCATGGCCTATAATTTTTTTTCCTTTTGCCGTCTTCTCATCCCATCTTCGACTCTATGCATTCTCAACGCTTCCTAGGCTTAATTTACACTTCCTACTCAAATGATGATGGCCTTGGAACTCATTTTTACAGACTCGATCTTAAATACCGAAATAACTAAATTACCGTCTACCAATACAAACTAGGCTCAAAAGCTACTCTGCATCACCTAGTACCAATATTTAATGTCGTTGGTGCGATGTTGTTACCTTTCAATACTCCGAATAAAGCTGGCAATTCGTGTCAACAGGACAACCCTCGTGTCAATAAGGAAATTTTATACTAGTCGACACGAAAATCAAACATTTTAAATATGACACAATCCAACAAGAAAAATAAAAAATAAAAAATAAAAATGAAATTGAATTTAAATTTGACACGATTCAGTAATAGTTTATTAATATATTTTAATCCATGATCAATTAGAGAACAGAAAAAATTATCAAATAAATATAACAATAAATATTATCATGTCAAACATGTCAAGTCGTGTCAGAAATTGCTAACTCTAAATTTGGATCAAGCTTATCCAGCTCAGGTGGTAGTTCAGTTAAATCGATCATTTCTACCACAAACTCGGCTGGTTGAACCTCTATATAATGCTTCAATCTTTGTCAATTCATGACAAACGTCTTTCCAATGTCAAGATCATCGAGCTCCACTACTCCATGGGGGAAAACCTTCGTAATCTTGTATGGCCCATCCCATCTCGATTGAAGCTTACCTGGAAACAAATAGAGTCTTGAATTAAATAGCCAAACTTTTTGGCCAGGCTCAAAAACTTTCTTTCTAATATGTTTATCATGAAATGCTTTTTCTCGAGCCTTATAAATCCGCGAGTTTTCATATGCATTATTTCTCAACTCATCAAGCTTTTGAAGTTGGAGTTTCCGATGTGCACCGACTTTTTTATATTGAAATTCAGTCTTTGAATAGCCCAATATGCTCGGTGTTCCAGCTCTACAGGGAGATGACATGGTTTACCATACATAAGACGATATGGCAACATACCAATTGGTGTCTTAAACGCAGTCCTATACGCCCAAAGTGTATCATTTAGCCTTCGAGGCCAATCCTTCAAATCCGAACGCACAATTTTCTTCAAGATATTTTTAATCTCCCTATTAGAAACCTCCACTTGACCTTATGATTGGGGGTGATATGACATACCAATTATATGAGTGACACCGTACATCTCACACAGAGCAGGAAAAACTGGTTATCAAAATGACTTCCACCATCACTGATCACAACTCTTGGCATACCAAATCGTGAGAAAATATTCGATTTTAGAAACTCTTCCACCACATCATTGTTTGCATGGTTTGTGGATATTGCTTCTACCCATTTTTAAACATAATCAACCCCCACAAGTATATACTCCTTCTTGTCTACTTTTGGAAATGGTCTCATGAAATCAATACCCCACACATCAAATAACTCTACGATCATAATTATGGTTAAAGGCATCATGTCTCATCGAGATATAGATCCAAGCTTTTGACATCGCAGACATGCCTTGCAAAACTCGAAAGCATCCTTGAATATGGAAAGCCAATAAAATCCACTCTACAACACCTTGTTGGTTGTCTTTTGAGCTTCAAAATGCCCTCCACACATCAGCGTATGACAAAATGTTAGTATACTTTGCACCTCACTCTCGATAACACATTTTCTGATAATCTGAGCAGAGCAATACTTTTCTTATAAATGCGAATTATCCCAGATATAGAATTTGACTTGGCTGAAGAATCGGTATTTCTCATTCTTAGACCATCCTTTTTGGATTCGACCTGTGACTTTATAATTGACAATGTCAGCATACCACGGTACTTATTCCACCATAGCCATATTGAATAGATGTTCATCTGGGAAATAATCCTTAAGAGGAGTAATTTCCTTTGTGGATTCGACAATAATCCTTGACAAATGATCCGCAACAACATTTTTTGAACCTTTCTTATATTTGATTTCTTGGTCGAATTCTTGTAGCAATAGAATCCACCGAATTAGTCGGTGCTTAGAGTCTTTCTTCGTCAGCGAGTACCTCATAGCGGTATGATTCGTGTAAACTATGACCTTAGTGCCCAATAGGTATGATCGGAATTTATCCAAGGCGAAGACAACTGCCAACAACTCCTTTTTGGTAGTTGTGTAGGTCATCTGAGCTTCATTCAGAGTCCTACTAGCATAATAAATAACATACAACAACTTATCTTTTCTCTGACCCAACACAGCTCCTATGGCATAGTCAGAAGCATCACACATGAGTTCAAATGGTAGACACCAATCTGACGGATGAATAATCAGGGCTGATGAAAGTTGAGTATGCAATTCCTCAAAAGCATGAAGGCGCTCTTCGTCAAAGACAAAATTTGCGTCCTTAGCCAATAAGTTGCATAACAACCGGGCAATTTTGCTGAAATCTTTAATAAACCAACGGTAAAACCCGGCGTGGCCTAGAAAAGAACGTATCTGCTTAACAGATGTGGGAGGAGGCAGTTTTGAAATTAATTAAACTTTTTCTATATCTACCTCTATCCCTCGCTTAGATACAACATGGCCTACTACTATCCCGTCTTAAACCATAAAATGGCTCTTTTCCTAACTTAGGATCAAATTCGTCTCCTTGCGTTTATCAAAAAACTGAGAAGTCATCCATGAATACTTCAAGAAATTTCTCTACCATGTCAGAGAAAATAGACATCATACATTGTTGGAATGTTGCTGGCGCATTACACAAACCAAATGACATCCATCTATAAGCAAATGTGCCATATGGAAAAGTAAAAGTGATTTTCTCTTGTCAACAGGATCAATCGCCACTTGATTATAGCCGAAATACCCATCCAAAAAGCAGTAGTAGCTCTGCCCGGCTGACCTCTCTAGGATTTGTTCAATAAATGGTAACGAAAAATAATCCTTCCTAGTGTTCAGGTTGAGCTTTCTGTAATCAATACACACAAGCCACCCAGTGGTCATGCGTTGTGGAATTAACTCACCTTTTAAGTTTGGCACCACTGTGATGCCTGACTTCTTCGACACCACCTAAGTTAGACTTACCCATGTGCTATCAGAAATGGAGTAAATGATACCCGCATCTAGCAATTTCATCACTTCTTTCATCACCACTTCTTTCAGATTTTGATTCAGCCTTCGTTGCATTTCCCTTGTTGACTTTGTATCCTCTTCAAGATGTATGCGATGCATTTAAATCGAGGGGTTTATGCCTTTCAAATCAACAACACTCTATCATATTGCCTTTTTGGTCTCACTTAGAACCGCGACTAGACTAGATTCCTATTTTTCTGTCAATTTTGAAGATACAATCACAGGAAGAGTCTCACCGGGTCCTAAGAAAACATATTTCCGTTTTTCAGGCAGTTCCATGAGTTCAAAGGTAGGAGTAGTTAAGGAGGGAATTGGTGGAATATTTGAAACTATCAGGAGTGGTTCAACTGGCTCTCGCCATGGTTGAGTATATAAAGCAGTCTCCATAGCATCCGGCTCTTCATTTTGCAACTTCCAGTATATATCCCAATCAACAACTTCCTCATCTGGCCATTCTCTAGTCATAAATGACTCTAGCTCACCTTTCTCCAGAATTTGAGTTCAAAACTTTATTATGATATCATCCAGTTCATCGGACTCATTAATCTGAAAGCATTTCCCAGATTTAGGCAATTGGTGGTTTCCTTCGAACACAGTCATTCTAACCTTCATATTTCCAAATGACATATTCATGGCTCCGGTTCTACAATTGATGCATACATTTGCTGTAACTAAGAATGGTCTTCCCAATATTACTAGAATGTGCTTCTTTGAGTCAAAAACAGGTTTTGTATCCAGGACTACAAAATTAACCGAAAAATAAAACTTTCCTACTTGAACAATGACATCTTCAAGCACTGATTTTGCCTGTTTAATTGATCGATAAACAAATTGAAGTACGACCTCAGTGGGGCTAAGCTCACCTAACCCTAGCTGTTGGTAGACTGAATAAGGAAATAAGTTAATACTCGCACCTAAATTAATAAGAGCTCTACCAATTTCCTTATCACCGATGACACGTGGAATAGTGGGAGCATCGTGATCTTTTCTCTTAGGTGGAGTATCACTTAAAAGCAATTAACTCACTTGCTCAGTCAAGAGTATTTTTGTTGGATTCTTTGCCTTGCCCTTTCGCTTCTAGATGCAAAGATTCTTAAAAAACTTAGCGTAAAGCTGTATTTGGGCGATTACATCTAAGAGAGGTAAATTAATCTTGACTTGTCAGAATGTTTCCAACATATTAGATTCTTTCAACTTTTCATACTTGTCGGCTATCTATAACGCTGAGGAAATGATGGTGCCTCCTCGTAACTTGCCCTGTCTGGTGCTTCAAGTAATGTCTGATCGACATTGTCTTCTACTGATGGTTGATTCTTATGGCTCTTCCAGACTCTTTTCTTGCAGCTTCTTTCCTCTGCTCTTCTTCAACTTCCTTTTTCTGTGCTTGGTCTTCCTCCCTTCTTCTCCACAACCTCTCTTCATGCTCCTTCTCAACTCCACTCACCACTTCCATACTAATTCTTAAAGTCGTGATTGCTTGAACCGTTTCACTAGGTTCATTGATAAATGATCCGAGCTCTAGTACTTGTTGTGGCCTTGGGTTAGCGACTGGCTGACTAGGCAATTTTCCTGGCTCTCTTATATTCATCTCATTAGCCATTTGGCCCATCTGCATATGTAGTTATGCTAATGATTGGGTATGAATACCTAGTTTGTTATGAATATCCATTATAACTTACTTTAACCTATTAGTTTGGAAACTGGGTGGAGGAGTTTGGCTTCTTTGAGGCTGGGTTTGGTAATTCTATGGCAACATAGCTTGATTGTTATTGAATGGCTGAAGATCTTGGGAATTATTGAATGGTTGAAGAGCTTTAGAATTATTGGATGTTCTTGGTTGGTAATTGGATTGAAAATTTCTAGCCATTATTGTTGGTTGTGAGTCGAATGATTGTTCACTCTGTTGGAACCTTGGTTGTTGGTTATATGATTGTTGTCTCTCAGTGAACCATGGTTATGGGTTATATGACTGCTGTCTTTCTGTGAATGTTGGTTGTTGATTGGATGATTGCCCTTGTTGAAACTTTAGTGGTGTATTCTCTACATTGGTAGATTTGTAAGACATGAGTCGGTGATTTCTGGCATTAGAGGTGTATGAATTAGTGAAATGAGAATTATTGGAATAGTTCCATGATGTGTTGGCATCAGCGACCATTATCTCCTGAAACACTTGTTGGGAATACTCAGCTTCGACTCCAAATGTCTCTCTAGGAAGGGAATTACTTTGCTGCATAAACTTTTCAATTCTCTCTAATTTCTCTCTAAACAATGCCATAGTATATCTCACATCATCGTGCTCTACAACATACGATTTCTCAGATCTTCTATCCTATTGTCCACTTCTAGACCTCAATTCAGATTGATATTGAATTGTGTTTTCACTAATGTTATCAAATTTCTTTAAAAGTTCTTTAGCTGGTTCAAAATAAATTGACCTTGTGTGCCCGCGTCTATCAAAGTCATATGCACCTCTCCAAGTCGCATGTAGAAATGTTTAGCAATATCTTGTTCAGAAAACCTATGGTGGGGATACTTATACAAAATTTCATTATATCTTTCTCATGCATCATGAAAATGCTCACCAGGTAACTGCCTAAAGCTTTTGATTGCATCTTGTGCTTCAGAGGTCTTTCCTATGAGATAATGATTTTCTATGAATTCTCTCTTAAGGGCTTCCCAATCAATTTTAATTTCTTTTGCTAATTTGATGTACCATCTTTTAGCTCTCTCTTTCAATGACCAAAGGAATAATCTCATTCGCAAGTCATTTTTGGGAAAATTGTCACACCTAACAGTAAAGGCTACCTTTAGGAAATCATTGATGTGCTGATATAGGTCCTTTATTCTAAGGCCTGAAAATTTTGGAAGCATATTTATCATGCTTGTCTTGATCTTAAAGTGTTTCTCTCCTCCTTCCTCCAGAAAATCAGCATAGGAGTTGTACATATCTGGTGCCCTTTGTTGGTATGCCCTTTGGTCAACCATTGCTTATTCTTGTTGACAATGACGCTCTCTAATAGATCAACGTAAACGACGGAGAGTCTTTTCGATCTCAGGATCGTAAATGACTAATGCAGTATTTAGATTAGAACGAGTCGATCTATCGGTCATACGCTACTCAAACAACTATATATTATTTTTTCAAGTTTTCTTTTTGAAATAAAATCTATTCTAAATTAAATACTTCTAAATTACAAAAAATAAAGCAAGAATTTATATGCAAAAATCAAAGTAACTTTAGAAGCTCCGCTTTTCCCTTTTCTGCTTTTCAGAGTACCCGTCAATCACACAAAAATCTAATTATAGTTACAGCTACAATAACGGAATGTAAATAAACTACTAAAGCTATTGAATAATGCTTAGTCCCCAACAACGACACCAAAAAATTGATGCGACGTCAGGTGTGTAAAAATATGTGATTAAAAATATCACCTTAACGACAAAAGGTTTTACCATACGCAAGTGCACGTATTAATTGTAGAATAGCAAATGGCTTGAGTAAGGGATATCGATCCCACAAAGACTGAGATTGTTCACTAAATTATATTTTCTGAAAATTATTTGTTTGGGTGGTCAAAGACAAAATTATCTAGAAAGAAAATTAAATTTGTTGTGATTTAGATGAGAGAGAAAACTAAGGTTTTCATCACTCCACCACTAACCGCATAATATAGTTCATCACTGTATCAATTGTACGAGGGCGATCCATAACTGTGAATCAGGTCATACGACAAATAGCTAAATACGACCCCAAAAAGGAGTACCATCAACCGGATCGTGACAACCCAACTCATGACTGACCTAACTAGTACGTGACAATTATATTACTCTAATCTACTCCTACTGCATGAAAATAAACTAAAACATGTCTATATTAAATCGCCAAGGCACGACCTGTGTCAACCTAGGGTTACAAGTTTCATTACCACCATTGTGTAGAAAACCATAGTTAAACATCCAAGTTCCTGCTCATAGTGAATAATCATAGTTGTGCAAAATATTATATTCATTCTATCTAAGACAAGAATTTAGAACAAACATATAATTTTATATTGTAAATCAATACGGTCTCTTAACTACTACAATCATCACAGTATGGTCAACAGTTTCCCCTCGTTACAATTAAAAACTATGAAAGAACTACATTACTTGGCTAGGGTTTTGCTAGAAAACCCTAGATACTGAATTAGTTAGCCATGGTGGAAGGTGACTGCATCATTGATGTAGAAACGCTCTCCGTGGTCCTCTTCTTCGGATCTCTAGGTTTGAATATGGCTCTCAATAGCAGTAAGTCTGAATGAATGAACCTTCTTGAATGAACGCCTCCCAAAAACCAACTCCCATAACTATGATGTATGATTATGTATATATAGGCAATGGCATAGAGAGGCCATTTTCAGTCTATTCACTCTAAACTCATGCAAACCCTAACTTCTCATATATATAAGTGTATATACATGCATATAGAGGTCTCGAGTCGTATGCACGTCTTCCAATTGAGTCGGGGGTGAAACAGAAAAAATCCATAAAAAAACCACCAAAAGTTGCCGCACCTACGCTTGGAGCGTAGATGGCCTACGCTTCAAGTGTACCAAACTTACGCTCCAAGGGTACCCTCTAAGCATAGGTCCAAGCATAGAATTGTGTTTTCCAGCCACTTTTTGAAACTTGAAGCGTTGGTATTTTATGAAAAATTAATTTTCTCTATCAATACACCAAAACAACCGTCTTGTACCGATGATACTTTTTGCTGAAGATGACGGCTTCTGGAAATGCCATTTTTACCCTCCGGGAGTCATTTTTCTCTAGATTGCCTCTTTGACTCTCCTCTTGGGTAGAAATAACACACTTTTCAGTTAATTCACCGAAGTTAGCTCAATTTCTTCATTTAGCTTCTGAAACATGCTTTAACATACAAACACAATAAAAATACCAAGTAATGGAATGAAATAACGTAACAATCGTGAGTTAAGGGGACAAAATAACTACTATTTGACACCTATCAATATACACTTATATAGTTCAGTTTTTAGGGTTTGTATGATGAGTGAAAAGAGTGTAAATGACCTCTCTATACCATTGCCTATATATACACGATCATATATCAAAGTTAGGGGTGGATTTTGAGAGGTTGTTTAGTCGTTATTTTTTGGAGGTTCACGTTTATAGAAGTTCATTCAGTCTTGCTGCTGTTGAGAGCCATATTTCAACATAGAGATCCGGAGAGGAGACCATGGGGATCGTTTCTACATCACCGATGCAGTCACCTTCCACCATAGCCAATTAACTCGGTATCTAGGATTTTCTAGCAAAACCCTAGCCAAGTAATGTAGTTCTTTCATTATTTTCAATTGTAATTAGGGAAAACTGTTGACCGTACTGTGATGATTATAGTAGTTAAGAGACCGTACTGATTTGTAATATAAAATTATATATTTATTCTAAATTATTGTCTTAGATGGAATGAATGTATTATTTTGCACAACTATGATTATTCAATATGAGCAAGAACTCGGATGCTTAATTATGGTTTTCTACACAATGGTGGTAATGAAACTAGAAACTTGAAACCCTAGGTTGACACAAGCCGTGACTTGGCAATTTAATATAGACATGCTTTAAGTTATTTTCATACAGTAGGAGTAGATTAGAGTAGTATAATTGGCATGTACTAGTTAGGTCAATCATGAAATAGGTTGTCGCAATCCGGTTGATGGTACTGCTTTTTAGGGTCGTATTTAGCTATTTGTGGTACGACCTGATTCACAGCTATGGATCGCCCTCTTACAGTTGATACAATGAGGAACTATATTATGCGGTTAGAAGTGAAGTGATGAAAACCCTAGTTTTCTCTCTTATCTGAATCACAACCAATTTACTTTACTTTCTAGATAATTTTAGTTAAAATAGATAATTTGGTCTTTGACCACTCAAAAAAACCATTCTCAAAAAATATAATTCAGTGTTTTTGAATTGCTAAAGTGAACAATCTTAGTGTTTGTGGGATCGATATCCCTTACTCAAGCCATTGCTTTTCTATAATACGATACGTGCTCTTACGTAGGGTAAAGTCTAGTGTCATTAAGGTGTCATTTTTAACCACATATTTTTACACACCTAACGTCACATCAAGTTTTTCGCACCGTTGCCGGGGACTGAAGCATTGCACAAATAGCTTTAGTAATTTATTTGTATTGCGTTATTTTAGTTGTAGATAAAGTTAGATTTTTTTGTGATTGACAGGTACTCTAATAAGCATAAAAGGAAAAAACGGAACATCTGAAGTTGCGTCTGGAAGTTTTGTGCGTTTTAGTGTAGCCTTGATTTTTGTATTTAATTCTTGATTGATTTACATTTTAGAGTTAAATTAGTTTAGAAGTTTTTTATTTTGTTAATTTTTATTTCACAAGATTAAAACAAAAAAGAAAAAAAAAATAGTCATTTGAGTAACGTATGATCGATAGATCGACTTGCTCTAATTTAAGCACTGCATTAGTCGAGTACGATCCTGAGATCGAAAAGACTTTCCATCATTTACGTTGAGCTATTGAAGAACGTTAGCGTTAGTTAGAAGAAGAAGCAATGGGTGACCAAAGAGCCTACCCTCCGAGGGCACCAGAGACATCCCAAAAGGATATTACGCACCCGATACATCTGATTCCCATGCGTATTTTCTAGAGGAAGAAGGAGGGAAGCACTTCGAGATCAAGACAAGCATGATTAATATGCTTCCAAAATTTTCAGGGCTTAGAATAGAGGACCCATACCAACACATCAATGATTTCCTAGAAGTAGCTTCTACTGTTAGGTTTGACAATATGTCCAAAAATGACTTGCGAGTGAGATTATTCCCTTGGTCATTGAAAGAGAAAGCTAAAAGATGGTACATCAAATTAGCAAAAGAAATTAAAATTGATTGGGAAACCCTTAAGAAAGAATTCATTGAAAAGCATTATCCCATAGGAAAGATCTCGAAAGAACAAGATGCAATCAAAAGCTTTAGGCAGATACCTGGTGAAGATATTCATGATGCTTGGGAGAGGTATAATGAAATTTTTTATAAGTGTCCTCACCATAGGTTTTCTGAACAGGATATTGCTAAATATTTCTACATGGGACTTGGTGATGCGCATAAGTCTTTAATAGATACTGCAACACAGGGTCAATTTATCCTGAAGCTAGCTAAAGAACATTTGGAGACATTTGATAATATCAGTGAAAACACAATTCAATATCTATCTGAGTTAAGGTCTAGAGGTGGACAATAGGATAGGAGATTTGAGAAATATTATGTTGTAGAGCATGATGATGTGAGAGATACCATGACATTGTTTGCGGAGAAATTAGAGAGAATTGAAAAGTTTATGCAGCGAAGTCATTCCCCACCGAGTGAGACGTTTGAGGTAGAAGTTTAGTACTCTCAAAATGAGTGTTAGGAGATAATGGTTGTTGATGCCAATGCATCATAAAACTATTCCAATAATGATCCTTTCACCAATTCATACACCTCTAATGCTAGAAATCATCCACTCCTTTTTTATAAATCCACAAATGTGGATAATCCACCATCAAGGCCACAATAAGGACAATCATCCAACCAACAACCCAGATTCACAAACAGATAGCAGTTATATAACTCATACCCAAGGTTCATTGAGAGAGAGACATTAATCATATAACCAATAGCCAAGGCTCAAACAAAGTCAACAATCATTCGACTCACAACCAATAATCATGGCTAGAAATTCTCAGTCCAATTACTAACCCAGAATATTCAATAATTCCCAAGCTCTCCAATCATTCAATAATTCCCAAGATCTTCAGTCATTCAATAATAATCAGGTTGTGCAACCTTATACCTACCTAACCCAGCCTCAAAAAAACCAAACTCATCCACCCAGTTTCAAGACTAGTAGGTTAGAGTAGGTCATACTGGACATTCATAATAAGCTAGACATTTATACCCAATCATTAGCGCAACTGCACATGCAGATGGGCCAAATGGTTAAGGAGAGGAATGTAAGAGAACCTGGAAGGTTGCCTAGTCAGCCTGTGGCTGGCCCAAAGCCACAACAAGCACTAGAGCTCATATCATTTGTCAATGAACCTAATGAGACGGTTTAAGCAATCACGACTCTAAGAAGAAGAAAAGAAGTGAAGAGTAAAGTTGAGGAGGAACATGAAGAAAGGTTGCAGAAAAGGAAGGAAGCGGAACGAGCACAAAGGAAGGAAGCTGAAGAAGAGCAAAGAAATGAGGCTGAAAGAGTCCAAAAGGATCAACCATCAGTGGAAGACAATATTGATCAGACATTACTTGAAGAGCTAGAAAGGGCAAGTAATGAGGAGGCAGCGCCATTTCCTCAATGTCTGAGAGAGCCAGCTAAGTACGGGAAGCTGAAAGAATCTGATATATTGGAAACATTTCAACAAATCAAGATTAATTTACCTCTCTTAGATATAATCGTCTAGATACCGCCATATGCTAAGTTTTTCAAGGATCTTTGCACCCAGAAGTGAAAGAGCAGAGCGAAGAATCCAACAAAAATACTCTTGACTGAGCAAGTGAGGTCATTGTTTTTAAGCGATACTCTACCTAAGAGGAAAGATCTCGGTGCTCCCACTATTCCATGTGTCATTGGTGACCTTGAAATTGGTAGAGCTCTTCTTGATTTAGGTACAAGTATTAACTTGATTCCTTATTCGGCTTACCAACGGCTAGGGTTGGGAGAGCTCAGTCCCACATCAATTGTATTACAATTCACTGATCGATCAATCAAATGGGAAAGAGGAGTGCTTGAAGATGTCATTGTTCAAGTGGACAAGTTCTATTTTCTGGATGATTTTGTAGTCCTGGATACAAAACTTGTCCCTGACTCAAAGAAATACATTCTGGTGAAATTAGGAAGACCATTCTTGGCCACGGAAAATGGATGCATTAACTGCAGAACCAGAGCCATGGACCTTCCTTTTGGAAATATAAAGGTTAGGATGAATGTATTCGAAGGAAGCCATCAATTTCCTGAATCGGGGGAATGTTTTAAAATTAATGAGTGCAATGAACACCAGGAAGGATGAGCTAGATTTTGCAACTCAAAGCCTGAAGAAGGATGAGCTAGAGTCATTTATAACTAGAGAATGGCCGGATGAGGAAATTTCTGATTGGGAATCACATTGGAAGCTGCAAAATATAGAGCTGGATGAGATGGAGACTACATTATACACTCAACCATGGTGTGAGCCAGTTGAACCACTTCTGATAGTTTTAAATACTCAACCCATTGCATCCTTAACTACTCCTCCTTGCTTTGGAACACAAATAACTACTTGAAAAGCTAAAATATGTCTTCTTGGGACTCAATGGGACCCTTCCTGTGATTATCTCTTCAAAACTGACAGAAAAACAAGAATCGAGTCTGGTCGAAGTCCTGCGTAAGAACAAAGAGACAATAGGATGGAGTGTTACTGACTTGAAAGGTATAGACCCCTCGATTTGCATACATCACATTCATTTTGAGGAGGATGTAAAGCCATCAAGAAAAATGCAACAAAGGCTGAATCCAAATATGAAATAAGTGGTGATGAAATAAGTGGTAAAATTGATACATGCGGGTATCATCTACCCCATTTATGATAGCACATGAGTAAGTCCAACTTAGATGGTGCCGAAGAAGTTAGGCATCACAGTGATGTCAAACTCAAAAGGTGAGCTAATTCCACAGGGCATGACCATGGGATGGCGTGTGTGTATTGACTACAGGAAGCTTAACCTGAACACCAGGAAGAACCATTTTCCATTGCCATTCATTGATCAAATCCTGGAGAGGTTAGCCGGGCAGAGCTATTATTGCTTTGTGGATGGATATTCTAGCTATAACCAAGTAACAATTGATCCTATTGATTAGGAGAAAACAACTTTTACTTGTCTGTGTGACACTTTTGCGTATAGACGGATGCCTTTTGTTATATAACAAGGGCAGGTGAAGGTTTCAAATAAGGAGATTAAAAATATCTTGGAAAAAACTTGCATCCTGACTTAAACGATTGACCGAAAAGGCTAAATGATGCACTTTGGGAGTATATGACTACGTTTAAAATTCCAATTGGTATTGTTAGTCACTAATTAGCCCTAGAGGGGGTGAATAGGGTGTTTAATTAATCTTAAATTTCTTTTTAACAAAATCTAGCAATATCCAAAATATTTTAAATTTGTTATATAACTGAATTTTCAATGAAGGATTCAATTTAATTTATCAAACTAATTATCACAAGATCAATAAGTAGGAAATATAACAAATTAAGGAAATAGAGATAGAGAGATTGACATCGTGATTTTTACAAGGTTCAGTAGCTCCTAGTCCTTTGCTCAAAGAATCCCCTTCCTTGAGACTTTCCCAATCCTCACACTATGACTCTTACTTCAATAGGTGGAATAACAAAACATTTACACACAAGCTAACAAGTTTGTCACACAATCAAGAGAACAATCCTCCCTTGAAATAATGGGCTTCACTTAGCCAAGATTATAAATTTGTGTATGCAATCAATATATCACTCAAGAAAGAAAACACTCAAAAATCCTAAGGTTTTTATGGAAGATAGATCAATATAAGAGATGAAAAGAGCTAGAGTTTAAATCTTCAAATGATTTTAATGAAAAATGAGATTTCATGTTTCTTGCTTTTAAAGACTTTTTAAAGAGTGTTAGAGAGAAAATAAGAGATGAAGACTTGTAGAAATTTCTCACATTAGAACTACTCTTTCAATCATACATTTCATTCTATATATAATGAATCATTAGGGTTTGGAGAGTGAATCTCACTCAAGCATAGTAGGAGAGTGAGTTCTCAAAAGTAACAAGAATAAACACCAAGTGATGGGCAAAAACATTTCTTAGATTTACTTTTTCTCAAAAAGCTGAATCACTCAGTCAATTGCTTATAGGCACCTAGTCGAATGGCCCCAAGCTGTATTTAAAAATATTTTTCCCAACAGTCATGGCCAGTCGACTGCCTCAAGAGAGCCAGTCAACTACCTTAAGAGTCAGTCGACTGCCTTGGACAGGCCAGTCGACTGCATCAGGCAATCAAATAAGTTTAAAATTCTCTGTTTCATCCAGTTGGTTTAGCCCTTGGCCAGTAGACTGGGTCACAGCCAGTCGGCTACCATTGCTTGGCCAGTCGACTGGGTGACTCAGAAATTTTGATTTTAAGTTCATTTTTGTTTCGTTTTGAGTTCGGTTCTTTAATCACTTGAGCTTATAGGACCAATCAACACATAGAATAACTTGTTACAATATTCACACACCGACCTATCTACCCCGAATCTTGAGTCTTCAACTTTCGCCTTTCGTTCACCATTTTGTCCTTTTCCGTTTTTCCGCTTGAATTTCTCTATCGCTTACTGCCTTTTGTATTTGCATTCTTTCCGAATCATTTTCATGTTCTTGCTGAAACACTTAGCTCAAAATTATATTAGTATCAAACATGCTTTAAATGTTTTGTGAATACCAAAATAGGAATTATTATCCGAAATAGAATTTCAAGGCCAACGGGTATGACACCATATAGACTGGTATATGGAAAAGTGTGTCATATCCCTGTAAAACTAGAACACCGAGCATATTGGGTTGTTCGAAGATTAAATTTGGATATAAAGAAGGCTGGTGCGTCGAGGAAACTCCAACTTCAAGAGCTTGAGGAGTTGAGAAATGATGCATATCAAAACTCTTGGATTTATAAGGCTTGAACAAAAGCGTTCCATAATAAGCATATTAGATAGAAAGTTTTTGAGCCTGGCCAGAAAGTTTGGTTATTTAATTCAAGACTCAAGCTGTTTCCTAGTAAGCTCCAATCAAGATGGGATGGGCCATACATGTAACACCCTGTGTTATTATCCTTTTTACTGCAATTATCTTTGATTTAATTTCGGTAATGACGTCACTTGTTCTTGACGTATTGTTTGTTCTTGGTATTTGATACCTGTAAATTTTTCGCGTTTAGTTTTAAAGTTGACTGGACGACACTACACGAATTCTTATTCTCGACTACACGATATCGTTTCGATTATTTCGGTTACGGTATTAGTAATTTTACAGAACCGGTGTGAAGAGTATTAAATTACTTTCTCGGTGTTCCGGTTGTTGGATTCCTAAACCGGTATATTTCTTTCGGACTAATTTGGTTATTTGGCGTCCCGTGGACTTTCGGGGTTGCATGATATTAATTGGAGGCTTCCGGTAATTGTTGGGATTCATTATATATATATAAATTTTATTATATATATATATCATTGAAGTGGGGTTATTTCGGAATTAAGGATAACTGGAGGGTTGCTTTTGCAATTAGTACATATATATGTATACATGTACACGTTACTACAGATTTATCTGTATATCTCTGCACGACTACTCTCCTTCACACGCAACAGACCTAGCCTTCCTCTCCTCTGCAGCAGCCATGTCTGTCTTCTACATGCTCCACGTTTGCAGGCGAGAGAGAGAGAGAGAGAGAGAGAACCGGAGGGAGAGAAAGGCCGGCTGAAGGAGGCGCGACCTCCGGCGATGGCGAGGGTCTGCTGGGCTGTGGACGGCGGCGGCGCTGGTGGTGAGAGGCGGCGGCACGAGCAGCTGGGGTCGCTGCAGAGCTGGTTCGCGCAGGGGCGACGAGCATTGTAGCAGTTCGTGCAACAGTGCAGTCTGGCCAGAAACTTCGACCATTTGTTCAGTCAACTTCCCGACCTCGGTTTATGCTGATTTTCGGAGGGTAGCTTCGCCTATATGTCAGGTACGACGTGTAAAAATTTCGTAATATTTTGTTGAACGGTTTGTCGGGAAATTCGATTTGAAGTTTCGAATTTTAGTTTGGGGTATTTTAGATTTAACCAAATTAATTAACCTATTGTTAACGGGTTTCGTATATATCGTATAGGTTGTCGAGACGGACATTTTGATATATTCGAAATAGTTTTCGAACGATTTTGGTCGGTGGGTTTCGTGTTCGGGCGACGATATTGTGCTGTTTCGGACTGTTCGGTAACGTATAATTATGTGGGAAATTATATTTCTCACTCCGCATTATTGAAGTAGTTTAGGGGTGTAAAACCCTTATTTAATTTAATATAGATATTTTAAATCGTTAATTTAAATATCTATAATTCGTTTAGATACGGAATTGGACTTAGGAATTAATTTAAGAAAATTTATTAAATTATTTCCTACGAGATTAACTATATTCTTAATTGAATTAAATAGGAATAGACGACTTAGAAATTCCCTCGAGAATTAAATGAGCTAGAAGATTTTGTAAACGTTGGACGTGAGAGACTTAGACGCTATTCTAGGTCCCCTTTTATTACGTGGATGATCTGTTTAAATTATTTTTAAAAAGGCATGTTAATTGAAATTGAAAATATTTTCTAAGGAATTAAATAAAATATATTTTGAAAACATGAAATGTATATGAAACTGTTTTCATATGATTTAATTGCTTTATTGTATTTAAAGCATGAAAAGAGATTTTGAGACTTATATTACCATGTGGGTATTTTTATAAATATGATGTATTACATATTTATGATTGAGATATGATTTGATTGTACACCATGTCGTGTGAGCACATGGGTGTTGGTGCATGTAGTGCATGGTTTCACCATTGGCAGAGAGAGTTCATTTGGTGTGGTCTACTTCCTTTGTGCGTGGGGCACGAGTAGACGTTTGTGTCGGATCATCACAACAACTGGCCAGGAGGTATCATGCCTACGGAACTAAAAATATGGCAAATGTGAGTTAGGAGTCCAGGTAGAGGCTCATGTTCTTGACTTTATGGTAGTCATGGCGTACGGAGTTGCAAGTTGGGCTCTCGTACAACTGTCTTCCCTGTTGAAGTGATAAAGAGAAAAATCACTTGGGAAGGGTCGGTGTGGTAACTCTACACTATGATGAGTGGACAGAGTTTGTATCCGTTACCCTTCGGAAGGGTGTGTTGTGTGTGAGTATCACGGGGAGTGTTGAGTCACATTACACTGCCTATTATTTATGTGATCTCGTTTAACATGTATATGTGCTATATTACATGTGATGTTGGAGCATGTTATTTATGAATATATTGTAAATTAAATTCATATTTTATAAATGCTCAGTTGAAAATGAATAATGTGAAACAAGACTTTAAATGTGGTAATTATTAATAAGTATAAATGAAACGAATATATTTATACTTGTTGTTGTATACCTTAGTACCCTTGGGGGAGGTTATGCGTGTTGGCATAGTGATTCATGTGGCTAGCGGAGGCTAGTGGTGGACCGTAGGCTTGACTTGAGTTGAGGCCTTAGAGATTGTGGTTAGTAGCCTTAGAGATTGTGGTTAGCAGGCTTGTGATTGTGGTTAGTAGTTTGGTGATCGTGGTTAGTTGTGTGATCTCTTTTAAAGATTTGAGGTTAAGGATGATTTTTGTGTCAATCGATAATTGAGGCCTTAGAGATGGCGAGTGATGAGTTGTGTGAGATTTGATTGATGAGAAGAGGTTATGATTAGGGATTCATTAAGTACTCGAGGTACTGTAGTCTGACAGTCTTGATTCTTATGCTTAGTCCCTTCCCTTAAGCATTCCTTGTACTGCATTTTGTACACTAGTACGTGGTCGTTGACTTGTATGTCATTCCGGGATTCGTTGGTTACGGCGTGGTGCCGAACCTCTTCCATGTAGTGTCATTTGATTTGGTGGAGTTGGAACGGATGGTTGTCTTCCGTGAGTCCAACGTGTTGTTCTTCCTTTATTGTCCTCTCGGACATTACAGGAATTCATAGAGTTGTGTCTCTCTTATTTGACTGTCATTTCGAAAACGGTGTTTTCTAAGTTTTGAAATAAACTCCTTGTTTTTTTTTTAAAGGAAAAACCCGTTTTCGCCTACCCCCGTGGAAATGAAAAGTTTTAATACTTTATAAAACGATCTTAGGATCTTCGTTGGAAATATTTTTAACTCTAAAAGCCGGTGATGGCAATTGACGGAGACCGGGGGAAAGACGGTCATTTTACTATGTGGTTCTTAAAAGTAAAACCATTTTATTATTTTCTTGGGATTCTGAGATTTCGAGACTTCCTTCTCAATATCTCATCTTGTAGAGTTTTGAAAGGTGTTCCGTTGTTTCACATTTGTTTCCTATCATGCTTAAGTCTCGGATTGAGGCTTGTTGTTGTTCAGTGAACACATATAGTGTTGCCTTTCCCTTTTCTGGGTTGTTGGTATCACCACCTAGGTGATATGAGTTTTTCTTACGTTAGGGGCATGGATACCAAAAGGATTGGTTCGAGTTTGAAAACTTTTTTCTTAAAAACTATTGAATTTCTGGGATGCATCTTTTATTACTTCCACTCTCGGCCATTCGTTTTTGGTTTCCTTGTTCCCTCTTGGTGTTCTTTCCTTGTTCACTTGTGGTGTTTTAACCTTGACATTGTTGTCTCGGTTATCTGTTGGTTAGCATTGGTATTTCTTTTCCTTTGATTGGGTTCTTGACTCTTACGGGGTTTTTCTTATCCTTTCCTTAGTGAGAGTGTTGGTGATTTATGGACATTGTTGGAGATAGCAATTGAGGTGTTTATGTGGAGATATGATCGAGGTGATCTAGCCCTTGAGAGGTAGACTTTCTCTAGGACTGGGATGAGATTTGTTGTATATATATATATTGTACATATATATATATATATATATATATATATATTGAGGATGGTTATGTTAGTACGCAAGGATGTGGGTGTTTCCTTCCTGTGTTATCGGGGTGTGGGATTTGAGCCATTCCTTGGTACTAATGGTGGATTTTGATTCTTGTGGATAGTAGAGGTGAGTGTGCTCCCTCTATTGGGTTTTGTGGTTAGCGTGGTGAGTATTTGATGACTTGTCAGGATCGGACTTGGGTGTCGTGTACTTAGTGTATGTTGGTGAGAGTAGTGTAGACTACATGTATGGGTACTTGGAGTATGAGCCTTAGTTGTACCTTGTAGACTCAGGTTGCATACTTATACATGTAAACCTGTATATATATATGTATATATATGTATTCCCGTTATATACTTACGTACGGTAGTGTATGAGCGTGCCTTGAGTTTTGCGTGGATGGGATTAGTTGGGCTATATATGTATCTTGTTAGATAGTTTGGCATTACCTAAACTACCAGAGGATGTGGTAGTTAGAGTATCTTTTCCCACTGAGCTTATTTACTCACAGGGGTATTTCACTTGCCCCCTGGTATTCACACGCCAGGTTGCAGGAAATATACAGCTATGAGTAGGATGTAGTGTAACGGCAGTTTTCCTTGGTTTCCTTGTTACAGGTTTTGGAGTTGCATTGGGTGATGCGGTTACGGTTGCAGCACGACTGGGTTTGGGGACGGTAGTATTCTTCTGTCAGCTTCTTTACCCATGTTTTGTGGGATTATCATGTATTTCTTTTGGGAGCCAGTCTGTTGGCATATCCCTATTGATGTATCTTTTATTTCCTGTATTTATTCTTTCAGGAGATTATTGTATATATTCTGCACAGCTAGGTGCATTTCTGTATTCTTATTCGAGCGTTTGTGGCTCTGTTGATTATAGAGGGTTTGGAGGGGTTTTGGTTTCTTTCCACTACCTCGGCCCTAGTAGGATTGATGAATGTGGGGCTTGGAAGCCATTGTGATTATTGAATTGCTTTGGGCAGGTTATTGTATTGTGGTTGGTTGTCCGGATGTTCCATTTACAAATGGAACTCTGTCGGATTTTCGTTAGATTCCGCTGTTTTCTTTATTATTCATTTGGGTATGAAAAATACCGTTCTATCATTATTCCATACGTTTTCATGGCTAATGATATCTTAGTTGGTTGCTCATCATAATGATCACATCCTGGATCCCTTGGATGTCCCAGTTAGGGAGTCTTAGGAATTTAGGGACGTGTCAGCATGATATTAGAGCATTTTACCCTTTTGTGGGTGTTTGATGACTGAAGGTCATTTGTTTTCGTTTCTTTTTTACTTCCGCATTCACTTCCTTAGCTCTTAGGCTCAGGTTTCGGAGTCCTAGGAATTCGGGGCGTGACAATACAAAATTACAAAGGTTTTCCCCCATGGAACCTTGGAGCTCGATGATCCTAACACTGGAAAGAAGTTTGTTGTCAATGGGCAAAGATTGAAGCACTACATAGAAGTTCAACCAGCCGAGTATGTGGTAGAAATGATTGATCTAACTGAACCACCACTCGAGCTGGATAACTTTGATCCGGAGTATTGAGAGGCAGCAACGTCGCACCATCGATGTTAAATATTGGTATTGAGAGTAGCTTTTGATCCTAGTTTGTACTTGTAGACGTTAATTTAGTCGTTTCTATACTTAAGATCGAGTATGTACAATCGAGTCGCAAAACCATCGTCATCTGTGTAAGAAAGGTAAATCGAGCCAATAGGATAGATAAGGGTGTGTAGGAAGCCTTGAGAGTGCCTGGGGTTGAAGCGTAGGTCCAGCTACGCTTCGAGCATAGCAACGAGCCTGTTATAAAACAGTCACATCAGGCCATTCCCTCCATTTCCATTCAAACTCCTCTCTCTCCCTCATTTCTCCACCAATCTTCCCGAGGTTTGTTTCTACCAATTACTCATTAGATTCCTCATCATTCCTTGCAAGTGGATTGTCAGATTAGTTGGTGATTCGTCCAAATTCACATGAAGAACTTGAAAAGTCTCCGAACCTTAATTTTTGGAAAATCATCATTTCCCTTTATTCGGTGAGTCTTGTTCTATTATTTTGATTTCAAATGACTTATTTAACTATTCTAAACTAGTATTGATGAACGAGTCCGATCAAAATTGTGTTTTGATCCGTTTTCCAACAGGTTGTGTTTTTCCACTCTGAATGCGGATTGAATATCGAATTTTTGGGGATGAAGACTTGTTTAATCGTCATATTTGGTATATTTGGATATACTTTGAGTTTGATTTTGTGTCGGGCATAATATCGCTCACTTTTCAAAAATTCTATATTATAGGCATGGCTAGAGTGAAGGGTGCGACGAGGCGAGTGGTCGAGGTGGCCAGACTAGTAGAGCAAGATATTTGGCAGAGATCGAGATCATCGTCTCCCGACTAAGCACCTATTTGTCATCGGAGTACACGTGCCTCGAGACCACAGTATGTCGACTCGGTATCTTCATCTTCCTCATTTTCACTTGCCACATGGTCGACTTATTGTTGATCCAGTTATCCCACGCGCACCATCACCACCACCTGTGCCTTTACCGTAGGCCGAGTAGATTAATGCGGATAGCGAGAGTGATGGTGGTGGAAAGGAGGATGAAACTGATCAGGGAGATTATGATGGTCATCCATATAAGAGGGTACCTGAGCTAGCAGTGGAGGGTGACCCCCGAGTTTTGACTACATTTTTACCTATGCCCCGGACAACATCGATTCAGGATTTTCTAGATCGGGCTATCCGGAAGAAGTATTAGCAAGAGCATACCAATTTGGTGGTCGTGTTTGAGAGGATTCAATCATTACCTGCCTGGATGATAGACCGACTGAGGGCCCGCCGCTTATTACCTATTCTTGCCCCGGTCACCCAGTATATTTGCAAGGATATGATTCGTAAGTTTTGGCTACACATGCAACATTTCAGCAGTGGGAGGATGCTACGAATAGTGGTCTGAGGTACTGAGTTTGAGATTACTCCCCAGCCTATTGTTGATGCATGGGGTATTCCGGATGAGTGTCCACCCAAGTTAGCCGTGGAGTTCCCACCTATGCCCGAAATATTCTAGTATCTTACTGATCTTGTTGCACTTCAGACTGCAGGGGAGTGGGCTGATGACCGAAGGAAATACGCAAAGAAAGCAAACTATCATCCGATGCTATGGTTTTGGGATGTGATAGTCCGGTCCCAGATTCTTCCGCACGGTCATACTACTATGTGTTATGCGCCATTTCCGGCCCTCCATTATGCTTTCGAGTTTGAGTGGTGGATTTCTATTCCCCAGATCTTATAGGGGGGCTTGTATGCGGATTACATCCACTTGCGCAAGGAGTCAAAAGTGCGACATCGTTTATTCAAGGTCCAATTCCCGTGGTTAGTGATGAAGTTGATATTTGATGTCGGGATTGAGATGGATGCGGGTGAGCCAAATGAATTCAGGGATGCGTCTCCATATTCCAAAGGGATGTGGACAGGTGTCTGGATCCTTTTATATGGGGAGGCTATTATGGCACAGAGACCAAGGTTTGGTTTATTACCAGGATAGGATGCACAGGCCTAGGCCCAGGCTGATGATGTTGGTCAGGCTGATGCATGTATGGCTCAGGATGCTCATGCCGCTGATGACGAGGCTATTATGCCACAAATACCGGTAATTGAGGAAGAGGTTATTATACCACAAGCACCTGCGGGTGGTACTATCCCTTTGTCATAGGCTCAGTTTGATGCTCTTATGGCATTGATATAGGGATTAGAGCAAAGGCTAGAGCATAGATTTGACCAGGAGAGAAAGGCCCGATGGCGAGATCACAGGTAAATATGCCATTGGGTTGATGGCATGAGGCAGCATTTGGGTGTACATCTTCCACTTACACCACCGACTTCGGATGATGAGGATTAATGTAGTTTTAGTTAAGATTTTTGTTTTTCATTCATTTTATTTTTAGTACATTAGGGATAAATCGTGGAGCGGATAGACTATGTGATAGGGTTAGATGTGATCTCTTTAACAATTATTCTTTAAACTATTTTTTTTGTTACTTTCATATTTTATAAAATGATAATTTTTAAAATCAATTTTATCGAGTTTCATGTGTCCCCTAATTTTTACGCTTATATTCAGTGTGTTGATGGTAATCTTTTTTGGGGTCGTATTTAGTTATTTGCGGTACAACCAGATTCACAATTATTGATCGCCCTCTTCCAATTGAGCAAATTGAGAATTATATTATGTGGTCAGTGGTGCAGTATGGAAATCCTAGATTTTATTTTTATTGTTCTTATCTTAATCTATCTTTAATTGCTTTCTTCATTAATTAGTTAATTAATTTCAAAACGACAAACCATATTTTTCTAGCAATTTAAGAATATTATTTTACAAAAATTCAGAATACGACTTAGTCTCTATGGGATCGATAACTTTCACAAGTTGAACTATACTACAATATGATTCACTTGCGATAGGTAAAACCTAAGCCGTCATAAGGGGCCGTTTTTAACACATATTTTTAGCACACTCCGACGGACATCAAGTTTTTGGCGCCGTTGCCGGAGATTAACGGATATGCTGAATTTTAGTAATTTAGTATTTTTGAGTTATTTTTATTGGCTTTATTTTTATTTTCTTCTTTTTAAAGTTGAATTGTGTGTTTTGACGAGGTACACCTAAATAAGCGAAAGGAGAACTAGAGGAGCAGGTGACTCTTTTCATTTATATTTATTAGTATAAAAAAAATTGCAGTTTTTCTTGTAAACTGTCAGAAAGTCCGATTTTCGCAAAAGAGGAGAGGTTTTTTTTATTGGAAATGGGCCAATAAAAAAAAATCATTACAAAGTGAGCCCAGTTGATTGTCGGCCAAACCATGTCGTTTAGGACCTCAAAACCTTGATTTGGTAATTGTCAGAAAAAAAAATGTATAATGGTTATACTAATTCAGCGAGTGTTCCATATTATAATTTAGGGTAATTTACATATAACCCGCTGAGGTTTCAGGATTTAATCAGCAAACCCCCTATCGTTCCCCAAACCCCTTGACATTTCAGATTTTAATCAAATACCCCCTCCAACCAATTTCATGTCAAAATCACTTAAATGCCCTTCACATAAATTATAATTTTACCTCTCTTTTTTGAAATATATATATATATATAATTCGTAAATTATATACTAAATTTTGAAAAAATATATAAAATTAAAAAATATATATAAATTTTGAAATATATATATAATTCAAAACAAATATATAAAATTCGAAAAAATATATATAAAATTCGGAATATATATATAAATCCAAAAACAATTATATATAATTCGAAGCAAATATATAAAATTCATAAATAATATATTAAATTTCAAAACAAATATGTTAAAATTCGAAAAAATATATAAATTTTAAATATATATAAAATTTGAAACACATATATAAAATTCGAAAAACATATATAAATTTACCCCCAAAAAAATAGAAAGGAAAGAAAGAGAAAATGATGATGCTAGTCTCTAAGAAGAGACAAGCAATTAGCCCACCATCTTACCATTTCCCACTTCCTCTTGTCCAACTTTCACACATTTATCTCATTTTCCTTTATTTTTTAGTCCATTTAAAACAATATAATAAAAAATAAAGATTTACGTACACAACATAACATGTGTTCTCATTCAACCTCACATGCCTGGTCCAAACCATACACCTTGTCACGTGCCACTCACGTGGTGACATAAAAAAATAATTTTCATTTTTTGAAATATATATATATATTCAAATTTATATATATATTCTGAATTTTATATCTTTGTTTTCAAATTTTATATATATATATTTTAATTTTATATATATATTTGAAATTTAATATATATTTTTTGAATTTTATATATATATTTGAAATTTATAATATTATTTATCAATTTTATATATTTATTTCGAATTATATATCTATATTTTTTAATTTTATATATTTTTTCTAATTTTATATATTTTTTTTCAAATTTTATATATATGTTTTGAATTATATATATATATTTCAAAAATTATATTTTTTTTTCGAATTTTATAATTTTTTGAATTTCATATTTTTTTTTCAAAATTTAATATATTGTTTATGAATTATATATATATATATATATTTCAAAATTTATATATATTTTTCGAATTATATATATATATATATATATATATTCGAATTTAAATATATTTTTCGAATTTTATATATAATATTTTTTTATAGATGGGGGAAAGTGTAATGATCCAAAAAAGAGGGGGGGAAGTGTAATATGTCCAAACAAGAGGGGTGAAACTGTAATTTATGTAAGGGGGCATTTAAGTCATTTTGGCATGAAAATTGGATGGAGGGGGGTATTTGATTAAAATCTGAAATGTCAGGGGGTTTAGCGAACGACAGGGGGTTTGGTGATTAAATCCTGAAACCTCAGGGGGTTTGGTGTAACCTACCCTATAATTTATACAACCCAGATTGGAGAAATCATCCCAATTTCCAATACCAATAACCAGGTATAGGAAATTCATATCAAGGCTGTAATGAGGATCAACAATATTCTAATCATGGATTATTGTATCGGCCGTATAGTCAAGATTATTATTTTCAACCATTGAATCAATTCCAACTTGAGTTAAATGCATATTCATGTCCGGAGCCATTGTCTATTGAAGATAAATTCTTAGCCCATTTGAGAGAAATCAAAGGAAACCCTTGTCCGGAGTCATTTCTTCTAATGACCAATTCTTAGTATCTATGGGCAAAATCGAGACCCCTCAAAATTGTGAGGAAATCACATACAATGGAGACAATTCATCCTTTCCGAACACTGAAATCCTCAATCAAGTTTCAATAGAAGTCAACAACCATTCAATATTCAGGATTTTCAGTCCAATAATGCCCCATCATTCCAACCCTCCAACCAAAATCCACTTCAGTTCCAAAATCAAAATATGATGCCTATATCAACTGGTGATGAAGATAAACTGATAAGCACCTTGAAAGAGATTGAAAATCAATTACACTATAATTCTCAAGCTTTGATTAGGTTATGGCAACTAGTTGATTCTATGAGAATGGAGGATTTGCCAAATCAAATGGTAGATAATTTTGAAGATGAGGAAGATGGGGACAGTGAAATAGAGGAAAGTTTTGAAATTAAGAGTGACATTGCATATAACGAGAGTACACAAACCATTCAATTACCACAAGAGCCAAAAGAGACACCATATGAACCTCAATCAATATTTACTCAATTTGTCGATGAGCTATGTTTTGAAGATAAACAAGGAAGGGATGAGTACTATGTAATTGATGGGATTTATGAGGTGGTGAAGGACCCATTACCTGATTTGGTGACAGAAGAATCGTTGGACATAGGTGTTAAACATGGGATGAAGGTAGAGCATGACAGAGGAGATAAGGTATGTGACGATTGTTATGTGTTTAATGTCTTGCTTGTTGCTGAGTGTTCATAATGGATACCGTGGAATAATTTAATTCCCACACTTGCTCCACCATGTGGTGGAAGTGTCGAAGAGAGGAAGGGTGTTGGATAACCCTTTGCGGAGTCATCAAGCCAAAGACGATAAACATTGGTCTTAGGCTGTGAAAGACAGTTTCT
The DNA here is from genome assembly GCA_963922005.1 of Cornus suecica. NCBI lineage: Eukaryota > Viridiplantae > Streptophyta > Magnoliopsida > Cornales > Cornaceae > Cornus > Cornus suecica. Next base: position 48,291,044 of record OY998239.1, read on the forward strand.
AGCTTTGGTTTGTATACTAGCAAGTTATTTAATTTTTTCAATTTCAATTCTTAGATATTGTAGGCCCTGAAGGCCGAATCATTGTTTTTCAATTCTATAGGATAGTAGGCCCTTAAGGCCAAATCTTGATCATTTATTTTATTAAAAAAAATATTTCATTCATTTTGTTAGATTGAGTAATAATTTCCGGAAAGTGATGATTATATTTCTTCTTCTTTTGCTATGATATTGGGTATGTGTGCTTTGTTGAATATTTCTACAGGTAGCTCGATTCATGTTTGGGGGAAGAGAATGAGCATAAAGAGTTGAAATTCCGGATCTGCGCTTCAAGGGTAACTATATTCTTTCTCATGAGTATGATTATGAACCATGAGGACATGATTTAATTTATGTTTTAGGGGAAGGTATATTTGGTATAAGGAATGATTGAAAAAAAAATGAAATTGTTTGGACAAATTCTTTGTTTTAATGCATGAATATTTTGCATTACAGGTTGATTGAGTTTATGTTTATAATGCATGAGTAATATGTGTTGTGATATTCCCATTCATGAGAGTGATGATTAAATCGAGTTAGTGAAGTGATGTGGTTTTACATGGTTGAGTGAATTAGTGAATTAGTGAAATTGAAATCAAGAAGGACGACTTTGACCTATAAGCACAAACACAAATTCACTATGGGATAAAACAGTGAATCTTTAACTATGTAGCTGAAAAATTAATTTTGTCACGATAAAAGGGGAGAAGGGGATATGTTATGGTTGAAATAGAGGAAACGTTGAAAATTTATTTTGAAAAATAAAATGAAAAAAGTAATTCTTCGATCTGAGTAATCGGGCCTTGGTATCACCAATATCATTGTTCCCGTTTAAAGGGGAGAAAACTAATGAGCATAAATTCCACGGAAGAAGCTCGGGCCTAGTTGGTCAGGATTAAAAATCCTCATTGGAATGTCCGGAGCTTAGAAAGGCAAAAAGGGATGAAAAGTGGAATGATGGAAAGATTGATTTTTATGAAAAATGGAAAATTTTGATCAATGAAGTAGGAAGAAGAGATATTGAAATACCATGGTAGAATGTGTACAAAAACACATAAGGTTATCTGGATTGGGAGTAGAAAGTAGCAAAATCATTCACTTTAGTGGGAACCATTCGTGACACGAAGTTCGAGATAGTTATTGTTCGGTAGTGAGTGGGAGTATTTATATCCTTATTATCTTTTGTATTATATCATGGCTTAATTAACTTGTGTGTGAATTCATGAATGCGTGATTTTAAAGAATGTAGATGTTTGTGGGCACTGTCACAGGGGTTCTCTTTTAACATAAAATTTTTACCCTATGATGGCACTTGACACCAATCAAGTTAGCCAATCCTCACTCTTAGTGCCCTTGAATTACACTAAGTCTTGCACAAACACACACAGAGTATATGAAATGCAATATAAACAACACCCACAAATTTACAGGCAACCACAATCAATGGTTCCCCAACCTTCACTAATAAACACAAATAGTAAAATGATTCTCTCACTCAGGCCACATTACAGCATTTACAAGCACTATCTCTCTCTGAAATTCGCTCCCATACAAATGCTATACATATGTGCCTATATAGGCAAATACACAAAACTGCCTATCTTTGTGGATGACAGCCCCATCCACTTAGGCTATGTTGGCACCAATCAGAGGCTGCCAACACTTGTCACACAGTTGCACTCTTCAACTGCATGTCTGAGCCACAGCTAGCCTTGACCATCCTTCCATATGTCTGAGTCATGCTGCACCATCATGAGCCATCTGTGCCAAATATATGCCAACACTACATAATGTTTGCCTTTGCTGAGCCAAATGCCTTATCCCAGCTCCTCTCAAGCCTACGTGCACTTGAGAGCATTGCCAAGCCTGAACCAATGCCCATGTCTTGGTTCTGTCAATGTCTTGGAACCATAGGCATGCCTCTCCATGCCCATGTCTTGAACCAGCTTGCACCAACCATTGCTTGTCTTAATGTCACAGCCTTGCCCTAAGGGCAAGTTAGCCTAGCCAAAGCTTGGTGTGCACATGGCTTGCTGAGCCAAGTGTATTGCATGCACACAAATGCATGCCAAGCTAAGGCATCACCTTGACAAAGGCAAGTTGGCACACTCGTGGGCATGCACACATACCTTGTTAACCCATGCATGCTCCAGGACAGTCCATAGTGTCTAACCGAGCCGTCTTTGCTAACCGTGCCACCGAATTATGTCAAACCATATATTTACAAGCCCACAAGCTTCCCTATACATGCCTTAGCCAAGGCTTTCCCATGGCCTTGCTAAGTGGTTGAATGCCTACTTGGGTCAGAGACCCACCCCTCCCTATATATACAGAATTCACAAATACAACTCTGACCAGAACATATATTAATCCTGTTTGAGGAGTCATAATGGCCTTTTTTGAAACTCCTGAATTCCAAATTCGGATTTTCTTTGATAGACGATGTTCTTATGATATAGAGCATCTCCAATTAAATTCCCATAATTTTCCAATGCTCCTAAGCCCGACTTCCAAAGTTGGACTTATTTACCAAAATTTCCAATGTGCCATCCTCCCATGTCACAGTGGCATGCCACGGCCTACTTCAAGATTTCACCGGGTAATAGGTACCATCACTGGAAACCCTCACGAGACTTCACTCGTCCACTCGATGTTGTCGCGGAGTTTAATAGGCTTGTTACACTTGCTAAGTATAATCGTCGACCCTCACGAAAACAAGGGATTATGTTAGATTAGTTAGATTAAAGATCATCACAAGATAGTTTTCCCAAGTTCATTGCTAAGGGACTAACAATATGTAAGTTTGGGGTGTGATAGACACTCAAAAGTGTCCATTTTAAGCCCATATCTTGCATTAGTTATGTCATTTAATTCCATTATTTGGTATTTTTATGTCGTTTGTGTGTTAAAGCATTTTTTCAGGAACTTAATGAAGAAATAGAGCTAACTTTGGTGAATTAACCAAGTTCATGTTCGTTTCCATCCAAGAGGAGAGTCAAAGATGTGTTTTCAAGACAAAAATGGCTCCCGGAGGGCAACAACGGCATTTTCCGAAGCCATCACCTAAAGTAAAAAGTCTCGTGGAATCAAGATGGTTATTTTGGCACAATTACAAAGAAAATTTGTTTTTATGAAGAATCTACGTTTAAGCCTACGCTTTCAGAAGCAGAAATTGGCCAGAAACACATTTTTACACTAAAAGCGTAACTCCCAACGCTTGAACACATTTTCAGCAAAACCTTTCATCCAACTTCGGGAGCTCATATCGCTGTCAATAAAGATCCGAATGGGGTGATTCTTGAGCCTATCATCAAAACCTTGAAGTCATCTTTCCAATGATATATTATATACCTCCATCCAATATGTGTAGCTCTAGATATGATCAAAACAGTGAGAGGTATCCTGCAGAAAAAGCTGAAAATTTTAGAGTCGGGCCAAAATCCTATTTTGACCCGGATTGATCCATTTTGACCCGGGTGAATTTAAGTTTGACCCCAACACCTATATACATGTAATATAAACATATTATACATCAGATATTAGGGTTTTGCTTGGTTGAGTGTGAAATTACGAAAAAGGGTAATCTTATTCTCCAAGTTACCAAGGTCTGCTACAGATCTAAGAGACTTCTCTCAACACAATTTTGGGGAATTATCTCCACATAGTTTTGGGACTTCTTTTTACCCAATTTTCAGATTCATATCATTCAAAGGGAGGAGCCATTTAAGACCTAGAGATCCGAAAAAGAAGATCATAGAGGGCGTTTCTACATCAACGATGCAGTCACCTTCTACCATGAGCAACTAATTCAGTATCTAGGGTTTTATAGCAAAACCCTAGCCAAGTAATGTAGTTCTTTTATTTGTTTCAATTGTAACTAGGGGAAAATGTGACCATACTGTGATAATTGTAGTAGATGAGAGATCGTTTTTATTTTTGATACCAGTTTATATATTTATTTTAATACTTGTCTTAAACTAAGTGAATATATTTATCTTACATAATCATGGTTATTCACTATGGGCTAGAACTTGGATGCTTAACTTATGATTTTCTACACAATGGTTATAATAAAACTTGAAACCCTAGGTTGACACAGGCCATGACTTGGCGATTTAATATAGACATGCTTTAGTTTATTTTCATGCATTAGGAGTAGATTAGAGTAATTAATTGGCATGTACTAGTTAAGTCAGTCATGAGATGGGTTGTCGTAATCCGGTTGATGGTAATCCTTTTTGGGGTCGTATTTAGCTATTTGCGGTACGACCTGATTCACAGTTATGGATTGCCCTCTTGCAATTGAGTGAGTTGAGAATTATATTATGTGGTTAGTGGTGGAGTATGGAAATCCTAGATTTTATTTATATTATTCTTGTCTAAATCTATATTTAATTGCTTGCTTAGTTAATTAGTTAATTAATTTCAAAACGATAAACCATATTTTTCTAGCAATTTAAGAATATTATTTTATGAAAATTCAGAATATGACTTAGTCTCTATGGGATCGATAACCGTTCACAAGTTGAACTATACTACAATACGATTCGTGCACTTGCGATTGGTAGAACCTAAGCCGTCATAAGGGGCCGTTTTTAACATATATTTTTAGCACACCCCGACGAACATCACTCATGTCATAGTTATTCAGAATTATTGCGTACTATCAACATAAATATAACTATTATGTATATGAAAATTTAAATGCAATGTGACTCAACCCATTCATGGTACACACTTTACCCGGTACGGTTAACGAATACTCACTCTACCACCCACTTTGAGGATACTTGGCTCACGAAGCATGGTAGAGTACCGCACCAATTCTTCCCAAGTGATTTTTGTCCCTTTCACTTTCAACAAGGAAGAGTGGTTGCACGGGAGTCCCGCTCGCGAATCCCGTGCCTCAAGATCCGAAGATCACATACACAGATAAACCGAGGCTTTGAGAGTGGCGCATTCCACCATGATGCGGAAACAACTAACCCTATATCACATTTTCGGACTTATTAGTTCCATAGGTGAGGGGACAACTCTTGGTCATTTGTTGCAACGATCTGACACAAGACTACTCACACATATTTACACGACCCGTATAGACCAACACCCATGTTTTTAACACTACACGGTATACTCAATATGCATTACGGGTTTCAATAACAACCATGCTTTATCACAATACAACTTATCTCATTATGCAATATATTGTATTCCATTTAACCATGTTCCATCATAATACATGTTTTATCTCATTATACAATATATTATGCCCAACTTATCAATATGCTCATAATATCACATTTATAAGCAATAAACTACCACAAGCATTTATATCACACAATCATGCTTTCAAGGGCCTAGTTCATCGTCTAAGTTATCAAGAGTGAACTCGCATATATATATATATATATATATATATACGACATATATACACATAGATGCACACACCCTCGTACAAATACTAAAACAACTTGTTTTTCCCCTACCTCAATCCAAGCAAGCTAACACAAGGATGTCAAAAGAGGTCCAAGCCAAGCTACCAAGTCAAGTGATCAAAAGGATAGCTCCCAACTAGCAACACACCATTCAATGAGCAACAATATTACAATAGTGTCATAATAAACCGAAATCATCAAAGTGGCTCCAACCACAATAATTAAACCAACCCTAATGATAACTAATTTTTAGGGTTTTATGAATGGAGTACTAAAAAGGAAAGAGATAGATATGAAACTTACCAAAATCTCCAACCCAAAAGTGAGCTCAAAATCACCAGATGAACTCCAAGCTTTCAATAACCGAAAATCGGTGAAAATGTTCAACTTATGGTCCTTAACAAGATTCAAGAGAGAAGGAAACCAAAAATTAAAATTTGAACATAATACTTCAAGAATGGAAATTCTAGTTAGAATCGTCAAGAGAGCTAGAAACTTACCCCAATACTTAGAGAAAATTGAAGAGGAGAGTAATCCAAGCAATTTCCATGTTGAACCCTTCTTCAAACTCCAAGTTGAAGGAGATGAAATCAATGAAAAAGTGATGAAGGAAAAGAAAAGTGTAGCGAGAAAATGGATTTGTAGAGAAATAGAGAAGTCTTGCAAATGGAAGACTTATGAAGTGTAGAGATTCTCCACTCACACTTCTCACAATCCAATGGTGCACATTAAAAGTAGAAAATAAAGGAAAGATCCAAAGGTCCAAAGTTGGTCTTGCAAAGTGGAAGACTACAAACAACACACATTAAACTCATTTATTTGCCAAACATGGCCTTATGATCTAATGGTTGAGAATGAGACAACACTTCAAAGTGTGAAAATACCAAATGCTTCTCAACTTAGGATTAATTACAAGAGTGTCATCATGACCATCAATTACCCTTTTAACCCATGTCTTCCTCTCTATTTACCACCATGCCACTCATACACCAACACTTAATCATTTCTCTACAATTTCCACTAAGTCCTCTTAATATGAAAATACCAATTTACACTTTGGTAATTTATTTTCAACACTTTTCATTATTCTCAAAATGAAAATATAACATGCAACTTACAAATTTAATCTCAATTAAATCATATAAGTCATGCTAAGCACAAAAACACATTAAGCACATAAACACATAAACTCTTAATTGTTAATTATTTTTAATTAGCACGTAAAAATACCGAATGTTACAATATAGGGCTCTTTCGGATCTCGGTTCACGTGTTATATGCATGGTGGCTATCGTCCCACGTGTTATATGCACGTGTTATTGTAAACCTCAATTAAGATCTCGGTTCACGTGTTATATGCACACTGATGTGTTACATGAGGGTCGCGTGCTCAGTGCACAGTTGTGGGCACAACATGTTTTACAGGGTTTTGTATATGTTTATTTTGTACCATTAGGGTGTGGTTTATGGTGTACACTAGTATTCGTATATATAATTTGGCGTGTAGGGGTGTATCTTGTGGTCTTGAATTACGTGAGTGTCATGTGAGATAACAGACCGACCTAAACTAAAAGTATGCATCATGGGGTGGGTTAGATCGACTTGTACGGTTGGGGGATAAGGTGGTTAGGGCTTGCCTACTGGCCATAGTTCGCTCGACTATAAAAAAAAAAATTAGTATTTACAAGGAGTAAAAACTCTTGTAAATACTTTTTACCGGGTTCAAGTGCATGTTGTAACAAGCCCTGCGGTAAAAAGTTAGTTTTTTTATTGCATACAATTAAACCTATAAATAACTTCAGACACCCAGGAATAAATACTTTTTGCATGTTGTAAAAGAATTTTATTGGGGCTTTTTCACCCTGTAAAAAGGTTAATAAAAAACCTTCCATTCCAATCTTTAAAAACTTCATAAATAGTAATATATACATGCATATAATCATACCCCAAAATATCATTACTAGATACCCGACCTAATAAATTTCACTATGAACCAATTAATAAATTAGAAATCTATCCAAATTTTCTTGTGGGGAAAATGGAATTTTATTATAAATGAAATAATGAAATACAAGTCATGAGAGGCATCTTTCTGGATAACATATAGCAACATAGGCAAACCAAACAGTGGCATATTAAAACTAAACACACACAACAAATAATGTAAATACTTGACAGGGAACTCAAGTAAGATAGGTTTAATGTCTCCCACCAAACCAACTTGATAGTATCAACCTAGACTTCTTTTCATGACTTATGCATAATGTCGACAATACAAACCTCTGATGGATAATTGCAGCAAAATTTCAATTACTAACTTTAGTAAATGGTTGTGGTTACAATTCATCACCCAACTGCATCAAAGAATAGAACTAAGGTATGTTTCAGTGAAGAAAAGACTCAAATCAGGCCCAAACAGCTCTACCAAATTGGCAAGTAAAGCTAGTCTTCTTGTTGGACATTCATTTCGCAGACTATGTGCTCAATTCAAGTCACCTCTTCTTAGATCAACAATTATCATGCATAATCATCATCCTTGTCTCATAGGAAAAACTTTGAATCAGAAAGCAAAGATTAAATCTCACCTCCGGACATGCCTGCTCAAGTGTTTTACATTATAAATTGCACCATCCTTCCGAATCTTGTTTGACAAGCTCAAAATGCATAATTGTAGAGATCTTGCTAAAGAATAAATAAATGAACTTTTACCAAGTCTGTGCATAAGAGTCCACATTTACAGTAACAATACTATATATTCACATATCCCTGCTACATAACACAATATCATTATCATTCTAACAAAATTAGAAAGGGTTATTCCCACTAACACCCCCTCGCAATTGCCTTATTCCCACATGGATCCCCTCAAAAATCAATATTCCCACACAGACCCCCTGAGATAGATGGTTGTTAGATTTATTAACGTTTTTGTGAAAAATTATGACTTTACCCCTTAATATAATATTTAAAAACATTAATAAAACTCCTTCTGTGTTAGGACCTTTATACCCCCTCAACCTTTTACACTTACATCTCTCAAAACCTTAGATCTAACTTTATACAATTAGAGCGAGAGAGAGAGAGTTAGGCTTCGAATTACAAAAACCCACCCTTACCCAAAATTAATCAATTATTTAATTCAAACATAAATCAAGTAATGAAATTAATTATATGCACATATATCTCTATCGGTGGTGTATATCACTATATCTATAATGGAATGGAATAGAATATAATCGGTGGTGTATATCAGTGGAATCATTGAAACTAATGGATGTATATCACTATATCTATGTATATATATATTTGTATAATATATCCATATATACACAGATATCTATATCTATATATACATATATATCTCTATCTTTATATCTGTATATATACATATGTATGTGTGTGTGTGGTGGTTTCTTCCTCTAGATGCGAAAGACGACAGCACACCAAAACTATTGCAAAAAAACAAACTGCCATGGAAGCTCTAAAAGCTTCACAGTTTTCTCCATTTCATGTCACAATCTTCTCCACAACAATTCTCAAAACCCAAATTCAAAAACCCATTTTGAGTCTTCCCCTCAATAAAAAAACCCAATTATAGCATATCTCTTTATGAGTTTTTAAGTTTTGACATATCATACTCAGTTTTAGTTTTATATCTTCCAGTCATGCTATATAATTCACTTCTATTAAATTTCATAAAGGATACACGATTTGGGGATCTAAAATTTGAGTACAGAGATAAATGCGAGCTTTCTTATATATATAAGTTAAAGGGTATTAAAGTAAATTCACAACTTTAAGTTAAGGATATATAAGTCATTTCATATCATCTTAGGGCAATATGGACTATTCATGGAGTGGTTAGTGGCTGACATCACCTAACTAACGGTATACTCTAACGGCGTGAACACGGACGAGGTCCTTGTGGGACAAAATTCAATTGCCAGGTGGTCCGCATGGGCATATTGATCTTCGAGGGGATCTATGTGCAAATATGCTATTTTTGAGGGGGTATCAATGGGAATAACCCAATCAAAAAAGTAGAGTGAGAGGGGAGGGAGGGAGGGAGGGAAGGAGGGGGGAGGGGGAAATAATTTTAGACTATCGGGAAGTTCAGAAGGAAATATTGTAACTGTCAATTTTTTCTCACACATTGAATGCCTTTATTGACCCTCTAATGGCCGAATTGATACCCAACAGTGATGGATCTTTTTTTCCTTAATTCCAATAATCATGTCCCTAATTTCATGGAGCCATGATCCCCTCAATCCTTAACCACCCACTTTCTATATCTAGTGGGTTACTTTTTCTTAACTTACAAGTTATGGTAGAACATTCCATGGGCCCAACCTATTCATATGGGCTTTAAATGTGGGCCTACTAAAAAATGCATAAATATGGGCCTAGTAATTTTGGCCCTTACACTGGCCTCATTCAGGTCTGGCTTATGGGTGCGGTCACCTGGCCTGAATCTTTTGATTTGAGTAGGACTGCCAACTGTAGATGCATGACATCAACGTCATCATTGGACAACTGCTGGTGCCCTTTGATTTTTGAAGAAATGGCTGATTACTCATCTTTCTCCACAATCGATGCATTGGGAACTGGAGCGCCTCCTTCATTCAGTAAATGTGTTGCTCCCCCTTTACCGTGTTTATATAAGCACCTCTAAAATCTCATTTTGTCCTTCCACACTTGCAATCCATCTCTGCTTCTCTCAAATCTCTCAATGTAGTTATTTTGGATCCTTGCCATTTTCTGGGTTTCGATCACCAGAGTTCTTTGCGTCTTCGCCAAACTTTTCTGTGTAAATGCCTCATCTCTCACCATATATGGTAGTAGTGACACCGTTTCAATTATCGACCGGATACCTCACGAGTATGGTGGCTCTGATGGTGAAAGTCCTCATTCGGTTAATCCTTCTTCCTCTTCTTCTCCCTTAAATCTTTTGAACCCTTCCAATCCCCCTCCTCCTCAATTGGGAGGGGCATGTCTCCATGGTTCCTGCCAAGGGCACCTCTTCTAACCCTGAGCCTTTAAAAGTTAAGCCCCTCGAGGCCCATAAAAGGAAAACATTAAATAATTGAAGTCTCAAAAAGGAGTGTAAGATTGCTAAAGGGGTGGTTCTGGAAGCTTTTGACCCTTCCTTTGACTTTAGAAAGGGAGATGGAGCCGGTCAAAATGAGGTCTTGATGTCAGCGCTTCAGATTAGGTTATTTCGTTTTCCTCTCCATTCTCTGTTTCATTTCATTTTCTTTACCCTCGGTATTGCCCCCTTACAAGTCAACCCAAACTTCATCAGGATCATTTCTATGTTGACTCTAATGAATTGGGATAAGTGATTGAAGTTGGGTCTGACGGATGTTCTTCTTTGCTATAAGGTTCAGGATCTGGCTGGATGTGAGGGGAGATACAATTTTTACCCATTTAAAGGACGGTCCATCTGCTCTGGATGGAAAAGATAAATAATTTATGGAAGGAGAAGATAGTGTTGGTGAAGGGGGCTTAGTTTTATCCCGTCTCCCAGAAGTGGCCCATTCTAAAGGCCTTCGGACGAATCGCCCTTCAACCTTTTTATTTTTACATAAACAAACTTGCCTCTACCCTGGGTGTGACCAGCTCAGAGCAGATTTTGTATATAAATTCTTAGTTTTAGATAGTAAAGAGATAGTGGCTCGAGTCGTAGAAGCCCGTTTTGCCTTGTTGAGGTATAATCGTAAACTGTGCACTTACCTGCTTACTCCTGCTAATTTGCATGATATATCAAGGTTAGGTGTCAGCTTCAAGATGATGAGCCCCATTAGACCCGTGGTTGATGATAATGAGATAAATGAGGTAGTTGTTCCTACTCAAGGAGATCAAGCTTTGGCCCAAGTATCCAAGTCTCCTGTTGTGACGATCTCCATCCCAGGAGATGCATCCGGGTCGTCCCTTATACAGACCATGATTCCTGATTTGATCCAGTCCTTTTCTACGTGCACAAGACTTGTGGGTAAAGGTAGACCCTCCAAGCGACCAAGAACCAGAGTCCCTCTGATCCAGCTGCGCCCAGTATTACTTCAATGGGTGCAATGATGGCTAAGGTTAAGGATCTCTGGACTCCTGAAGAGCTTGGGGCTCAGTGGGAGGCTGACCCAACAGAATTGGTGACCCGAGTAAGTGTTTGAATTTTATCTGCACTTTTCCTTTTTTTCTTTATATTTACTTATGCATTTTGCCTTAATGATTTTTAGGCTCTCTTTAGCACAAACGCCTTGTGTTTGTTGCATGAGGCTGATGTTGAAGAGATCAACCGCCTCAGGGTTGATCTGGCCTTGAGTGGTGAGAGGGAGGAAGTGTTGAAGGCTCAACAGGCATAACTTCCTTCTAGAGTCACTAAGCTGGATGGTAAGCTTACTCGGGTGAAGTAGTAGAATGCTCAGCTATCTAGCGAGAAGGCTAAGATGGCCTCTATTTATGAGGCTCTGGAGCATAACTTTGGTATCTCCCAATCTGCCTTGGAGATGTGCAAGGCTGGTGGCACCAATATGCATAAATGTTATGGCGTGCTTAACAAGATTGTGGCTGGTGAATTTTGGCACATGGATTTTAACACTGGCATCAAAGATCCAGCCAAGAGGTCATTCAAGGATTCGGACACTATGGATGCTTATCTGGGGGTCAAGAAGTCCTATGCTAGTCTAGAGCATGATCATTCCGAGAATCTCTTTACTGAGTTCATAAAGGGATATCTTCCTGCGGACCCTCTCAACCCCTCTATTAAATTTTTCCCTCCAACGCAAATTGTAGATTCGTTTGGGAAGGATTTTAGTGGTCCAAGCAAGACTTAGAATTTTTTCCCTTCTGTTGGGCCCCATCGGGCATTTTTGTAACTTTTATGTTGGGCCCTTCGGGCATTTTTGTAATACCCTTATTAATGATAACAATGTTTTAATCATTTACATCTGCCTCCTCATTACTCTGATAATTTCGTACATGTTTGTGTTGATTTGGCTCAATTGTTTATGGCAATTCAATACTTTGGAAATATTTTTACTCTTATTACACTGTTAGTGTAGGTTAGGATAGAAGGCCTCTGTCATCCCAACACTTAGGAGATGTTTTTCATTTTACTCCTCTGTTAGTGTGGGTCAGGCTAGAAGACCTGTGTCATCCCAACACTTAGGAGATGTTTTTTTGTTTTACTCCTCTACTAGTGTGGGTCAGGCTAGATGGCCTCCGTCATCCCAGCATTAAGAAGATGTTTGACAAAGTTCATTTTTGACTCCTTGCAAAGTACAGAAGATAGGCTTTTATTAAATGTTTGGAAACATTACATAAATAATGCGATATGGTATGGCCAGCTAGCGAACATGGAAATTAAAATTTAGAAATTGAAATAATGCTAGGTCTAAGCGCCCTAGCCATTTATTCAGTTTGATCTAAAAATGGGAAGACATTTTCAGGGATAGTACCTCTTTAGTCGTGAGGCGTTTTGTAAGTTGGGTTCCATGTGGCCATCATTACGCCTGAGGCGATAGGCCCCACATCCTATGACCTCGGTGATAGTGTAGGACCCTTCCCAATTTTCTCTGAGTTTACTGATGAGCTCGATCCTCTTTCTTAGGACCATGTCCCCCACCTGGAACTCTCGCCTCCTAACTTTATGGTTGAAAGCATTTCTGACCCTTTGATGGTAGGCTGCCAACCTGATAGTGGTTCGGTCTCGCCTTTCTTCGAGTAAATCCAACCCATCAATCAATCGTTGGTTTTTCTACTCTTCATGATATACCTATGTTATGACAGTTGGAACTACTAGCTCGGTTAGAATCATGACTTCTATGCCAAAGGCCATTGAGAACGGATTCTCTCCAGTGGGGAGCCTTAGGGTGGTCTTGTCGGAGCACAGTACCTCTAGAAGTTTTTCTGGCTATGCGCCTTTAAAAACTTCTAGCTTCTTCTTTAGGTTATTCATAATTGTCCTATTGGATCTCTCGGCTTGGTCATTACCTTAGGGGTATGCCACTGAGGAAGTATTGAGTTGGAATCCGTGTTGATTGCAGAATTCTCAGGTCCACTTATAATCGAAATTTCTCCCGATGTCGATTATTATTACTTTGGGTACCCCAAATTGGTAGATGATGTTTGTCCATATGAACTTGATCACATGTCTACGGGTGATGGTGGAGTAGGATTCCACCTCTACCCACTTTGTGAAATAATCAGTTGTTATCAATGTTTGGTTTACTAACCTGAGGGCCATTGGTAGAGGTCCTACCATATCAATCCCCCATTGTGAGAATGGATGAGGGCTGAACATTGGTTTCAACAACTCGGGGGGAGGATTGATGTTATCTTTGCAGATCTGACATTTCTTGCATCTCCTGGCATAGGCCTCTGTGTCTTGGGAAAGGTAGGGCCAGAAGTACCCTTGATTTAGAATCTTATGGGCGAGTGCCCTTCCCTCGGATTAATTTCTGGATCACCCTTCATGAATCTTTTTCATTATCGCCAATGCTTCTGTGGGGTCAGACACCGGAAGTATTGTCCACTGAAAAACCTTCGGTAGAGTTATCTGTTAAAGAGGGCATACCCGGCGGACTTTATGCGAATCTTTCAAGCTTCTGCCTTACCATCTGGGAGGATGCCATCTCGTAGGTTTTCTACAATCGGGTCCATCTAGCTCGGTTCCCACGGTATAATTCAGATGAGGTCTTGCCACTTAGTACTGGGGGTGTCGAGGTAGTCGATTGGGGCGACTCTTTTCAGGTTCTAATCATTTATCGATGCCATATTAGCCAGGAAATCTATGTTTTCATTTTCACCTCTAGGAATCTGTTCGAGGACGTACTGGTCTAAGTGGGACAACTCCATTCGAACTAGTTTATTATACAACTCTAGCTTCTCCCTCATTTTGTACTCGTCTTGGACTTATCTGACTACTAGCTGCGAGTCACTGTATATCTGAAGTTGTCGAACAAATAGGCTCTGGGCTAGCTTGAGACCGGCAAGAAGTGTTTCGTATTCGGCCTCGTTGTTGGTAGCCGGGAACTCTAGACAGATTGATTGCTGGATGCAGGTTCTGTCTGGGGTTATGACTTCGAATCCGATTCCTTATCCCACTGACCTAACTAACCCATCTACAAAGAATGTCCAGTCGGGTTCTTCAGGTTCAATCAGAGTTGCTTCATTTCGGCTTCAAGCAGAAAATCTACCAGGGCTTGTCCCTTAACGGTTATTTTTGGCACGTACGTAATGTTGAACGTTCTGAGCTCTAGGACCCATCTGGTAATTCTTCTAGTCAGGTCCGGCTTTGCTGTGATGGCCCTTATGGGAAGTGAGGTTGGAATCATTATCGGATAGGTCTCGAAGTAGTGCCTCAGATGCCTCTTTATGTTGATTAGTGATAAAATGACTCGTTCTACCATAGTGTATCTTGTTTCGGCATTGGACAAAGACTTGTTACTAAAGAAGAATAGTCTTTTAGACCTATTGTCGTCTTTTACTATTGTTGCGTTGGTTAAGGCTGCCAATACTACCAGATAGAGATGTAAAGGTTCACCTGGGTCCAGAGGTATTGCTTTAATCTCTGAAGAGCTTCAGCCTGTTCTGACCCCCATATATTTCCCTTGTCGACTCTGATTGCTTGGAAGAATGGCTTGCATATGTCAGTTAGTCTAGAAATGAATCTGCTCAGTGCAACTACTCTCCCTGTTAGAGTCTGGACTTCTTTTTGAGTTTTGGGTTCTTCACAGCCCATCAAGTCCTTTACTTTGGCAGGACTGGCTTCTATGCCAGTTCGGTAAACAATATGGCCGAGGAATTTCCCAGATGAGACTTCGAAAGAGCATTTTGAGGGGTTGAGCCTCATCCCATACTTCCGGACTGCGTCAAATACTTATTCAAGATGTCGGAGATGTTCCTCCCTCTTCTTACTCTTGACCACGATATCATCTATAAAGGCCTCTATCGTCTTCCCCATCTGAGTTTTGAAGACACTTTTTATCAGCCTCTAATAGGTAGCACCTGCATTTTTTAGTCCAAAGGGCATTACTTTGTAACAAAATGTACCTTCTTCGGTGATGAAGGATGTTTTTCCTCGTCAAATCGGTTCATCGGGATCTGATTATATCTGGAATATGCATCTATAAAAGATAGCCTCTCATATCCGGCTGTGGCATCTATTATCTGGTCTATCTTCGGAATGGGGAAGCAATCCTTCAAGCATGCTTTATTAAGTTGGTAAAGTTCACGCAGACCCACCACTTCCCGTTCTTCTTTCTGATCACCATCACGTTTGATAGCCATGATAGATATGTGACTTCTCGTATGAAGCCAACTTCTAGTAACTTCCCCACCTCATTGGCTATGATTTGATTTCTTTTGACTCTGAAATGCCGTTATTTCTGCTTCACCGGTCTGGCTTCAGCATCTACGTTCAAATTAAGCTGAGCGACTGACAGACTGATACCTGGCATATCAAGGTGTGACAAAGCAAAGACATCTAAATTCTTCCGAAGGAAGCGAATCAACTCATCTTTTTCTTCCATTAGTAGGGATGAACCGGTGAATGTGCCTTTATTACGGTCTCTGAGGCTGATGTTTACTTCATCTAGTGGCTCGGTGGTGACCTTACTCTCCTAACCCTCATCGAAAGGGTCCGACTGTAATTGTTATTTCTTGTTGTACTGAGGCTTTTCTGGTTCTTCCATGGCCTATTTATTCTTAGGTTTCAGATTCTTTAGAGTCACTGCATAACATTCTATTATTGCCACCTGATCTCCGGGTATGTCTGTTACATCTATACCATTGGGATCCATGCCCCGCATGACTTGATGTAGAGTTGATAGGACCCCTTGTATCTGGTGGATCCATCTCCAGCCCATCAGTAAATTGTATGATGGCTTGAATTCCACCACCATAAAAATTTCTTTAAGGGTTCGCTAGGTTGCTGATACTGATAATTGGACTACCCCTGATCGGTTCTACCCGACGCCCATCAAATCCTACTAGAGGGATCCGAGCTGGGTGTAGTTATGACACATCGATTCTGAACTTATCGAAGGCCCACATGGTCAAGATGTTGGTGTTGCTACCTAGATCCACCATAACTCTTTTGATCAAATAGTTAGCCACCAAGAAAGTAATTACCAGAGTGTCCTCATGTGCGGTCTAGACATTCTGCATATCTGTCTCTGAAAAAGTGATCCTTGACTCTTCTTGCCAGATAGATGCTTGGCAAATTTCACCGATGCGCCTGAGCTTGTGTGCCTGACGGAATATCGACTTCCTATTTCCTTCAGGTTTATCAGCTCCTTCCCCTCCTTAGACCATATGAATTATTCTAACGGGTTGTCCTACCACAGAGTTGTTCTGGGGTATTTGGTTGCTTCAATCAGACCTCGTTTGATCATTCACCAAGTAATTTGTAAGTTCCCTCTTGGTGATCATTGCCTCTACTTATCTTCGGAGGTTTCTGCAGTCATTGATTTGATGACCGTATTCACTATAGAAGGCACAATCCTTAGTCATATCCCTCTACTCAATCGACTGCCTAATTGGCGGAGGGGGTCTAAAGATCCCCTTACTTTTGTTTTCTTGGTAAATCTTAGCTAGATTGGTTCTAAGAGGGGCCACCCTATCTTCCGTCCGTTGGCGTTTTTCGGTTTGTCTGGAGGATAAGGTGGACGATGATGGTCTGGTGCACTAAGGCTTCTGATCTTTTATTCGCTCTTTGGATTTGCTTCCACCATTACCAAAGAAGCCCTTTTCTATCTGACTACCTCTTCCTCCTCTATCCTGATGTAACCCTGAGCTCTTGAGTTAAGCTCGCTGATGTTGTTTGGTGGTCACTTCACCAATAAGGAATGGAACTTTGTGCCAGTGATAATCGCCATATGGAATGCCTCTACTACTGATAGTTGATCGCAGTCATCAATGGAGGACATCTCCATATTGAACCTGGATAAGAAATTCTTGGGGCTCTCCCCTTTCTCTTGTGTCATCGTGAAAAGGCTGGATATTATATTCTTTTACCTTCGGTTGCCAAAGTATTACGCAATGAACCGCTTGCAAAGGTTGTTCCAACTACTAATCGACCCAGAAGATTGCTTCCTGAACCAGAGCAGGGGTGCCTCTGTTAAGCTGGTGGAAAACACCTTGCATAGGACTGCCTGGTTCTTACCGTACACAGTCATCTTCGTCTATACCTGGTAGATGTGATAGAGTGGGTCCTACATTCCATCATACAAGGTGAAGACTAGTAATACAAACATTTTGGGGAACTCAATCATCTCAATCTCCTCTATGAATAGGGATTGAGTCATGTCAGTTGTGGCATGAATAGCCAAGGCATCGAGAGTCGACATCTCTAGGTCCTTCATCACGTCCCTTTTTATCATGGCTGTCATCTTGTGCAGATCATTCAGAGTAGGGATTTGTCCTACTGGGGCCTCCTTCATCATGGGGTGAGATGAATCCTCTTCTTCCCTTAGCCCCTTATCAGTTCGATTGGCTGAACCTTCACGCCCATTATGAGAATTAGATGAATTGTGCCTAACGTTCCTCTGTTGACCTGCTTTCTCAGCCAAGTTGGGATCACGAAGGGGAATCAGCTCCTGAGTAACCCGATGGAGCAAGTCGGCATTCTGCTGCTCAAGGATGGTGTTCCTTTGCTCCACAGCCTCTAGCCGCCGCATCACATCTTCGAACCAAACGTCATTATTGGTGGATCGAGTAGAAACTATAGTTAACTTGCTCAAGAAAAGAAACTAATTTCTAGAATGAAATCGAATGAGAGAACTTTGTCGTTCCCACAGACGACGCCAAGTGTAAGTGTCAATTTTTCCTCACATATCGAATGCCTTTATTGAGGCTCTAATGACCGAATTTATACCCAACAGTGATGGGCCTTTTTTCCCTTAATTGCACTAATCATGCCGTTAATTTCATGGGGTCATGATCCCTTCTTTCCCTAACCGCCCACTTCCTTTTTCTTAACTTACAGTTATTTTAAAAAATTCCATGGGCCCAACCTATTCGTATGGGCTTTAAACATGGGCCTACTAAAAAATGCATGAATACGGGCATAGCAATTTTGGCCTTACAAATATATAAATAATTCTCACCTCCAATCTATCCCCTTGTTCTACTATATCAATTTTTAGAATTCAATTTGCCTCATGTTTCTTCAAATTACAAATATTATCCACTATTTCGATGATTTCGTACTCTGAGATATGACCCAAAAAATTACATGCACCTATCTTTAAACTGAAGAACAATATTGAAGATATTTTGAGCAAGTAATGGCCTAGCATTTTAGAAAATAAATGAAGTTTTAGCAAGTCACAGCCTAGGTGCTATTACAGTCGCACTTCTCATTAGTCGCTCTCTCTTTCGTCATACTTCGGGATCTTTGGATACTTTATTTTTGAGTCTTAGGATTTTCGTGGCGTGACAAAGTAGCTCCAAATTGGCATGAGCTTATTAGCTCCCCTCTCCCATGATATTAAATATGCTTTACGATAAGCTTATTAACCGCCACCTAGTCTAAAAGTATCGACAACTTGAAATCTTTGCCTCAATAACATATTAGCTAAGGCTGCAAGTTAGGCGGGCCCAACTCGTGCCTAGCCAAAAATTTTGGGCTTGGGTTGTGCTCGGGTTCCAATTGGGCTAGGTTGGATTGGGTTCTATACGGGCTTCAGAAATATTCAGGTTAGGCCTTACACGTGAATTATAAAAAAAGACTAATTATGGTTAGTTCAAAATGTAATCTAAAGCCTGATATTAAACCATTCAGATTATAAAATTTAGATTGTGCAAAACCCTAAAAACGCCTCTCACCTTCTTTGCTCTCTTCTCTCCAAATGTGGTGGCAATCTCTCTATTCTCTTTCTCTATAGATATATCAATCAGTTCTCTTTCTCTCTCTCTCTCTATGTATATCCATCTATATTATTATACACATACACATGTGTATTGATCTCTCTCTATATATCCATTCAATCTCTATCTTTCTCTATATATATCCATATATATTATCATATGTATACAATGTATTGATCTTTGTAACTTATTTTTTTCCTTCTATTGTGGTTATGGTCTGCAGGGATCTTCCTTCATACTTTTGATAGGGGGCAGGTAATAGAAGTGAGATGACGAGTAAGATAACCTAATTTAGTGAGAACTAGATCAAGGGTTTTCTTGGTTTTACTCTTTTTGTTGTTAAAATATTTATTTTTGAAATTTGATTTTTGATTTGTGGGTTTGAATTTAGTGAGACCCAACCACTTCACCCAAATGTTTTGGATCTAGGTTATCTTGGTTTTTTGAAAAAAAAAAATTGTTGCCCTTTCTTTATTTATTATTATTTTTTTTTGGGTGAAAAAAAAAAGGAGTAACAGGCTGACCCGCCCTGATCCATTGAATTCTGGTTAAACCCGAACACGAACATTTTTCAAGTCTTGCCTGGCCCAACCTAAACCAGAATCGCACTGTGTTGGGTTCGGGTTGGGCCGACCCAAGTTGCACCCCTAATATTAATCACCATTTACTCTAAAAAATTTAAAAGTCTTTAAACATTAAAGTGTAAGTTTAAGTCAAAATCTTCAAACAAAGCTTTGTGTTATCCACCTCTCTATAAACATTAGAAACCTTAATGTTGAAGCAAAAGATCAATCGCAAATAATAATATAGTAAAGAATCAACACACATGATTAATCGTGGTTCAGCCAATTTGACCTACGTCCACCAGAGCAGTCTTTGTATTTAGCTTCTCTATGAATTAGGGTTACAATGCTTGGTTCTCGCATGATATACCTGGTGCTTTGCTAAATAAATGGCACTTTGGCTATCACAATGCAACTGAACTCCACCTTGATCAATAACAAGTTCCCTGACCAAACCTTTCACCCACAAAGCTTCCTTTGCAGCCTCAGCAACTACCATGTACTCTGCTTCCGTTGTAGATAATGCAACTACGGATTGAAGTGTATACTTCCAACATATTGGCCCTCCTATTAATGTGAACACATATCTGGTGGTTGATCTCCTATCATCAAGATCGCCTGCATAGTCTACATCCACATACCCCACAACTGACATAGTACTCTGCTGCCTTACAAACATAACCCCATAGTCTGCGGTACCCTTCAAATACCTAAAGATCCACTTCACTACTTTCCAATATTCCTTCCCTGGATTAGCCATATAATTGCTAACTGGGTTGATTGCTTGTGCTAGATCCGGCTTGGTGCATACCATTGCATACATCAAACATCCCACAACATTTGCATGAGGTACTTTGGCCATCTCTTAATTTTATGCTTCTGTTTGTGGGCTTTGGCTTGTAGACAATCTGAAGTGGTTGGCCAATGGTGTACCCACTTCTTTAGCATCACTCATACTGAACATCTCCAGTACCTTTCTTGATGTAGCTCTTCTGAGAAACCCATAG
Source organism: Cornus suecica (assembly GCA_963922005.1). Lineage (NCBI taxonomy): Eukaryota > Viridiplantae > Streptophyta > Magnoliopsida > Cornales > Cornaceae > Cornus > Cornus suecica. The sequence continues at coordinate 48,311,954 of OY998239.1, forward strand.
TTTACCTGCCTTTCTCTCTCTGTGAATCTCCATACCAAGAATCTTCTTGGCTTTCCCTAAGTCTTTCATCTCAAAATTTTTACCCAAGAAGGATTTTAGGCTATTAATCACATCTATATGCTTAGTAGTAATAAACATATCATCAACATATAACATTAAGAAAATATATGAACCACCATCTAAAATTCTTAAATAAACGCAGCAAACATACTCACAACGAGTGTAGGTAATCTGTAAGATATAAGAATCAAACTTCTTGTACTACTGCCTGGGAGATTGCTTCAACCCATAAAGTGACTTCTTCGGTCTACAAACAAGATGTCTTGATTCAGGTTCCTTGAACCCCTCCGGCTGTTCCATGAAGATGTGTTTCTCCAAATCACTATGAAGGAAAGTTGTTTTCACATCTAGTTGTTCTAACTCCATATCATCATTTGCTACCATTGCCAAAACTGATCTAATAGAAATGTGTTTCACAACTAGAGAGAACACTTCATTATAATCAATGCCTTGCCTCTGTGAGTACCCCTTTGCTACAAGACGAGCTTTGTATCTCTATCCCTCTTTTTCAGATATCAACCTTTTTTTTCTTGAACACCCACTTGCACCTAATAGCCCTTTTGCCTCTGTGTGGTTTGTTGGTGTTAGTTTGTGGCTTGTTGTTTGTTATTTCCTGTTTTCATTAGTATAACAACTTGTACTCAATTTGAATCATCTATGAAACGTTGTTTTTATTATCTCAAATGTGCCTAAACATTAATTGTATCGAAATGCCCATTAATCTGCAAATTTCATTTATAAAGGGGGAGCATTTGAACAAAAACTTTTATGTACATGTTGAGGGGGAGCATCACTTGATGTTTCACCACTACCAAGCAAACACAAAATATTTTGTCATCATCAAGGGGGAGATTGTTGGCTTTGAAATTTATTTTTGGCAAACAATACCAAAAATTGATGATAAAAAACCATTAAAGAGTGTTTGATACTAATGAAAAATAAAGTTCATGTTTTCATCAAAAGACAGATGAATGACTTGGAAAAAATGCTCGGAAAGAAAGCTTCCATAAAAGCGAAAAAGCAAGAAAGATATTGAAGCACGAAAATGGAAAAACAAATATTCAACGAAAAGGTGAAAGTCGAAGACTCATGACTCGGGGTAGATAGGTCGGGGTGCGATCATTGTAACAAGGTATTTTATGCGTTGATAAAATCTTATAAGCTCAAGTAATAAATGAACCAAACTCAAATGAAAGAAAAAATGATTTAAAACAAGTGTTCTTCGAAGCCATAGTCGACTAAGACTTACCATGTAGTCGACTGAATCATGACGAAAGTTAAAGTTTTAAATCATTTGAGCTGTAGTCGACTAAGTGCACCAAGTAGTCGACTAAACCTTCATCTAGTAGACTAGACCACTTGAAGTAGTTGACTAAACCATGCCGAAGGTTAACTAGTTTTTCATCACTTCATTGAATCGACTAAAGCCATCAAGTAGTCGACTAAAGCCTCATGTAGTCGATTAGAGAGCACCAAGTAGTCAACTAAGACTTCATCTAGTCGACTAGGAGACTCCATGTAGTCGACTAAAGACTGCAAGTAGTCGATTAAAAAACTCATTATTCTGCAGTTTTGACAGAAACTTTTCTCCTTCATTTGTGCAAAATGTCTAATACTTTTGAAACGGCTCTTGTCTTTTTCCATATATGATATTCATTCTCAAAACCCTAAATCCTCCATATATAAAGAATGAGATGTGTATTTTCAAAACAAGAGATTGTACAAGAGAGAAACAAGTCTTCATCTTCATACATTTTTTTAAAAAAGGCCATTGAAGGCAAGCAAGCAAAAATCTGAATTTTTGCAAAATCTCAAAAGTTTCAGACTAGTATTTCTTCTTATTCTTCAAATATTATTCATTGATTATATCATTTGATAATACATATCTAGAGCTATTGAGAAATCACCAAAAACACTTGACCTTATCTTGATTTATCTTCCATAAAAACCTTAAGGGTTTTGAGTGTTTTTGTTCTTGAGTGATACAATTGATTACATACGAATTTTGTGATCTCGGACAAGTGAAGTCCAACGATTTTTTAAGAGAGGATTGTTCTCTTGATTGAGAGACAAGCTTGTGAAGCTTGTGTTGTAAAGGTTTGTCATTCCACCTGTGAAGGAAGGGTCATGGTGAAAGGATCGGGAAAAGTCTCAAGAAGGGGTTCTTGAGCCGAGGAGTAGGAGTTACCGAACCTCGTAAAAATCACGGTGTCAATCTCTCTATCTATTTCTATTGACTTCAATATTGTACATGCTATATTAATCTTGTGCTTATTTACTAGACTTCTTAAATTGATTTCATCATTGAAATAATCACTTGTTTTTTGAAATAGTTGTAAATTTGATATAGCTTGTTTTAATATTCGAAAAGATTGGAATAGATTTTTGAACACTCTATTCACCCCCCCCCCCCCCCCCCCCCCCGTCTAGGGTTAATTAGTGACTAACAGAGTAGTCAACCTCCTTTCCAGTCCATACCTCTTCAGCAACTTTTCCATCCATAACTGACATTGGTGATCTGTTAATAACATTGGAAGTCATTTTTACTACCTTAGCCCAGAAATTCTTCTGTAGACCAACATTCAACCTTATATATCTCGCCATTTCTGCAATGGTCTGGTTCATCCTCTCAGCAACACCATTTTGTTGTGGCATTTTTCAAACTGTGAAGTGTCTCTTGATCCCATGGTCCTCACAAAATTTCAAATTTTCTATACTCTTATATTCGGTTCCCTTATCTATCCTGAGGGCCTTGATTTTTTTCCTGGTTTGATTTTCTACCTCTGTTTTCCACACCTTGAACTTTGTAAAATTTTCTGACTTGTGTTTCATGAAGTAGACCCTTCGTGAAATGGTCTGGTTCATCCTCTCAGCAACACCATTTTCCTGGAGAAGTCATCTATGAATGTTACAAAATAGTTTGATTCTCCCTTCGAGTTTACATCCACCGGTCCCTTAACATCTGAATGTATGTAATCAAAAGTTTCCTTACTACTATGAATTTCCGTTTTAAACCGAACCTTGCATTGTTTCCCTATAACACAATACTTGCAGAAGTCATGTTTACAAGTCTTCACACCCTTCAATACATTTCTCTCATGAAGTTCCCTCATCCTGAGTTCAATCATATGTCCCTGTCTCATATGCCATAAAAGCGAGTCATCCGGGCTGGTTTCAGAAGATGAAGCAACAGCAGCTCCACCTACAACTGTACTTCGTACCAGTTTTTAAATGTTTCCTGCAACCCTCCAGCCTTTCAATAACACCATTGCTCCTTTCGACACCTTTAGAATTCATCCTTTTGATTTATAGACACATCCACTTGCATCTAAAGTTCCTAAATAAATTAAATTCTTTTTAAGTTCAGGAACATGCCTTACGTCACACAACGTCCTGTAAGTGTTAAACCAATCTGCATATGGGCACATATGATAAGAGAAACCTGAATCAAGTATCCAGGAATCTGTATCGCTATCAATTGCAGACAATATTGATAGCATATCTCCATCGTTATTATCTGCACTATCCTCGACTACATTAGCTGAGGTCGACGTTTTTGTGTTCTTTCCTTTTTCTTCATGCTTCATCCGAGGACAGTCCCTCTTCATGTGTCCCTTATCGTGACACTTATAACATTCAACTGTCTTCGTCCAGTTTGACCTTGATTTCGATCTAAGACTTCTTCCTATAAGATGATTTCCCCCTCTCCCTCTGTCTTCCACGCTTCTGGTTTCCTTTTAGTTATCAACCCTTCCCCTTGCAAACCCTCGGTAGTCTTCCATGCTTCTGGTTTCCTTTTGTTATCAATCCTTCCACGCTTATAAGGTTTCCTTACCCCATATTATGGTTGTAGTCAGATGTTTATAAGACAATGGGAAAGAACTCACTAGCATCATTGCCTTGTTTTCATCGTCATACTTCACATCAATCCTCAACATATCACTTATTAACCGATTGAACACATTGATGTGTTGTGCTAGATCAAAACCTTCAGCTATCTTAAGCCCATACAACATCTGTTTCAGAAACAGTTTATTCGTCAATGATTTTGATATATAACGATTCTCTAACTTTGTCCAAATCCCTGCAGGAGATTCTTCGTCCAAGATATCATACATAGCCAAATCTGCAAGACATAGACGAATGGTACTTACCGCCTTCAATTCTAGGTCTGCCCAATCATCGTTTGATATCGTTGCAGGCTTCTTCGATTTCCCGTATAACGCCTTTACTAGACCTACTGTACCAGCAGATCTTTCACCCTTCGTTGCCAAAGCCCGAAATTTTGAATCCCGTTGAACTTCTCCATATCGATCTTTGATATCGAAGTGTTCACCATTGTTGCGAATCCGACCTTAGCTCTGATACCAATGGTTGAAACAAAAGATCAATCGCAAACAATAATATAATAAAGAATCAATACACAGGATTTATCATGGTTCGGCCAATTTTACCTATGTCCACCAGAACAGTCTTTGTATTTGACTTCTGTATGAATTAGGGTTACAATGATGTATATATAGACCTAATTCATATCGTGGCAGAAGGCCTCCATGAGCCTTCGGCCCGGCCCCTTTGGACCCAAGGTCTTCCTAGATTATGAGTCATAACCCAACAATATATTTAGACCTCACTTTTCTTGTTGAATTTAACATTTAATAAAAAAATTCCTTTGAGTACTTTTGGTGATAAAAACACAGATGACAACTGGCATTGTCTCAAAGACTATGCCCAAGGCATACAACATCATTGAATGTCCACCCAATAAAATATTTAAACGCGCGCTTATTAATATACCATCCCACATATTTCAAATTTGTGAAAACATATACACATGAAAACACAAATATGTGTAAAGTAGAATGGTACATGTAAAAATATTTTAAACGTTGTTTTTTTGAAAAAGGAAAAAACAGAGAAAGAAAGAACCTATTCTAAACATCAACGAAAGGATAAAGCTCATATCTGAAGTTACAACTGCCGCCAATCACCCTTCCTCCCCTTTTTCCATCACAACATTTTGGAAGTTCAGTTATTGCACCATCAAGGCATTTCTTACAATCAGTTTTAGAGAGATCTCGAGTGCATTGAACCAACCCATACAGTTTCTTTGATCCCTCAAGCTTTTGCTCTCCGGTGGCATATAAATCCGGATCAGCATAAGTTTCACCAGCTAAGTTGCTTAACAACTCCTTTGTTCTCTGATTAAATTGCGTTGGATCATCTACCTCCCCTACATTGTACAAATACACCTTCATAGTGTTGTCAACTTTTCCAAAGAAATCCACATTTAAATATTTATACTGACAACCATCATACCATATAATGGCCTCTTTATTTAGTGGACAATGCTCGCGAATCTCTCTGCCTGCTTCAATGACACAAATTCTACAATTTTCAGTGGTGACATCACCGCGACACAAGGCTAGGCCATTGACACGGTCTTTGCCTTTACCAGCCGAGCCAAATCCGAATCCTGTTTCGGGAACTTTGGTGTGCAAAAGATTCATCAGGCTATCCAAGTTGGAACTATAGGGACTATTGGCAGTGTAGTCGTCCTTGCGAGAACAAATATGGTAAAGAGGGTCTCCATTGCAAAGGACAATGTGGTGAGGAGAAAGAAGAAAATCAAACAGAGAAGAGAAAATGGCTTAGAGAAATACATAATGGATCCAAGTGAAAGATAGTTTGATTGCAGGGTATATTGCCACTGTAGTCCTCTCTAGGAAATTAATGAATTTAATTTATATAGGAAAAGTATATATATGTCGCAAGACATGGCCAATATTATAGGAGTGTTCGTCTCCAAGAATGAATCATTAATATACCGTGCAATGGTATAGCTCATTCCTCAATTAAGAAGGAGAGGAGTTTAAACTTCCAAGAATATATTATAAGTGTGTGGTGTGTGAGTTTTTTACCCTTCAAAAAAAAATATATATATATATATATATCGAAAATTCAAGCATGGCCAAAATTGTATCATTATCTTTGGCCAAGTATAGAATAGAAAATGTTTGACTTTTGGAAGTCTACATGTAGCTAGTTCAAGGAAATAAAATTTTGAAATTATGACTGGTTTGATGGAAGTAGGAAGCGGGGCACGAGGGCCACCACTCATATCAGAAATTATCTGACTCTAAATATGCATAAGGGCATCAGGAATGGATAGGAAGTAGCGAATATGGGTACCAAATAGCGTCTGACAACATGCAAAGCATGGATGGAGTGGTACAAAATTTGTAGTGGGCTCATGCAAACATTTGCACTTGTTTTGTCACATACAGCGAGCGAAGTGGCGAGCTCTTCACAAATTATGGTGGGCTTCATGCAAGCATTTGTGCTTGCTTTGTCTCACTTCTTTTTTTTTTAATTCAAAATAAATAAATTTATTATGTTTTAATATATAATACAATATTTTTATTATAATATTCAATTAACTAATTAAAAAATATATAATTTAATAAATTTAAAATAAAAAATATATTATTTTGGCTACATTCTTTAATATACAATGCAATATTTTGTTATAACATTCAATTAATTAATTAAAAAATATAATTAAAAAAACTCCTACTTTTAACTTTAGAAATTAATTTATTTAATTTTCATAATAATATTAAAAGTACATTTTCAGCGATTACATCAACCTAAACATCTTTATCACCAAATTGGCTCCACAAATTTTCCATCAAATCTCTCCTTAGATCAGCATTACTTGTTCTGTTGCAAATCTTTCTTAGCCGATAGGATATGTGTGCCGCCAACATTACTGGATTTCGAATGTATTGCGGAAGGGATATTGGCTCATCACTTGGAGGTGTCCAGTTCAATATGTGTTCGCGCTCATCTTCAATGATCATATTGTGCAATATGATGCATGTTCTCATTATCTTATTCAGGTCTTCTTTATCCCAATAGTGCAGAACGGCGAAACATGATAGGTTTAACAAATCGGTTCTCGGTCATTAAGCGAATTGTCAGCAAGTTTAGTGGATATCACAAACAAATCCAAGATCAGTGCATGGGTGGATACAACGTTAAAGATACAGTAAGTTTCTTAATTATTAATATTATTAATATAAATTATATATTTTGATCGACATATCTTAATATATTATTTATTTCTTGTAGCAGTCAGCAGCAAAATCATTATATGAGGATCAAGAAGGGGAGCCATTTAAGCTTGAGCACTGTTGGTATCTTCTTCGCAAATCTCCGAAATGGCAAGATATTTGAAGCAGTGCAAGCAAGCCAAAAAAATCCAATAGAAATGCAAATAAGAGAACTATAGATCCCGATATGAATCAACCCGATAATTTTTATGAAACAATACAATCAGCACCAGGTTCAGCCCAAAGTAATCCATCTACTTCATCGACTACTGGAGTATCAACACCAGGTTTGATAAACCTTGGTGATGACAACTCACCCGCTGTTGATGAAGATTCGCATGACACGTCACGACCAATTGGACAAAAAGCATCAAAGAAAGTTCGTAAGCAGAATAAAGATAAGTTACAACAAAACTTATATGTTATTTCTTTGACTGAAAAATTTAATTTGATGAATGAGGAAGCAATCCAAGCTCATAATATGAAATTGAAAGCAAAATATGATTTGGGCATGCAACATGAAGTTACAAAGCGATTGGAGATTGAGATGAAAATAAAAGATATTGAGACACAAGAAAAAATTAAAAGAATGGAGATTGAGAATCAGCAAGATACTTGGGAAAGACAAATGATGGAAAAAGATCCAAATGATGCTCCAAATTCGATAGTCAAAGCATGGATCGAGGCTCAACAAAATGCAATAATATCGCGTTTTAGACAAGGGAATGTTTAATTCTATTATAATATATGGTAAAATATTAATATATATTTTTTTCCAGTGTGTTATGGTGTAATGTATTTTTTTTCATGTGTATCAAGTTATTTAATGTATTTTTTTGCATGTTTATTTTCTTTTTGTATGTGAGAAATTATTAATGTATTTTTCATTTGTAGAAAATTTGATAATATATTTTTATTTGTCATATTTAATATTTTTTGTATATTAAAATTTTTTAATAGTAATTAAATAATGTTGAATAATAAAATAATAATAAAGTGTAGTAAAACATAGAACATCACTCCATATAACACACACACTCCAAATAAAGTGTAGAGCCACGTCATCACCCACTCTCCAAATTGCTGACGTGGCACTACACTTTATCAAAAAGTGTAACACCACCCATAACACACCACTCCACATGTTCTAAAAGGCACACATAATTAAAAAGTGATTTCTGGTTTGTTTTTCTATAAACATTATTGACACGGACGAATCTAGCTACGTGTAGTGTTCTTTTGGCAACCGGTGCGATACGGTGTTAGTTTTTGGTTTTTGTTTGGATTTGGTTGAGTTGGGTTTGATGTGATTTTATTTTGAACTGAAATCATGTTTGATGCATATGGTTTTGGTATGAGAAAAAATAAAGCTGAAAAGCCAAACCGTATTTGGTAAAATTGGTATGGAATGAAATTTTGTAGAGTTGGTATTATTTTTATTAATTAATTATTTATAATATTTTTGTTTATTATTTACTTGATTTTATTTTATTTATTATTTTTAAATATTTATTATTAATTAATTAATTATAATATTTTTGTTTATTATTTATTTGGTATTAATTAATTTATTATTTTAAAATATTTATTACTCAATATTTATTAATTTATTATTAATTATTTATTATAATATTTTTGTTTATTATTTATTTGGTTTTACTTTATTTATTATTTTAAAATATTTATTTATAATATTTTTTGTTTATAATTTATTTGGTTTTAATTAATTTATTATTTTAAAATATTTATTATATTTTTTATAATATTTTTGTTTATTATTTATTTGGTTTTATTTATTTATTATGTTTAAATATTTATTACTCAATATTTATTTATTTATCATTAATTAATAATTATAATATTTTTGTTTGTTATTTATTTGGTTTTACTTTATTTATTATTTTTAAATATTTATTACTCAATATTTATTTATTTATTATTAATTATTAATTAATTTTTATTGTTTGGTAACTTTTATTTAGTAATTTAATTTAATTAAATGATATTTTTAATTAAATAAATATATATGTTGTAACACCCCGTGTTACTTTCTCTTTTTACTTAAATTAATTTTAATTTAATTTCGGTAATGACGTCACTTGTTATTGACGTATTGTTTATTCTTGGTATTTGATACCTGTAAATTTTTCGCATTTAGTTTAAAGTCGAGTGGATGACTTTACGGTTTCTCTTTGACGACTACGCGAATTCTTATTCTCGACTACACGGTATCGTTTTGATTATTTCGGTTACGGTATTAGTACTTCTACGGATCCGGTGTGAAGCGTATTAAATTACTTTTTCGGTGTTCCGATTGTCGGGTTCCTAACCCGGTGTGATTCTTTCGGACTAATTTGGTTATTGGGCGTCCTGCGGACTTACGGGTTGACGCAATATTAATTGGAGGCTTCCGGTAATTGTTGGGACTTATTATTTATATATATATATATATATTAAAGTGGGGTCATTTTGTAGTTATGGAAGTCTTGAGGGTCAATTGTGCAATTAAGCATATATATATGTATATGCGTGTACGCTACCTTTCTCCACCTGCTACACAGACGAACCTGCTTCTCTTCCACATTCTCCTTCACGTGCTGCAGGTCTGCCATTCTTCTCCATCTTCGCCGGTCATGGCGAGACAGAGAGAGAGAGAGAACCGGAGGGAGAGAGGGGTCGGCTGGAAGCGACTGGTTTGCCGCAGCTGTAGCAGCGGCAATGGCGATGCGACGAGGGCGAGGGCTTGCTGGGTTGACGACAGCGAGCTGGGGTGGTTGCCGTTGAGCTAGACGGCGGCGCCGGAGGTGGTGATGCAGGGCGGAGCAGCAGCCGCGCGACAGTCCCGGTTTCGGCTGAGCTTCGGCCAATTTGTTTTTGTGACCTTCCGGTGATCGGTTTGAGCCGATTTTCGGTGAGTAGTTTCGTACCTACGTAGTATTTGTCATATATTAATTTCGTGAATTTACGATGAACGGTTTGCCCGGAAATCGCATTGATAGGTTATAGTTTTCGTTTGGGGTATTTTAGATTTAACCCAATTAATTAACCGATTATTAATGGGCTTCGTATATATCGTATAGGTTGTCAAGACGGACATTTCGATGTATTCGAAATAGTTTTTGGACGATTTTGGTCAGCGGGCTTCATATTCGGGCGCCGGTACTGTGTTGTTTCGGGCTATTCGGTAACGTATAATTAGGTGAGAAATTATATTTCTCACTCCGCATTATTGAAGTAGTTTAGGGGTGTAAAACCCTTATTTAATTTAATATAGATATTTTAAATCGCTAATTTAAATATCTATAATTCGTTTAGAATCGGAATTGGACTTAGGGATTAATTTAAGAAAATTAATTAAATTATTCCCTATGTGATTATATTAATTCCTATTTTAATTGAATAGGAATATGCGGCTTAGAAATTCTCTTGAGAATTAAATGAGCTAGAAGATTTTGTAAACGTTGGACGTGAGAGACTTAGACGCTATTCTAGGTCCCCTTTTATTACGTGGATGATCTGTTTAAATTATTTTAAAAGACATGTTAATTGAAATTGAAATATTTTCTAAAGAATTAAAGAAAATATATTGTTTAGAATATGAATCTATTTTCTCACGATTTAAATGCTTTAATATATTTTTAAAAGCATGTACAGAGAATTGAGATTTATGTTGATATTACCATGTGGGTATTTTCATAAATATGGTGCATTACATATTTATGTTGGACATGATTTATTTGTGTACACCATGTATTGTGAGACATGGGTGTTGGTGCATGTAGTGCATGATTTCACCATTTGCAGAGAGATTCATTTGGTGTGGTCTACTTCCTTTGTGCATGGTGCACGAGTAGACGTTTGTGTTTGGATCGTCGAAACAACTGGCCAGGGGGTGCTTCTTGCTCCCACAGAACTAAAAAGCTGAGAAACGCAGATGATAGGGGGAGGACATATCGTCCAAAGCCTATGCGCACGACCGCGTCGTGGAGGACGTCTTCCTTGGTTAAAAGTGTGAAGTGTCAAAAGCACTTGGGAAGAACGGTACGATGAGTCCACATTCCCTAGTGAGCCTGCAGACTTAGGGGAATGGTGGAGAATGATCCAGGACCCTTTGGTAGGGTGTGTTTTTGTGTGTGTGTACCACAGGTGGTCTGTGAGTACGGTGCGTTGCATATCATCATGTGATTTATTGATATGTATATATATATGTTGGAGCATGATTATTTGTGAATATGCAAAATGAATTCATTTTATAAAATGCTCAGTTGAAAGTGATAAATGTGAAAACGTGAATTAAAAGCAGAAAATTTTTAAAGTATAAACGAGACGTATATCCTTATACTTGTGTTGTATACTTTTGTGCCCGTAGGGGAGGTTAAGTATATTGGTCTGGCGACTTCTGTGGTTAGTTGAAGTTAGAGATGGATTGTAGAATTGAGGTTGAGTTGATGTGGAGTAATGCCTTAGAGAATGTGGTTAATAGTTTTGTAATTGTGGTTAGTAGCCTTGTGATTGTGATTAGTAGCCTTGTGATTGTGGTTAGTAGTTTGGTGATTTTGGTTAGCTGTGTGACCTTGTTCGAGATTGATTTTAGTATCAGTTATGAATTGAGGCCTTAGAGAAGGTGGGTGATGAAATTGTATTTGAGATTTTGGTTTGGTTAGAAGATGTTGTAGTTGAGGCGATTTCATTAAGTACTTGGAGTACGGTAGGGTTGTTCCTCGTGCTTAGTTCATTCTCCTAAGAATTTCTTGTACTGTATTTGTACGCTAGTACATATCGTTGACTTCTATGTCACTCCTTGAGTTGTTGATTACGGCGTGGTGCCGAACCTCTTCCTTGTGTCATCATTGATTTCGTGGAGTTGGAAACGGATGGTTGTCTTCCGTGAGTCCAACGTGTTGTTCTTCCTTTATTGTCCTTTCGGGACATTATAGGAATCCTTGTAGTGGTGTTCATTCTTATGTGGCTGTCATTTCGAAAACGGTGTTTTCTATGTTTTAAAATAAACTCTTTGTATTTAAAAGGAAAAACCCGTTTTCGCCTACCCCCGTAGAAATGAAAAGTTTTAATACTTATAAAATGATCTTGAGATCTTCTTTGAGATGATTTTCAACTTGTAAAAGCCAGTGATGGCAACTGACGGAGATCGGGGGCAAGACGGTCATTTTTAATGTGTGGTTTCCTAAAAGACACTATTTTATTACTTGTCTTGATGATTCTGAGATTTTGAGACTTCTTTCTCAAGATCTCGACCTGTAGTGTTTTGAAAGGGGATTTCCTGTTTCTCCTTTTTCTTCGGATCATTCTAAGTCTCGGTTACGAGGCTTGGTGTTGTTCAGTGCACACATATAGTGTTGCCTCTCACTTTTTCTTGGTTGTTGATGTCACCACCTAGGTGATAGGAGTTTTTCTTACGTTAGGGGCATAGATACCGAATGATTGGTTCGAGTTTGAAAACCTTTTTCTTAAAAACTATTGAATCTCTGGGATTCATCTTTTTATTACTCCCACTCTCGGCCATTCGTTTTTGGTTTCCTTGTTCACTTTTGGTGTTCTTTCCTTGTTCATTTGTGGTGTTCTTCCTTGTTCGGGTATTCTTAACCTTGACGTTGTTGTCTTGGTTAGCTGTTGGTTAGCATTGGGAATTCCTTCCATTTGCCTTGTTTTGGTGACCTTTAGGTGGTCGTTCTCGTGAGTTGAGTTCTTCTACTCATAGTGACTTGATTGTGTGGTTTTCCTCACCTACAGTGAGAGTGTTAGTGATGTGATTGACCCATTGATGATAGTGTTATGAGGTTAATGTGGTGATGTGATTCATGGTATTGAGGAAGTGATATAATTGAGGTGACCCAGTACTTGAGAGGTGTATTTTCTCTAGAAATGGAATGAGGTTTGTTATATATATATATATATTGATGATGGTTGTGTTAATATGCAAGGACGTGGGTATTTTCCTTCCTGTGATATCGGGGTGTGGGATTTGAGCCTTCCTTGGTACTAGTGGTGGATTTTGTTTCCTGTGGATATTAGAGGTGAGTGTGATCTCCTCTATTGGATCTTCTGATTTGTGTTGTGAGTAATTGATGATTTGTTAGGTTTGATTCGGGTGTAGTGTACTTAGTGTGCGTTGGTGAGAGTAGTGTAGACTACTGATGTTGGTACTTGGAGTATGAGCCTTAGTTGTACCTTGTAGACTCAGGTTGTGTACTTATATATGTATACTTATGTATATGCGTATATATATATATATATTCCCGATATGTATACTTACGCACGGTAGTATATGAGCGTGTGCCTTGGGTTTTCGTGGCTGGGTTATGTTGTGGGCTATGTATCTCACTGGGTGGTTTAGCATTACCTAAACTATCAGAGGATGTGGTAGTTAGAGTATCTTTTCCCACTGAGCTTATTTGCTCACAGGGGTATTTCACTTGCCCCCTGGTATTCACACGCCAGGTTGCAGGAAACATACGGCTATGAGCGGGATGCAGTGCAACGACAGCTTTCTTTTGTTTCCTTGATTACAGGTTTTGGAGTTGCGTTGGGTGATGCGGTTACGGTTGCGGCACGACTGGGTTTGGGGACGATAGGTATCTGCTTTCAGTTTTCCTTACCCATTTGTTATGGGTTTGCCATGTATTTCTTTTGGGAGCCAGTCTGTTGGCATATCCCTGTTGATGTATCTTTTGTTTTCCTGTCTTTATTCTTTCAAGATGTATTGTATCTATTCCGCACAGCTAGGTGCTTTTCTGTATTTTTATTCGAGCATTTGTGGCTCTGTTGATATTAGAGGGTTTGGAGGGGTTTTGGTTTCTTTCCACTACCTCGGCCCTAGTAGATTGATGAATGTGGGGCTTGGAAGCCATTGTGATTATTGAATTGCTATTGGCAGGTTCTTGTGTTGTGGTTGTTGTCCGGATGTTCCATTTACAAACGGAACTCTGCCGGATTTTCGTTAGATTCCGCTGCTTTGTTTTGTCATTCATTTGGGTATTTAATATACCATTTCCATCATTAACCCATATGTTTTCATGGTTAATGATGTCTTAGTTGGTCATTCATGTTAAGGATCACATCCTGGATTCCTCGGATGTCCTTGTTTGGGAGTCTTAGGAGTTTAGGAGCGTGTCAGTTGGTATCTGAGGATACTCTTGAGTTTCTAGTATTCTGTTTGGCATGGAGTATAGTTTTCATTGTTATTCCATGTATTTAGTCTGGTTGTTATTGACTCTAGTAGTCGATTGACTTATGTCACCCTCTGGAGATTCGCTGATTCTCTAGATTAGAGTTTCGGGAATTCTAGGGGCGTGATAGTAGGGTATCAGAGTGTGTCATTCTTACCCTTTTATGGGTGTTTGATGACCTTCAGTCATTGGTTTTCATTTGTTTTTCGTTTCTTTTTACTTCCGCAATCACTCCCTTAGCTCTTAGGCTCGGGTTTCGGAGTCCTAGGAATTTGAGGCGTGACATATGTAATATGGTTATGTGTGTGTGTGTGTATATATATATTTATATAACACAAGACACTCACACACACTATGGTTTAACATTTTGGCTGCAAATCATGCAAGCCATGTCAAGAGATGGTGTGAAAAATCAACCATTTGGTACACCATAGTTGTGACACCCCCAAATTTCCATGCATAGGTTGGCCAGGCCCATACACAGAAAACTAGGAGCATCAGTAATTGATAACATAAGCACAGAATAGAAGACATAAAATAGAAATATAATAATAACAACAATAACAAAATAATGATACAACTTATACATGAAGAAGACCACTCCCAATACATCCTTAAATAAAATAAGTCCCACACAGTACAACTTGGAAATCCCATAAACATGAACCCCTAGAAACACACTTATAAGAAATACAACATATGACATTTATCGGATCCTACCCTGGAGTGGAAGGAAAATATGATAGAACCGGACAGATAGATATGAAGTCCTCAACCCTGCTGGTGAAACTGCCGAGGAGCTGAAACAACAAAAATGTGGGTTAAACCCACGAGCAAGTACAACTCTACATGATCCCAAGCAGAGTACCAAAATCCATCCCATTTCCTAGTGACACCTAATCCCAAAATTATATTATAAAATAATAATATATTTAACTATAAATATAGTCACTAATATACCACCATTTAATATAATTATGTTTATAAATTTCTTACATTAATCTGATTTTTCCATACAACATCCAATCCATGCCCTACCATAACCACGTACCCGACAACTCACCCATGTCGTGACAACTCACCCATGTCCCGTGGTACTAGTTAGACTGCAGTAATAGTCATCCTCCTTGTGGTTCCTTATAAATTTCCAAAACATAGTCATTTAATTTAAATCTTATGATTTTACGAATTTAATAATTCACTCGTAATCTTTATTCGGGAACGTATAACAATTTAGAAGGTCGAGCCTGGGGGGTCCAGGGGGGGCGGCGCGACCATTACCTGAGCGCCCTCCTGGCGGGGTCTGGGGCAGCGCCCCAGCGCCAAGGTATACGGTATTTTATACGGTCTAAACTATTCATTTATACGATCGAAAATACGTAATCTAGTATAATTCGTGATACACATAATAACAATATAAATCAATGTCCAGAGTCTGATAACAAAGAAAATAGAGAAAAACAATTACATAAATATGCAATATTTTTCTAATAACAGTTTTGAAAGTTTTGTCAACATTGAAACCTAAAATATTTATGTATTCAGATATTTATACTAAGTTCCAACCATATACACATCATCAGAATCATACCAACAAGACACATAACCATGAATCCATACATGTATAGCTACACATGGTAAAAACAGATTTGTATGTATAGCTAGATATAAACATAGTCTCATGCATATATCAATATATCACCACAAATCTTTATATATATACAAGATCTATACATATAATCATGGATCTGTACATATATGTATAACCAGAATATAAATCATCATATATATATATGAATATAAATATACTCTAACAGATTTGTACATATATGTCTATATAAGTCTACTAATCTCTACCAATATGCAAGATCTGTACATATGATCATGGATCTATACATATACATATAAACAGAATATATATCATCACATAAATAAACATGAATATGAACAAACTCTAACAGATCTATACATATATGCCTATATAGATCCACGAATCTTTACATGTATACAAGATCTATATATATTTACAGATCTATACATATATGTATAAATAGAATATATAAGTCACATAAATAAACATGAATATGAATATACTCTAACAGATCTATACATATATGCCTATATAGATCCACGAATCTATACATACATACAAGATCTATATATATACCCACGGATCTATACATATATGTATAAATAGAATATATAAAAGTCATATATGAACATGATTTACACATACATATACATATATGAAAAATATTATCTAGCAGATTATAGATGCACAAAGTAAAGGCTACGAAATTTTAGTACAAAGAGGAAGAGTACAACATATGTCTTTCTTGTAATGTAGAGCTGAATCCACCACAAGTATAGATCCAAACCAATTCTAAGCTCTCAACCTCTCAACCCTCACAATTTCGGGTATAATTGATGAAGAAGAAGAAGTAGTAGAATAAATGAGATGGGGGCTAGATCTGAAGTTAATGATGCTTATATAGAAGATGCTAGGGTTAGGGAAATGTCCAAACTAACCTTGTATTATGCATAAATCACCAAACTGTCCAAACACTAATGACAACCTTGCCCCCCTTCATATCACAAAATTTCATTATAACCTACTAGAGTTAAAAAGACTAAAATAACCTCATTCAATAATTTAAACACCCAATATGCCATCCAAAATAATTAAGGGAATAAATATCCATTAAATACGGGATATTACAATAGTTTTACATTTTGGCTCCAAAACTAAGCCACCAAACAAGAGTTGGGCTAAACTTTTCACACCAAAATCATAAATTTAGCACCAAAATAATAAATTTGGCATTAAAATCATGTGTCAAACAACACCATAATTCAGTATCGTCAGGGACCAACCTACATGCCATGATTTTGTTTTTTCTTTTAATCATTATCACATACAAATTTTGAAAAATTGCATCATACAAAATATATACCTATACAATTTATCAATTGCTCCCTTGAAATTACCAAATATAACCTCCTACAAAATCTTTAATCCTCTTATCATTATAGTTCACTTCGCAAAGATAATTTTCTGAGCATGCACCTTGCTAGAAATGGTGTATTTCGTACGAGCATGGTTTGCGTCACGAGCTGTAACGGATTTTTGGCTATCCTTTATCCTTACACATGGGCCTGTTCTCACAGGTGTAACGGCCGTTACGGTGACCGTAACCCCGATTCTGACCGCTTATCAAAATACCGTAACGGCTGAAGATATACTTAGAAGCTTTTGTAGATACTTGGGTTTAGAAGCGTGGGACATTGAATATATATGTATATTGTATATGGGCAATGAGAGTATGTGAGTTAGTTTTGACGATTTTCTATATTCTTTTTTGTCATTTGAGATGAAACTCCATTCTTGCTTTTGAAAATAAATAATATACATGTATATATAGTTGGGAGGGACAAGAAGGAATACTCAAAACTTTGAGATTTAGGTTAAGAAAAGTCCAAACAAATTTTTTTTATGATTATATCTTTTATGATTTGAATTTTTTATTTATTTAAATTTAAAATTAATTCAATAATATCATAACAAGTATAACATAAACATTAAAATAACGACGACACTATTAAATTTATTAATAACTCATTTTTTATACTAAATATCTTTAAAAAAATAAATAAAATTCACTTAAATTTATAAAAAACAATATCTTTATTCATTTATGTTGTCAAAAGTATACAATTAGTACATTTTGGGTAACATGTGTAAGATTTTAAAAAATTTACGATTGCAATAACCAAATCTGTTACGTAATTTCGATACTGACTCAAATCCGTTACACCGATACCGTTACCATTACCGCGATCCCGGCTGCCAACCTTGCATACTAGTGACTTGGTTTAACTATCAACTTATCGATATTCCGTTTTAAACATTGTTGTAATCCAAATGTTGAAGGAACATAGGATAGTTTGTTTACTTTCAGTGCAACCAATAATGTCAAAGAAAGCAACTGGTTGACCTTAGAATGAGTCAATAAATGAACTGATCACCCTTGTCAAAGGGCAGCAACTAGCTTTAAGGCTTGAATATTATTCTTGTTATTGAAGGCCAAAGGCCAATTGATAAGGAAATAAGTCTGGTGTAGATTTTTGTGTAGTTCGGGACCCACCTATAATAAAAAATGAAAAAATGGAAAGATAACCAAGGGGTAAGTTAGGCACAAGAAAATATACACACACAAGTGCTAGTGTACATTGTCCATAAATTTATACACACACATGCCACTGTACTGTACAATCTCCTTCTTCTCCCATAACCAAAACCCCCCTTCTTCGAATCTGAAAAATTTTCAGCAAAATCATTCCCGTCAAATTGATTCCCGTCCAATCTATTATTTCTTCCCCCCAAAATCCAATTGCATATATATAATGTTGATATATAAATTTGAGATAGATATAGAATAGGAAAAGCCCTCTTTTGTGTCCAAGACGAAGGAGGCGACCCAAGCACTGTTGATGAAGCTATCGAAGATCCTTACTTAGTCCTGTATTTAGGCTTTAATTTTGGTATTCAAATTTCGGTTGTGGTATTTAGAGTACCCCATGTATTGATTTTGGGTATTCAAGCACTGTTGAAGGCTCTTTAATTTCTATTTTATGTGGTCTTTGGAGTGAACTCACATATGATATGATATTGGGTATTCAAAGGCTTGCAGAGCTTCATTTCCAGCGTGTAAATTTATCTGGGATTGGATTGGTAAATCCAGGGCCTGAAGGGTATTATTCATCGTGAAATAAAATTTCCATTGTGTGGTCTTTGGAGTAATCCCAGAGTTCAATTTGGGTGTTCAAATACTTTGGAGAGCATCATTTCCACGGTGTTCTTCTTCTGGAATTTGGTTCGTCTCTCTAATATGAAATAGTTTGAATTCTGCATTTAAATTTCCCTTTTATTTTGTTCTTAAATAGCATTTTCATGGTATTATATTACCTAGGAATATGGTTATTTGATTCAAAACTGTGAATATGATACCAAGATTGGTAAATGTTTAATGGTTTTCATTCTTCATATAATTTGGCCATATATTATTTTCATAATTTGGAATTTGATTGTATTACCTGTTAATATGCTGGCTTTATGCAAATCTGTTGGGGAGATAATAATTTTACATTTGGTATCATTAGAGTATCATAATACCTGTGAATATGATTTCAAGAGTTGATGGAATCAGTTTATTAAATTAAATCAATTTAAATATTAATCACAACATTAATATAATTCTGATGGAAAAATTGTTCAGGCTACAAGGCCATTGTGGAGCCAATTTATATTTATGAACAATGTTATGGAGGTTTGACAATTTGGTGAAGATTATTTAAATATTAATGACATCATTAGGGTAGGGTGAATATTACAAGATTGAGGGGATGAAATTACAAAAGCTTGTGTTTGTTATTTCAAACGGATAGCGGAATAATTTATCTTTATGAACCTGGGCAGTACACAAATTTTGGTGGAGTATAATGAGTTGGAAAAAATTCCTTATGAACTTGGGTATCATCCACCCTGGGGATCATTTTAAATTTATGTTACCATTCAGGTGTGTATGAATGCATCATAACTAATTAGGTATTTCACAAATGATTAGTCTATTTTTGTTGATATCATACTAATTTGTACGCTAGGTATGTACCCGTAATTGGATTGGTCGAATATAATTAATGGTGTCTTATCAGGTTTTGTGGTACTCATGGGTTAAGAATTGAAATAATTTTTCAGTCTATTGTATGGTATGTTAAAATTTCATTAAATTTTTCAGTAATAGATATGACAGCCACCTTCTTATGAGGTTAATAAATAAATTTGATTGCTTATGATTTTAAGTAATACATTTTGCAGGTAGGTCGTTATGATTTTAAGTAATAGATTTGACGACTAGTTCGTTCTGAGTTTCAGTGATAAATTCATGAGTCCACAGAGTGCATCATTCCATACAATTCATTGTCCCCATTGAATATCCTTAATGCAGTCTTCGGAATTAGGGTTTGACTTGTCTAAGTTATGAGTCTTACGGTATTCCTTAATTCATTCAATTTGGAATGATTCAGTCACTTTATTATTAATGGAAAGCAACATTAACAATAACTAATCTCAATTGTGTAGTGGGGTGAAAACCTTTGTTAGGTCATTATGGGCAGCAGATGATTTTCCACACTATATTTCCCCACCTTTTCCTTTTATGTTGTACCAAATGTGATTGTCACAAATAGCATGGCTGACACCCAGATATTGTATAGTCCATAACATTGATAGTAGCAGTTTGTAGTAATGCAACCATCCTTATTTTGTTGGGCCTTTGCTATGTAAGCCCATGTGTTTTGGGTCCAATTGGTTCATGCATCCTCCCTTATTATGTTGGGCCTTTGCTGGAGCTGGTATGTCATGTTCCATGCCATATATTAGTCCATGTTATTTGTGTCCATAGGCCCGGTTGGTTTATCTACAGTTTGGGACAAATTTGATCATGTAATGGCCATAATAAATTACCCTGTATGTTGTTCTAAATGTTATTGGCACACATAATACATATTGGCATGCATATGATCAAACTCAAGTATATTATTAACCGCTAAAATGTTTTTTAAATTATGTTTGAAATTTTATTCCACTGTATAAGAGTTATTTTATTTAGTATTTTTGTGACTCTATATGATAAAAGAAATTTGGCATGTATAATGTCTATGTCGTTGTATTACATATTTTGTTTGTTTGTTTATTAAGTCAGGGTGGTATTGAAAATGATTATCCCGTGTATAAAATGTAGATAATACCCTGTAGCACTAGATAGCGATGGAGCCTGAAGTCTTAGTCACTGTTCTAGACAGCGAGTTAGAAGATGATTCTAGCATGCACCAAGATGACTAGATACCTTGGGTTGGCAAGCAATTTTATTCTGAAGAAGATGTTTACGACTTTTACAATGTTTATGGCCTGAGGCAAGGCTTCAACATTCGCCGATCATATAGCAACAAAAGTCCTGTGGACAAAATAGTAATGTATAGGCATTTTGTACGCTCTAAGGAGAGTTTTCGTTTTACACGCAACCGGAACTCCTTAGTGCAAAGCTCATGTGCTGAAACTCGCACTGGATGCCAAACCAAGATGGTAGTGACGTATTTTGTGGGAATTTAGAAGTATGTTGTTACAAGGTTAAATCATGAGCACAACACATGCTTCGATCATAGAGGTATATAAGTTCAGCTGATGCAATTGATCTGAAGCTTGCCACGGATTCAGGAATTCCAACACGGCAAGCTTTCGAGCTCAATTCGTAGCAAGCCGGTGGGAGAAAAAATGTTGGATTCACAAAATTGGATTTGTAGAACCACATTCGCAGCAAAAAACAATGTGATCTCGAAAAGGGCGAGGCTTGTTGGCTAACAGACTAATTTCACCAGCAATCCTGTGAGGACTCTCTCTTCATTCATGTTGTACAACTTAACAGTGAAGAGCTAATAACGACTGTATTTTGGGCAGACTCCAAAATGCAAAGCGAATACTACAATTTTGGAGATGTGGTCACGTTTGATACCACATATAAACTTCTTAATAGCAATCAGCCTTTTGGTGTGTTCCTTGGTGTAAATAACCATAGGGAGACTATTATATTTGGGGCTGCTTTCATGTACAATGAGACAACTGATTCTTTTAGTTGTCTATTCAAGACATTCCTAAGGGTAATGCAAGGCAAAGCTCCAAAGACAATATTCCCGGATCAAGATGCTACCATGGCTAGGGCATTGGTAAAGGTCATGCCAGACACAAAGCACTTGCTTTGCACACGGCACCTTCTCCATAATGCCCAAAAGAATCTGGGGCCGTTGAAGCACGGAGGTGTCGGAATTAAAAGCATCATCTCTAAGCTAATGAATGACGTTGAAGATGAGGAAAAATTGAAAGAACATTGGCAGCGTATGTGTGAAAAATTTAATGCCCACAATAATACCTAGCTAACTAACTTGTATTCCTTGAAACATGTCTGGGCATTGGCACACGTCAAACACTCAACTCAGTGAGAGCTTTAATGCAAGACAGAAGCAATACTTAGCCAGGGAGTATAAGTTCCATGACTTTTTTTGTCATTACGAAAATTTATTGCACAACAAGCGTTATAAGGAGTGCGAAGCCTGATTTGCACTAATTCATAAACGGCCACTAATAATGTACCCATGTCACACTCTCAATCATGTATCCAAATTTTACACTGCCAGGAACCTTGCCATTTTTTCAGCAACAGTTCCTACTGGGTGCCATGAACCATACTTTGGAAAGCTCTACGAAATTGGTTGGCGGTTATGGTATATGAAGTGCGTTTGGATAGCGAAAAAACTTATCGCCGTGTCTCAAGGTTTGTTGATGATCATTTTGTATGTTCATGCTGTAAATTTGAAAATGAGGGCATATTGTGCTACCACATATTGAAGGTAATGAAAGACGTATTGTGTTTGGAAGAAATTCCTACACATTATATCATGAAAAGGTGGACTATCAATGCAACTAATAATGCAACCCTAAATGAACCCTCCATTGCCACTGAAGACCCGAAGGTAGAAATTCGGCGACGTCATAGGATTATGTGCCCTTATATGAATCATATTTCTTCTATTACCAGTTGCAGCGCTGATGGATTTAGGAAAATCATGATTCAATTGCCTCAGCTCAAGTCAATTACTGAAGAATCTGTACCATCAGCGCCACATGTGTTTCCTACTCCTAATTCTCATAATAGGGCACCCATTGTTAATTTGGTAGATGATGAAGATAAACATGTGCTAAATGTATCTGGGAAGATGCCAAAGGATTTTGCGAAGAAGGAAACCTCGAAAGGACAGAGGCGACGGCCTATTGGTACTTTGGAGAAATCAATGACTCGTAAGAAGAAGGCATGTCGTGCCAAACATGTGGTAACAATTTTGATCCTATAGGAGCAATGATGATATTGCTCATTGCATTTTCTAACATTTAATCGGTGTATAGATAACAAAAACAAACTCTTATTGTTAATTGACATGTTTCTATATTTTATTTTTACTGTACATAGGCTTCAAATAGACACGACAATATTTTCAAATGGATACTAGCTTGGGTGGAGATATACCCCGATCGCCCGAATGCGAAAGTATCAGCGAATATCACATTTCTCTGAATCTATCATTCACTCCCCTTGTATCGTCCACAAAGGTATGTTAATTTTTCACATGTATATTTTGTATTACCATAAGTACTCGACAGGGATGTAGCAATCGTAATTTTTGTGTAATGTGGTTTTGCCCCATAATGTTTGTGTAGTGTATATTTGGTATTACCATAAGTATAGTTAAGGGTTGTAGCAATCGTAAGTTATTTGTAACCCGGTTATTCATCTGGATTATTTTTTGTACACTTGATATAGGTTGCAATATCATTCAGCCTATCTTGTATTATACTCATCCTCCTTGTATTATTACATCCCTACCATACTCATCCTCACATTATACTGCCAAGTGGAGGTCAAATATTATGAGTGACTACTATTCACAATCGATGATTCCATATTTTATTCGTATTTCTATAATTTAACTACTCATCCTCACATTATACTGCCAAGTGTAATGACTCCGTTTATTTATTTAACTCCTTCGGTATTCAGTACGTGGCCACATTCAATTTCCTTACTTAACAAAATATCTCCACTATAATAGGACACCCACTAAACTGTTAAACTGTTTTAGATGGCGCAATATGGTTATTTTGCAGTGTTCATAGGAAGAGAAATTGGAGTTTTAACCAATATTCAGGAGGCCGAGCTTCAAACATCTGGATTTCCTGGTGGGCTATATTACTCCTACAAAAGTCGTGATGAAGTAGATAGAGCTATTTTGAGGTGGAGAATCCTTCATGATGTGAATGATCCACATGGTTATGAAATTGATCCCACTGGCAGTTTGATAAAAAAAAAAATACCAAACCACGAACGGTTACCCTCTGATATAAAAAACATCACTACAAAGAACTAATTAAGGCGAGAAGTGTCATTGTTGCCGAGTTTAGGCGCACTGGACTACCTATACCAAAAGGTTGTGATGCCGAGATAGCACAGTCCGACAAGGCATGCATGAAGACTGTCTTATTTCATCTAAAAAGGGAAATGCACAAACTATATGTTTGGTGGTGAAAGGTTGAATTACCGAATCAAGCGACGAAACTATCTAACACACCTTCCGATGAATTCTTACGAATCATGAATGACTCCGGCTGAGGTCTGATTCAGATATGTCGGACTACGAAGATTCTGAAGATGATGACTTTGTTATTCCTCCTCCAACCTCAAGGAAGAAAAGCCATGGAAGTAAACCTAAAGCTGAATAGGGAGGGAGGCAGTACGTTCTTTTAATGTTTAGGTACAATTTCTCAGCCTGGTTGGTGTACCTTTAACTGCTGCAATTCATTTTCTTCTAAGTCTATCCAATGTGTACATCGTATATTTAATTTCCATTACCATGTGATTTATTTTTCCTCAAGAAAATTAAAATGTGACTCGTGTTCTCAAAATTTATCATGGCCCTCATTTTTTTTGAATTCAATTAAAATGGACCTAAGGCTTTCTGGATTCAATTAATATGGCCCGAATGTTTTTCCGATTCAATTAATTTCCACTAACATGGGCGTGATTTTATGCTCAAACATATTACTTTGGGTCTCATGGTTTCTAACATAAATCTATAGTACTGTTAAACGGAAGGCAGTCAACCCAGGGATTCTAGTTGTAATCGTTTTGTGGTCTGTAGAATTGGACTCATACAATCGTATGTACAATCATAACACTCTAGCAGTTTGTTTTAATTTTTCTATTGATTTATTTAATTAAATGTTAATAATTATAATTTCATTTACAAGTCTGAATCATATTCTAATTTTTTATGTTTCTTACACATTGGCCACATATTCGGATATTGGATTAAATAATAAATCAGGGGGGAAACCATCATATTATTATAAATATACAGTAGAATCATAGATAATTCATAAAATCGTACATAATCAAATAGAATCGTAGCATTATTGTAACAGTTTAGTAGCTATAATCGTGATTATTACCACAATGGTTAAATGTACAAGTCCTATTTATTATTGGGAAACATTTTTTTGTCATATTTTCAATAAAAATGAATATATATTTTCTAAAAAGGCACATGTCTTCGAAGGTACGTGTCTTCTAAAACTCTAAACCCTAAAATCCTAAACTCTAAAACCCTAAACTCTCATATTGCTTCACTCCCAACAGTCCCTTCTAAAATACCCAACATCCTAAACCTTAAACCCTAAAATCCTAAACTTTAAAACCCTAAAACCCTAAACCCTAAATCCTCATATTGCTTCACTCCCAACAATCCCCTCTAAAATACCCAAACCCTTGAAACTCTTTTATCAATTAAACAATGAACCCAACAACGTACATAACCACACGCACACAACTCTAAATTAAACTTGATCAAACTCATTTTCTATTAATTTGAACCTAAAAAATACTAAATATCCATCTTGACGAAATATTTTATGCCTTTATATGCATTTTTTACATGGTAGTGTCCGTAAATAAAATGTTTGTTTAATATTTTATTAAATGTCAATTTTTAAAATTATTCAATTGAACAGGCTAATAAGTGTACAAATTCCTATTGTATATTACAATTACTACTGTACTATATTACACATTAGAATAACATATATAATACAATACAGATATCAAACATTTACGGTAATTGGTACTTCAATTAAATTCTTTGGCATTAATTTTGTGATTTTCCGTGTTTACTCAGTATTTGTTTCGTTTCTCATTAAAATATGCATAAAAAATCAGAAATGATATTTTAATATATATATATATATATATATATATATATGTACTAGGTAGTTCGATTTTCTATTTATTATTTTCCGACTAAATTTTTATAAAAACATTCACATTCAAAAGAAATTAAGATTATTCGTTAAGCTTGCATATGAATTAAACCCAATCTATGTCAAATTTTCTAATTAGCCCCAAATATGTGTACTTCATATTATGATAAAAGTATTGAACAATACTACCCGTAATGTAATTAATTAAGGTACAATAGGGTTTCTTGCGCAGTGGAACGTCCCTTATCATCCTTTCCCAAAGTCATAGTTGTACAGAGTGATGTGGTAGTGTATTCATTACAAAGATACGTGAATTATATTGGAAGATTCTTAGACAGAAGCAATCTCAGATGCAAGATATGCGAATTTTGTGTCAGTTCACGATGTGGTGGGCCTGATTACACTATAAAGTCTTAAAATGGGAAAAAATCTGCCAATAGTTGTATCTATTATATATATGGTGGGGCCACCCCTTTCCCTTCCCATTTTACCTTCCCTCATTATCTCTCTCTATGTGAATATGCTTGAATATGATAATCATATATATATATATGTATGTTGATATATGTATGTATCGCAAAGCAGGGCAGTATCATACCCAAAGTTCTTGCTTGGCTTACACATTAATATTCACAATACACACAAACATTAGCATTCACAATACACACAAGCATTTGCATTTGCATTCACAATATCCTCTAAGAGGCCAACCATAATAACCATAACCATATTATGGTCCACAAAATATACAGTCTTCACATACAACATAACTCATTGCAGAACTGTAAAACCATAACCCAAAATACTGACTTAATTGTACCATACCCACATCCGAAGCCACCATAATAGTAAGGGTGTCCCCAATCTCCGTCTTCGTCTACATCTTCATGTACAATTTCGTGGTCAGACACAATCACCTCGTTCACAATAGGGTTACCTTTCCAGTTATTGAGTCAATCGATGGACCCCTGTCTCAAATACGCACGCACTTCATACATGTATCGAAAACCAGGCAAACCCCAGAACCCATTAGAAGATAGAGACCTTACGTGGTAATCGACAAGGCAATTACTGCAGTACCCAATAATAGGGAATAAATTGTCAACTTGAGGATATTCATAGTGAAGTCTCATGCCATGGCATACTGTCGGAATTGGACCTAACCTATCCTAGATGAAAGCATTGGTTCCTTCGCTCACCATGGCAAGTCTCATCATCAACCTATGAACTTTAACCTCAATGATGTCAATATGGCCCAGGTACTTAAGTAAAAATACCCCTTCGTTCCTACGCGCCTCCCTTGTCAATGAGGCAATAGCCCAAGCAAAATAGCTGGGTTTGTGACCTCCAGCCATCAGCTCTTCAAGCATGGCATACCCCACTTGTGACGTTGCATCATTCCGGGATACAAAGTTTGCCACGGCCTGCAGATACATGGCATGAGGGTTATGAAACTCCAGTAGTCTAGCAAACAGCGGACCTTCTAGAATTTGGGTCTTAATTCGAAGGCATGCACAAAGCTGAGTTTGTGGACCACGGGACGTTGAATCCCACAGTCGTTTAAACCCTTAGAACTGACGTAGCAAAAAAAACAAGTTAGTCAGGCGGCAAGTATTGTCAGCTCGTATGTCACTTAAGTAAGAACATACCAACAACAAACTTACCAGAGTCGGAGTGAAGTTACACTCTTATAGCAACTCTTAGCCAGCCTCACCATGATGTTTGTCAAACAATCCGCAGGTAGCCGCTCCATTGTTGTGTTTTGGAGGTTTTCGAAAGAAAAGTCTACTACGAATGGATAAAGGATCACCTATGTAATGAAGTCGGAGTCGATTTTACTTGTTTTCTAGAATTACATGTTCATTTATTGCCATAAATATAGGTTCTTTAATATAGGATGTTGTAAAAGAATTAAATATTTAAATACGAATATTGAAAATAAATAAAAATAATTTCATATTATAAAAATACTAAATAAATTGTTGACACCCCATTTTGACAAGGCAATATGATCAACTATGCGATGAAGTTGGGCCAAGAAATGAAGAAAGTTTAAGCCTAATGCATTGGGCTGAAATTAAGAAAAGGAAAATAATGGCCCAGGCTTGAATGGATGTCCAAGTTGGTGTATTATTCAAAGAGGAAAAGAACAAATATGAAGGTTGGGCCGAAAGGTTGGTTATATTCTGGCCTATCAGCATCAATTGAATAAAGAAAGAAATGATGATGAATAGAAATAGTATTTATCTATGTATACGTAAATGTGTATATAGGTATATATGTTATTAAATAAAAAGTGATCAAGTTGTTAGAGGAGTGAAGAGTTTGAAATGCAAAAAACCAAGATAAAGGAAGGAAGGAGTTCAAAATAAAGAAGGATTTGACATTAACCAGTCAAATAAAGTTGAAGAGATTATCTATTTAGTGATATTTAAATGTTAATTGTTTTAGTTTAAAATTTAGATTAGGATAATGGTATTATTAGATAAGTGTGTAAACAAACTTCTTGGGAGTTTGTTATTTTATAGTATTATAAATAGAGACCTCTATGCAACAGTGAAGAGGTCTCACACCAATCAATCAAATCACATAAATCTTATTATCATTTTATTTCTCTTGCAAAGTCTTTTATTTCTTTTAAAAGTCTTTACTTTTCAAAATCTTCTAGTTTCCAGCTTTCTTACGTTAATTCAATCCTTCGTTTTATTGTTTACAAGTTATTTTCTTTCAATCTCGTTTATTTCAATTGCCAGTTTAATTTATTACCCTGTTATTTTATTTCCTTTCAAATCATCAAAGTTCCCTTTTGAATTTAAGTTAATATTTTTACAATATACATTCATACTCTTTTCATTCAAACATGTCAATTGTTTGTGTGAAATCCGTGATTTCCAATGTTACATTCCTAACTGTTAAAAGTCCTCTTCATTGAGGCACGGAAAAGAACCCTAAGTGAGAGTTCCATGTTCTCTCTCTCATGTGCGCCTGTAGAAGTCAAAAATCAAAGGAGACTATCATTGTTTTCCGACAACCTTTGGAGCCGAGGTCAAGGTTCCTGGCACGCCCGCGGAAATCGACATAATCGGCTGATCTAGCCGATTTAAGATGAAACAATTTTTGGCACGCCCGACCGGACCATCGGTTGGAAATAACAATTGGAAGTATGCCGCCTAGGAGGAGTCCTAGGCTTTCTCAAGACGATGACACTGAAGAAGAAGCACCATTCTCATCAGAATAGCCAACTGAAGAAACACAACCGGAACCAGTGAATGAAACTATCATTCAGGGACCAGTATCATTGTTTCAGGATAGTTTGGTCCCGATAGTGGATATGATCAGGTTTCTCATTCAAGAAGTTAGAGAAATGTGTGAAGAGACTACAACAAATCGGAGATCAGGACAAGGTGAGGGATCTAGTACTCAAGGTTCGATTGTGCTGCCTGCTGATCTTACGATTTTGTCGGCAAATACCACAAACCATCAGCAAACAACAAACGCAGCGGTAAACCCGGCAGCCACCGCCGCAGTTGCAAATCCAGTGGAGGAAATTCCGCTCCAGCCGGTGATTCCACCTTATCAGCCGCCAGCTCTGAGACAAAATCAGCAGAGACAACATGTGCAAGAACATGTAAACGCTGGGGGCAACCAGAACAGATGGAGAAATAACAACGCCAACATGCCTTTGCCTGGGGGGCAACACGTGCCGATTCCACCACCAATTTTACCTTTGGCAAAGCCAGTTCCACGGAATGGTTTG
Source organism: Cornus suecica (assembly GCA_963922005.1). Lineage (NCBI taxonomy): Eukaryota > Viridiplantae > Streptophyta > Magnoliopsida > Cornales > Cornaceae > Cornus > Cornus suecica. Next base: position 48,341,990 of record OY998239.1, read on the forward strand.
CTTGACAGGGGGCAAGTGTTGGATTTGATCCAGCAAGAACTTGGCCAAGGGATGAGACGTAATGGACAACCATTGTATAGGAAACCATACCCAGAGCAAGTAGATTTGCATGAGTATCCAAGAGGATATAAAGTTCCTGATTTTGAAACTTTCAGTGGAGAAGGAAACTAGTCAACAATTGAACACATCGGTCGTTTCACTGTTCAATATGGAGAAGCAAGCAACAATCAGTTCCTAAAAATGAGGTTGTTCCCAAATTCATTAACGGGACCGGCATTCACATGGTATATCAGGTTACCAGCCAATTCAATTTTTAATTGGCGGCAAATGGAAGAACAGTTTCACGCTCAGTTTTATCGAACAGAGACGGAAGCGACACTGGCTGACATTTCTCGTCTAAGCCAGTTGCCAAGCGAAACTGTTGAAACTTTCGTTTCCCGATTTAGGTGGGCAAAGATGAGATGCATAGTCAATCTACCCGAGTCTGAATTTGTTAGACTTGCTTTAAATGGTCTGGAGTTTGAGATAAGCAAGCGGTTCGAGGGAATGGAGTTCCATGATCTGTTTGATCTTGCCGATAAAGCTTCAAGATATGAAGCATTGTTGAAAGAAGAAAAATGAGCGCAAGACATCTTCAAAAGGAATGTATTACCGAGATCCCAACTATGAAACCTTTCAGGTTGAGGTTGAAGAAGATCTGGAGGCAAATTTGGTAGAAATGTGCATTAAAAAGCCTTATACTTGTGAAGCATTAAGTAAGCCAAAGCCAACTACTGGAAATGGTGAATCGGCAGGATCAACATTCAAGAAGGGATTTGCTGATTCAGGGAAAAATTATTCTTTTGATCTTTCTAAAACCGAACAGATTTTTGATCATTTGCTTGCCGACAAACAAATTCTTTTGCCTAAGGGGCATAAAATTCCTGCAGTTAATGAACTAAAAGGAAAAGAATTTTGTAAGTTTCACAATTCTTGGACACATACTACTAGTAATTGCACTGTTTTCAGGAATACTTTACAGAAAGCTATTGAGGATGGCACATTGCAGTTTCCTGAAAAGAAGAAAGAAGCTATGGGGGTGGATGAAGATCCTTTCCCAAAGATTGCACCAACCAATACCATCACTTTAGCTGATCGGCCAGAAAAGAAACAAGAAAAGGAGGAATCAAGTCAATTGGTAAAAACGGTGCAGGAATTGGAAAGGGAGCTGAAAGAAGCACGAGAAGCTTTGGCACAAAGAAGGTGTCCAGATTGTAAGAATCGTGGCAAAGCTCCAGTCCGGGCTAGAAGTCCTGTCGATTCCAGGAGGAGTGTTCACGATCGGCTCAATTACAACCAATGAAGGAGCCGAGAAGTCATTTATGGACCTCGATTGGGGGCAAGTATTGAGCCCAGAAGGCAGGATCGTTATCATTTGCCGGCGCAAAGACCCATGATGCGGTCAGAAGTTTGGATACAGAGTGATGCAGATTATCAAAGGCCAAGGACAGTACGACCACCCATTGTGCCAACTGATAAATGGACCAGAGTTAGACATCCTAAATTCCCTGTGCCAAGGGAAGAAGAAGCAGAATGGCCTTCCAAAAGCCAGAAAAGGAGGATGCAAAGATGGAAAACAGAGTATAAAAGGAGAATGATGGAACACACTCAACTAGTGTCACCCGAAAAGGAAGATCCCATGGTCATAGAATCAGGAAAATATGCCGATTCAAATTGCTCAGCTGAGGTGGTTAGAATTTTAAAGGGTGATGATGATAGCGACGAGTTTTCAGACAGAGACCCCAAACACTTTGTGAAGCGCAGGTTAAATTTTGGTATTGTTCTGCAAGATATGAGTTGCAATATGGCTTTCCTCCTACCAGCCACATTTCAAGCATCAAACAAAAGTTTGGAGAAAGGGAAATAGGTAGTTACTGTTGAGAATCCTGATCAACAGCAAAAAGCAAAAGAACCAGCAAAATCCAAGTCGGCAGAGAAAATTGTATTTGAAAAGCCTCATTTGGCTATGACTCAGTAGCTCAGACCACTGTATGTGAAGGTATGGGTAGAGGGACAACCAATAGACAGAGTTCTTGTTGACAATGGTTCGGTGCTAAATGTTATCCCATCTTCAACCTTACCAGTCCTTGGGAAAACTTTGGAAGATGTAAGACGACTGAGGTTGCTATAAGTGGTTTTAGTGGAAGTGTGACTAACACCAGAGGAATGCTACCTTTAGAGGTATTAGTTGGGGGACGTGCATCCATCTCAGCCTTTTTTATTGTCGATTCGACAACTGCTTATAATATGCTATTAGGCCGAGACTGGATACATCCAAACTTGTGCATTCCCTCTTCGCTACATCAGATGCTTATATTCTGGGATGGGAATGAAGTCAAGATCGTTGAGGCAGACAACAAACCCTTTGTAGCCAGGGTATATTCAGGTGAAACAATACTTTATGATGAAAGGTGCGTGCCCATCAAATTTGAAGGTACTGACAAAGAAGGAAGGCCAAAAATGGCCGTAGCTAGGCGGAGTTTGGTAAATTTAGAAGTTTCAGAATTAATGGAAGATGGAAATAGGCCGAGGACATTTTTGCCTCAGGCCTTTGCTGCTAAAATGGTGGTTAATGATGAAGCCAAATAAAGAAAAGACAGAAGAATATGAGCAGGCTTTCAGGGCCGCTTGTATTCGATTGAAGGCATATTTGGCCGAAAAAAGAGTGGCCAGAGCAGAACGTATAGAAGGGTTATATTCGGCCAATATGGCCGATGTTGAAAAGAACGATATAGATCGGTTGGATGCAATCCAATTGGCAGATTTGGAAGCTGCTCCTACCAAATTGGAGGATGCGAAGGCCGAGGTAGAAGATCCTTTGATGGAGGTTAACTTAGGTACCAAAGAAGATCCACGGCCTATATACATTAGCGCATTATTAGAAGCTGATTTCCAGAACCAACTCATTGAGTTACTCATGCAGTATAAAGATTGTTTTGCTTGGAGCTATGAAGAAATGTCGGGTTTATCAAGAGAGTTAGTCGAACATCGGTTGCCTATCAAGGAGGGTTTTAGACCTTACAAACAGCCACCTAGAAGAATGTCAACAGAGGTGGTGTTGAAAGTTAAAGAGGAAATTGAAAGACTACTTGGGGCTGGATTCATTCGAACAACAAGATATGTAGAATGGATATCAAATGTTGTTCCAGTTATCAAGAATTTTCGTAATTTGAATACAGCAACACCCAAAGATGAGTATCCCATTCCTGTGGCCGATCAATTAATAGATGCGGCTGCCAAACATCAGATCATGACTTTTATGGATGGTCATTCGGGGTACAACCAGATTTATATTGCGGAGGAGGACATATCCAAAACGGCGTTCCGCTGCCCAGGTTCAATAGGCACCTTTGAATGGGTAGTTATGCCGTTTGGATTGAAGAATGCAAGGGCGACTTATCAGCGGGCTATGAATGCCATTTTTCATGATATGTTGGGCCGATTCATGGAGGTATATATTGATGACGTGGTTATCAAATCTTCGGCAGAAAAATAACATCTAAAGCATCTTAAAGCCGCTTTTGTGAGAATGAGGTCGCATACGTTGAAAATGAATCCAACAAAATGTGCGTTTGGAGTATCGACAGAATTTTTTTTGGGATTTCTAGTGCATTAGCGAGGCATTGAAATTGACAAGAATAAAGTGAAAGCGATAAAGGCAGCGGCACAACCGAAAACAAAAAAAGAGCTGCAGAGGCTCCTTGGCCAAATCAACTTCCTTAGGCGCTTTATCATTAATTGCGCCGGAAAGACTCGGCCATTTTCACCTCTGTTGAAGCTAAAATCAGAAGAAGAATTCAAGTGGGAAGAAGTACACTAGAGAGCTTTTGATGAAATCAAAGAGTACTTGTCAAATCCACCAGTTATCATGCCCCCAAGGAAGAAGCTGCCGATGAAGTTATACTTATCGGCAGTAGACAAGTCAATCGGCGGTATGTTAGCACATAATAATGAGTTCGGCAAAGAGCATGCGATCTATTATCTTAGCCGAGCTATTTCACCTGTTGAAGGCCAATATACGGCCATTGAAAAATTACGTTTGACTTTGTACTTTTCAGCAATGAAATTAAGAGTATACATGATGCCTGTTGACGTGTATGTCGTGTACCAAATTGATTTAATTAAATATATGTTGTCCAGGCCCTTGATCACAGGTAGAATAGGTAAGTGGACTCTTGCTTTAATGGAGTTTAATCTTACTTATCTACCATAAAAGTCAGTAAAGGGAAGAACTTTGGCCGATTTCTTGGCCGCTCATCCTTCTATTGATATTGATCCATTTGTCCCCAATGAGTTAGAAATGGATGCATTGTTTATGGTACCGTGGATCTTGAAGTTTGATGGTTCTAGTACCGCCAATGGGGCTGGAGCTGGAATCGTCATAATTTCATCAAACGGAATGAAAACAGTCTTCTCTTTCTTCCTTGATTTCAAATGCTCAAATAATCAAGCTGAATATGAGGCCTTAATAATTGGTTTGGAAATTTTGTTAGAAATAGTAGTGAGAGATGTGCATATAATGGGAGATTCAAGCTTGGTTCTTAATCAGATCACTGAAGATTTTAAATGCCTAAGTTAGCATTTGAGACCTTTTCATTCAATGGCAACTCAGCTGATTCAACAGTTTACATCAGTAAAACTGGAGTATCGGCCAAGAGCCATGAATAAAGAGGCTAATGATTTATCTCAATTGGCATCGGGCATTAGAGTCCCAGATGGTTTAAATGAAAGATTAGTCAAAGTCTCTAGGAGAAGTTTACCTTTAGTTGAGGAAAGAAATAATGATATGGCAGAAACATTTGCCATTGAATTAGAAGGATTGGAGGATGATGAGGATTGGAGAACTCCCATTGCAAGGTATTTAAAAAACCCAAATGCTAGAACTGACAGAAAAATCTGGAGGCTTGCTGTGCAGTATGTGTTGATGGATAAAGAATTATACAAAAGAAGTGTGGAAGATGAGTTGTTACTCTTGTGCATCAGTAAAGCAGAAGCTCTTAAAATCGTGGCTGAAGTTCATGAAGGAATCTATGGAGCTCATCAAGCAGGAATCAAGATGAGATGGTTAATCAGAAGGTATGCCAGAGGTTATGCAGCTTGTCAAAAGCATGGCCCGATTCAGTGGACTCTGGCAATTGAAATGCAGCTGATTATTAAACCATGGCTCTTTAGAGGATGGGCTATGGATATAATTGGTAAAATCAATCCTCTTTCGTCAAAAGGGCATCATTGGATTTTGGTAGCTACCGATTATTTCACAAAATGGGTAGAAGCTGTTCCATACAAATTCATTTCTCAGGTTACAGTGGTTAATTTTTTGGAAAAATATATCTTTACTAGATATGGCTTGCCAGAAACAATCACTACTGATAATGGATGAGTGTTTAGGGGAGATGTGGTGTTGCAATATGTTGAGAGTCAAGGAGTAAAAATGCTAGCATCCACCCCTTATTATGCCCAAGGGAATGGACAAACAGAAGCTTCCAATAAAGTCCTAATAGAGATTATTGAGAAAATGATTGATGAGAAGCCGAAGGGATGGCATGATACCTTATAAGAGGCGTTATGGGCTTACAGAAACTCCAAAAGGACAAGCACTGGGACAACTCCATATCGATTAACTTTTGGACAGGATGTTGTGCTGCCGATGAAAATGAATATCAAAATCGGCAAGGGTAGCCTTGCAACACAAGTTGATTCTGGCTGATTATAATGAAACAATGCTAGCTGAGTTGGAAGATCTAGAAGATACAAGAGCGGAAGCCCTAGATCGTTTGGTTGCTCACAAGAAGAAGGTGATGAGGGCTTACAATAAAAGGTTTAAGCCCAAAGGATTTGTCGAGGAGGACTTAGTTTGGAAGGTAGCATTACCTTTGGGGAAGATTAATAGGAAAATGGGGAAATGGACTCCTAATTGGGAATGGTCTTTTCAATTTTCAGAAGTATTGCAAGGAGGAGCTTATAAACTGAAAGACTTGGATGGAGTAAAACACCCAAGGCCGATCAATGGAAAATATTTGAAGCACTATCGGCCTAGTATTCACGAATGGAGGGAGTAACTTCAAGAAAGTAGCAGCCATTCAAGTGTATTTTTTTTTTACTCTTGTTATTTTTGAATTTTTATTATTTTTTGTTCTTTTCCTTTCTTTTGAATTCTAATCTTGCTACTTGGTTAGTATGATGGAATAAGAATAAAATAATAAAGGCATGATGATTTGTCTACTTCTTTAAAAAACAAAGCTGATTTTCATATAAATGTTAGCTGTTACATAAAAGCAAAATTGAACAGCAAAATGACAAAGCATAAGGGCCTGAAAAAGTCCTACATCTCTAGAACACGGGATTTCAAATTGTCCCAAATGGCCTGGGCACTGGAAATAGAGGCAAGGGCAATGCCCTTTTCAATTTCCACAGATTGGAGTTCATTCCTGAGAGATCGATGTTTTTCTCCATTCTGTTCAGCTTCTTTGGCCAATTGGCTGAGATGACAGCTTACCACATGCTGTTTTGCATTGATTTCAGCTAAATCTTCTAGTAAACGTCTTTCTTCTCCGGCCAGGGCTTCATCTTCTTTTCTCTTCTCAGCATAGGTTTGGGCTAAAGATAGGATTTTCTGTTGCAAGGCTGATTTTGTTCGTTCCTTCAAGTCAATGGAATCCAACAATTGAAAGGCAGGGGTCAGCGAAGTAGTAAAAGATGGGAGCCTGGGTAGAATCTCATTAGCAGTGGCCCTAAGATCGACAGAGATACTCCTGCAAGAGAGGATCTTTTGCAAAGCTGATTTAAAATCATTGGCCAAGTCGGGCCAAGATCTGCTGTCAGAATTGAGAAGTTGAAGAAGGTGAATCTTGAGAGACGCCTTTATAGTGGAATCAGAATCAACAGTGGATTCAAATGAGGGTCTTGTTTCAGAAACTTTGGCCAAAAGTGATTTAAACAGGTCATCATAACTGCCAGAAGAGAATTCAAAACTTCCTAAGACCTCAGAGGCTTGGGCAGATTGAGAATCAGAATGTTACTGGGTAGAAGGAATTGATTTTGCTTGAGGAATTGCTGTTGAAGACTGAGGAAGTTCATGCTGTTGACCGGCAGTTTGTTGAGAAAAGGAAGATGGAACTTGAGGAATCTGTTGAGACGCTGATAGAGTTGCTGAGGGTTGTTGCACTTCTGGTAGATTGCTTAAAGAATCTGTAGCTTCTCAAGATGGAGGCATTGGGATGTCAGTGGTTACTGGGTTTGGAGAGTTAGGGCCTTTGAAAGGGCTTTGATTTTTGTTCACCGGAGATGTTTCCATTGGCTCTGGTTTTGGAACTCCCTGTTTTATGAAAGATTAACAGTAAGATTGCAATTTAAGGAAAGATAACAATATTGTTTCTTTCTAAAATAGAGGGGATTTCTTACAGGAGATTGCTGAGTATGATCAAATTCGTCTTTTGAAGATCCAAGGACATCCACTTCATGGCCTTTATAGTATTGTATTGCACCTTTTGGACCCAAAGAAGTTTTCTTAAATCTTTTTGGTTGAGAAAAGAGAAAGATTAGGCCTATCAGAAAGAAAATGATTGAAAAGTTTTAAGAACGGGAACACCTTGGGTTTTGGAATGGTTTCTGGAGGGTCAACTTGCTGAGTGGTAGATCTCTTATCAGCAACCTTAGCACCAGTAGCCTTAAGCATCAGTAGCTTAATAAAAAGCAAAAAGTCAGCTTTGCAAATTAAAACAATTAAGACTAGATAGGCCAGATGGTGAACTTGATACCTTTCTTGGCCCGTGATCTAGTTCGATTGGCTGGTGCTGATGGGACTTTGGAGGCAGAAAAGGCTGTGGTTTATCTTGATGAGTCGGGACCAGGTTGCTGAAGGTTTTGCTGCAACACAGTAAAAGGGGTGAATAACCATTAAATCACATCAAAAGCCAAGAAGAGTTTGTGAAAACATACTTGTGGAGCTTGAGAGGGAGTAATGGTGTGGGCCCAATACTGTGACCACCATTGATTGAAGTAAGGATCGGCAGCAGTAGTGATAGTAAATTCTTTGAAAACAAAACCCAACTTCAAATGATTTAAGTTATTGGTCACTTCTAGAACCTTTTCATTAGCATCGAATCTTACCCTCCGGTGAAAATTCTGATTGAAAGAAAGATATGGGGGCAAAGGAATTAATTGGGTTAAACCGAATTGCCGAGCAAATTGAGAAGGGTTGTAGTGTTCTACTCCAGACCGGCTGTAATGAGGGCCAGGTTTGGTAAGGCCATAATGCAAGTCCCTTCCAAGAAGACAAGAAGCCCAACAAGAGTAAAATTCTTCCTTTTCTTGTTCGGATGAGCTTTCAGACGGTTGGAAAAGCCAAGAAGGAGCAGTTTTGTAGTTCATAAAAGGCATGAATTGAAGGTGAGATCTATTTTTGCATTTGGTAAAAAAGAAAGTGAAATATTCAGAGACAGAATAGGCGGGAGTAGGTGCTTGTGCATAAGAAAAGGAAATTAGTGGGTCATGGATAGAAGGCCGAACTGGAGGAGCAATCTCTGGAAAGTATAATTGGAACCACATTTGTAAGAGCCACAATGGGCCACCAGTACGTGTGAAATTGCTGTTTTGAAGGTCATACATACCTCTGTACAAATGAGCCAAGACTAAAGCTGCCAGAGCATAAATACGACCACTAGCCAATCCTTTGGCCAGGGGTACTAGCTCTTTTGTGACTTGGATGGCCGGGACACAAAGCAAGCACTTATTAAGCCAACATAGAAGAAAGGCAATGTGCTCATCATCATCAATCGGCATATCATCATTCCCTTTCTTTGCCGAGATGAAAGGGCCATGAGAACCCTCTGTTGATTTGGCACCATCAGTTTTTTCGGGGAATTCGAAAGAGATTTCAGGAGAATCGATAAGGCAATTAACCTCTATCCCAGTAGTTTTCAGGCCAGTTAGGAAAGAGATGTCTCTCATGGTAGGACTCATCATCCCACATTCAAAATGAAAAGAATTGGTAGTTGGAGACCAAAAATGTGAAGCCACGCAGAAAAGGGATCTATCTTGAGGAGCGGCCATTGTAAATCGGCTGAGAAGAATGGCATCATAAATTCCTTGTTGCTTCCATATTGCTGATTTATTAGGAGCCATTCTATCGACCCAAGCAACCCAATCGGGTGTTGGAAAATGCCAGTTTCGTACACCGACTGGAACTTTGGTATTGTTTTGGAATTGTGATTGGGCAAGAACGAAAGGAAGTCGGGATTCGGCAAGGGGATAGTGAGAATCTAACTCGGTAGGGGGATATTGAGTAAAGGCTGGCCCTAAACCAAGCGAACCAGAGGGTAGAGGGATGATATCATCAAGGTAGAGTCGATTTGGGGGAAGAAGATCAATAATTTGGTGAATTTTTGTTGCATTCGAATTATGATCACGAACTGGCGATTCTAATGGAAGCTCAGCTTTATCAGATTTGGGGGCCATTGCTGAATGAAAAGTGAAGGTTGAAGAAAATTCGGCTAGGGTTTTGCAGGAAAGATAAGGAATGGGAATGAGAATAGGTTGATGAATAGATACGCTATATATATACATAAATGTGTGTATCGATATATATGTGCAGAGATAAGGGAGCACTAAATGATAAAGTTGGCTGCGTTTTGGGAAGTGGAGTTTTAGGCTATTAAGTGATGATCAATAGGACTCTTGAAACCTTATCATGTAATTGGGAAGGCACAAAATGGAGTGTTTGATAATTTCAAAAATAAAAGAGGCAAAACCTTTTATATTTGAAATTAGGGGGCATTGTTGACACCCCATTTTGACAAGGCAAGATGATCAACTGTGTGAAGAAGTTGGGCCAAGAAATGAAGAAAGTTTAGGCCTAATGCATTGGGCTGAAATTAAGAAAAGGAAAATAATGGCCCAGGCTTGAATGGATGTCCAAGTTGGTGTATTAATCAAAGAGGAAAAGAACAAATATGAAGGTTGGGCCGAAAGGTTGGTTATATTCTGGCCTATCAGCATCAATTGAATAAAGAAAGAAATGCTGATGAATAGAAATAGTATTTATCTATGTATACGTAAATGTGTGTATAGGTATATATGCTATTAAATAAGAAGTGATCAAGTTGTTAAATGAGTGAAGAGTTTTGAAATGCAAAAAACTAAGATAAAGGAAGGAAGGAGTTCAAAATGAAGAAGGATTTGACATTAACCGGTCAAATAAAGTTGAAGAGATTATCTATTTAGTGATATTTAAATGTTAATTGTTTTAGTTTAAAATTTAGATAAGGATAATGGTATTATTAGATAAGTGCGTAAACAAACTTATTGGGAGTTTATTATTTTATAGTATTATAAATAGAGACCTCTATGCAACAGTGAAGAGGTCTCACACCAATCAATCAAATCACATAAATCTCATTGTCATTTTAATTCTCTTGCAAAGTCTTTTATTTCTTTTAAAAGTCTTTACTTTTCAAAGTCTTCTATTTTTCAGCTTTCTTACGTTAATTCAATCCTTCGTTTTATTGTTTACAAGTTATTTTCTTTCAATCTCGTTTATTTTAATTGTCAGTTTAATTCATTACCCTGTTATTTTATTTCCTTTCAAATCATCAAAGTTCCCTTTTGAATTTAAGTTAATATTTTTACATTATACATTCATACTCTTTTCATTCAAACATGTCAATTGTTTGTGTGAAATCCGTGATTTCCAATGTTACATTCCCAACTGTTAAAAGTCCTCTTCATTGAGGCACGAAAAAGAACCCCAAGTGAGAGTTCCATGTTCTCTCTCTCACGTGCGCCTGTAGAAGTCAAAAATCAAAGGAGACTATCATTGTTTTCCGACAACCTTTGGAGCCGAGGTCAAGATTCCTGGCATGCCCGCGCAAATCGATATAATCGGCTGATCTAGCTGATTTAAGAGGAAACATAAATATATGGTATTGTAAGGGAATAAAAAATATTGAAGTGGAATGTGATATTGTAAGTGATTTATAATAAAACCACAAAGTAAGTGGAATTTCCCGATGGATGGATATTTAAAGAGCAAGGCCACCTCCTCATATAAATCCCAAAAAAATGTATCCAAAATAAAGTAATGTCAAATGCATGGTATATATTATGATTACTACTAACATCTATTAAACTTACGTAGTATTAAATATAACGAATATTGTACTAAATACAACTCATGGGCATAGTAAAACCACTTACTTTGTGATTTATAATAAAATCACAAAGTAAGTGGAACTTCCCATTGGATGGTAAGGAGCAAGGCCACCTCCTGACATATATCCCAAAAAAATGTATCTAAAATAAAGTAATGGCAAATTCATGGTATATATTAACATTACCACTGACATCTATTAAACCAAAGTATTATTAAATATAACGAATACTATACTACCTACAATTCCTGGGAATAGTAAAATCACTTACTTTTTGATTTATAATAAAACCACAAAGTAAGTGGAATTTCCCAATGGATTGATATATAAGGAGCAGGCCTACCTCCTGATATATATTCCAAAAAAATGTATCCAAAATAAAGTAATGGCAAATGCATGGAATATATTAGGATTACCACTGACATCTATTAAACCTAAGTGGTGTGAAATATAAAGAATACTATACTAACTCCAACTCCTGGGCATAATAAAATCACTTACTTTGTGATTTATAATTAAACCACAAAGTAAGTGGAATTTTCCAATGGATGGATATATAAGGAGCAGGCCCACCTCCTGATATATATATATCCCAAAAAATTGTATCCAAGAAAAAGTAATGGTAAATGCATGGTATATATTAGGATTACGACTAACATCTATTAAACCTAAGTTGTATGAAATATAACGAATAATGTAGTAACTCCAAATCCTGGGCATAATAAAACCACTTACTTTGTGTTTTATACTAAAACCAAAAAGTAAGTGGAATTTCCAAATGGATGGATATATAAGGAGCAGGGCGACCTCCTGATATATATCCCAAAAAAATGTATCCAAAACAAAGTAATGACTAATGCATGGTATGTATTAGGATTAATGCGAACATCTATTAAACCAAAGTAGTATTAAATATAACGAATAATGTACTAACTACCACTCCTGGGCACAGTAAAACCACTTACTTTGTGATTTATAATAAAACCACAAAGTAAGTGGAATTTCCCAATGGATGGATATATAAGGAGCAGGGCCACCTCGTGATATATATCCCAAAACAATGTATCCAAAATAAAGTAATGAAAAATGCATGGTGTATATTAGGATTACCACTAATATTTATTAAACCTAAGTAGTATGAAATACAATGAATACTATACTAACTCTAACTCCTGGGCATAATAAAACCACTTCCTTTGTGATTTATAATAAAAGCACAAAGTAAGTGAAATTTCCCAATGAATAGATATATAAGGAGCAGGCCGACCTCCTGATATATATATATATATATATATATATATATATATATATATATATATATATCCCAAAAAATTGTATCCAAGAAAAAGTAATGGCAAATACATTGCATATATTAGGATTACCACTGACATGTATTAAACCTAAGTTGTATGAAATATAACAAATAATGTAGTAACTCCAACTTCTGCGCATAATAAAACCACTTACTTTGTGCTTTATACTAAAACCAAAAAGTAAATGAAATTTCCCAATGGCTGGATATATAAGGAGTAGGACGATCTCCTGATATATACCCTAAAATAATGTATCCAAAATAAAGTAATGGCAAATGCGTGGTATGTATTAGGATTACCACTAACATCTATTAAACCAAAGTAGTATTACATATAACGAATATTGTACTAACTACAACTCTTGGGCATAGTAAAACCACTTACTTTGTGATTTATAATAAAACCACAAAGTAAGTGGAATTTCCCAATGGATGGATATATAAGGAGCAGGGTCACCTCCTGATATATATCCCAAAAAAATGTATCCAAAAAAAAGTAATGCGTGGTGTATATTAGGATTACCACTAACATCTATTAAACCTAAATACTATTAAATATTATGAATTATGTACTAAATACAACTCATGTGCATAGTAAAACCACTTACTTTGTGACTTATAATAAAATCACAAAGTAAGTGGAATTTCCCAATGGATGGATATATAAGGAGCAGAGCCATCTCCTGATATATATCCCAAAAAATTGTATCCAAAATAAAGTAATGGCAAATGCATGATATATATTAGGATTACCACTTACATTTATTAAACCTAGGTAGTATTAAATATAATGAATATTGTACTAAATACAACTACTGGGCTTAGTAAAACCACTTACTTTGTGATTTATAATAAAACCACTAAGTAAGTGGAATTTCCCAATGGATGGATATATAAGGAGCAGGGCCACATCCTGATATATATCCCAAAAAAATGTATCCAAAATAAAGTAATGGAAAATGCATATATATATTAAGATTACCACTAACATCCATTAAACCTAAATTGTATAAAATATAACAAATACGTTACTAACTCCAACTCATGGGCATAATAATACCACTTACTTTGTGCCTTTACAATATCCCTGGGAATTTATTTATTCCCTTACAATATCATATATATTTTTCGTATTGTAAAGATATTAAATAAATATATGATATTGTAAGGGCATAAAACAATTCAATGGATCCTGGAAAAAAATAAATAGGAACAAAATTGTATTGCATAAGGCCTTTATAATAGTTCTTGCAATCCATTTTAAATTGTTGTTGAAATCACAAAATACCATGAACAATAATATTGGATAGCCATAAATTATATATAAGTCTAAACTATAATATTGAATACAAAAATAAAATTGTATTGCCGAAGGCATCTGAATTGGTTCTCATGTTAAACTTTAAGTTGTTGTTAAGGAAAAAGTATATATAGTTTCCTAAAGTATAATATTTTAAATAAATTGTATATCTATTTTTATTAGTATTGTAATGGTAGAGATTTAAGAAGATGCACTAAATAGGTCCTTTATATTTACTCCAGGCTATAAGCCAGGGATTAGGGCAAAGAGAAATTTCTCTCAATTCGGTGGACAAATTTCTCCCAATTTCACCCAATTGTGTCCGGTGGGTTGTAAATACGTTTGGGGTATGGCTTTTTGGCATTTAAGACCATGTAATGTGTTTAATGTATCAAATCTTGCTACATGTGATGTAATTTCCAGTTACGGTTTTACATGTGTGAGGTACAATATGTCTTTTGTGAAAATAGTGTTCGTTACTGCCTTAATTCAGGGTTCTGAACTATGTGGTTCGACAGTTTAAATTAAAAGTCCCAGGGTTAGTTTAGGGTAAGTAAATCAATGAGTAATGTATTACCATGGAAAGAGGGAAAACATCACGTTTACACGTCTATTTCTTTAAGTACAACGTTGAATCATAGAAATATAATAAAAAAATTCATAAGAAAAAAATCAAGAAAATAGAATAAAGTGAAACAAAACACAAGAGAAGAACAAATTACACATAAAAGTCAATAAAACCTACCGACATAAACATAATATATATGGATTTTACATATTCAAGGGACATACATGTGATCGTTCGACTCTCCAAAAAAGACCTCAAATCCAAATTTAGGCAAGATATACATAACTGCATTCACCTGCCATAGCCCCGGATCTTCAACTTGGCCAGTATTCATATGGTGTATGAAGATCCAACATCCTCGAAGTCTCCAGGCGGTGGTGATGGCGGTGACCTGGCTTGGTTGCGTTGTCGAAGGAGCACGCTTACAGTCCGTTCCAATGCTTTCACACGAACCTCAAACATTTCAATCCGTTTGAGGTCTTTTATCTGGTTAAAGACCTCCGCAAGTGGCCGCGGGGGCGGCTCAGGCTACACACCGAGATGGTCATGGTTGCCATTACCTTTGTCGTTGCTGCTTCATGCCATTATCACCGGTTGAAAGCATACTTACCTTTGCTAGGTTTGCTGACAGACTCTTGCATTAGTTAGATGAAATTTGATAGGTAAGCGTGATATTTGATAGGAAGTTCAATAGAACCCTATTGATATCCTGATAAACAGCGTAATTATTCCCATTATACAGCCTAAGGTGCATGTGGGAATGGGAGAGGTAGATGTAACAATGAATGTGCCCTATTAATAGGGAGAGATGATAATTATGAGTTAAACATGTATTATAGGTGTCAAATATTAGTCATTTTGACCCTTTAACTCACGATTGTTATGTTTTTTCATTTCATTATTTGATATTTTTATTGCGTTTGCGTGTTAAAATATGTTTCAGGAGCTTAATGAAGAAATGGAGCTAACTTCGGTGAATTAACTAAAAAGTGTTATTTTATCCAAGAGGAGAGTCAAAGAGGCTGTTCGAGACAAAAATGACTATCGGAAGGCAAAAATGACATTTTCAGAATCCGTCATCTTCAGTAAAAAGTATTGTGGGTTCAAGACGGTCGTTTTGGTGCATTCACGGAGAAAAGTGATTTTCCACAAAATACCTAAGCTTTTGTCTACGCTTTCAGTTTCAAAAAGTCGCTGGAAAACACAATTCTACGATTGGACCTACACTTAGAGGGTACGCTTGGACCTACGCTTGAAGCATAGGCTTGGTACGCTCCAAGCGTAGGTGCGACAACTTTTGGTGGGTTTTTCGTGGATTTTTCCTGTTTCACCCTTGACTCAATTGGAAGACGTGTTTGCGATTC